>VBSK01000064.1:0-150329 GCA_006112555.1 Tuber indicum | reverse complement strand
CAACCCACCATGTCCTTCTTCTCATAAGGACAACATCACTGCTGCCCAAGTCCTCAAGCACACAGAACAGCAATTGAGGAAACCGCAAGATCCACTATACCTGCCGCCACTGGCCACAGACAAGATGAAGTTTGGCATAAGTGTCATCATCCATGGCATCCCACCTCATCCCCTCTACTCCTGAGGGGTTCCACACTGTCAGTCACAGATTGAGGAGTTCAACACTGGCATTCACCTTCCCCGCCCACCCAGGTGGCTCACCACAGACACCCAACGCACGGGCAAAGCAGCATCTACCATGGTCATCAATATTGCCGGCAAAGACAGCACAGATAAAGCCCTCAACAGTGGCCTCTCACTCTTTGGTAAAAGGTTTAAGGTCCAATGCTACCCTCACCTTTGGTCCGCGACACCCAGTGTTCCAGATGCCTTGCAACTGGTCACCACCCTACCCAGTGTACGGGCACTACCTACTGTGCAATCTGCACCCATGAGCACCCTACCTACCTTCACACTTGCGGCAGGTCTGATTGTCCCACCAAAGCAAAGCCTGCATCCATACTACCATCAAGTGCAAGAACTGCAACGAACCTCACATGGCAACTTCCAAGGAGTGTGCAACATACCTGGCGGCAAACCAAGTGGCTGCTGAGAGGCGGACAAAGGCTAATTAGGTTTCCTCTTACTTGTATTTTCATTTGTTTTATTTGTTAGGCTTAAGGCAGGTGGGAGGATTTCTTTTTGTAAAGGGGTTGTTAGCGTTATGACAGGGGGTCCAATCAAAAGCTGCTACTACATTTAGGAGACGGATATCAGGGACCAGGCGCGGGTGGCGTGCCATTTTGTATGTTAGTTGCCGCTTCATAGCCTCTCTCCATAAGTGTAATGAATTCTAATAATAATTCTTCTCACTAAGGACAACATCACGGTTGCCCAAGTCCTCAAGCATCACAGAACACCAATTGAGGAACCAGCAAGATTCACCATACCTGCCGCCACTGGCCTCAGACAAGATGAAGTTTGGCATAAGGTCATCATCCACGGCATCCCCACCTCAGTCCCCCTACTCCTGAGGGGTTCCACACGGTCAAGTCAGAGATTGAGGAGTTCCACTGGCATTCACCTTCCCCGTCCACCCAGGTGGCTTACCACAGACACCCAATGCACGGGCAAAGCAGCATCTACCATGGTCATCACTATTGCCGGCAAGACAGCACAGATAAAGCCCTCAACAGAGGCCTCTCACTCTTTGGTAAAAGGTTTAAGGTCCACGCTACATCACCTTTGGTCCAGACACCCAGTGTTCCAGATGCCTTGCATTTGGTCACCATCCTACCCAGTGTACGGGCACTACCTACTGTGCAATCTGCACCCATGAGCACCCTACCTACCTTCACACTTGCGGCAGGTCTGATTGTCCCACAAAGGCAAAGCCTGCATCCATACCACCATCAAGTACCAGAACTGCAACGAACCTCACTTGGCAACTTCCAAGCAGTGTGCAACATATCTGGCGGCAAACCGAGTGGCTGCTGAGAGGCGGACAAAGGCAATTAGGTTTCCTCTTACTTGTGTTTTGTTTATTTTGTTTGTTAGGCTTAAGGCGGGGGGGGGATTTCTTTTGTAAAAGGGGTCTTTAGCGTTATGACAGGGGGTCCAATCAAAAGCTGCTACTAATATTTAGGAGACGGATATCAAGGACCAGGCGTGGGTGGCGTGCCATTTTTGTATGTTAGTTGCCGCTTCATAGCCTCTGGCTCCATAAGCGTAATGAATTATAATAATAATAATAATAATAAAGCTTATCCATCCCACCCTCCCAAAAGTACGACCTAATTGACTGTAGGAAATACTCCCATCTTGAGCGACCGTGATTTCGATCATTTGAACGTTGGATCAGACACATCTCAGCAACTTCTCCAGAGACAAAAATGTGTGGCGAGTATATATAACAATTGGAAATCTTCTGTCGGCCAAGCATAACTGACTTGGAACGATGGCAGTCTTCCTTCTTGTCCTCTTGCCAGTCCCACCCAAGTTCCAATTGTCCTCTTCTGCGAACAAACACCAGAGGCAAATCAATGCCGACACACTACACGGTGTATTTGAGCTACTATTCGAGCCCTTACATGACGCCGCACTCGACGGTGTCCCAATTGATTGCGCGGACAGGAATGTGCGGAGAGGCTTCCTGTTATTGGCATCGTGGATTGCTGACCATATGGAAAATGTTTGCACTCCATGGAGTAAAATCCATTGCCTGTCCTAAATGTGAGATACCTTCAGATCTGTTAGGGTACAACAATCGGGAGAGGTATCCTGCTACAGATTATACGAGATACGAGCGCCTGGAGCAAAAATTTAGACGGCTCAGATGAGTTCACCCCCGACGACCTCCACTGCACATTTGACCCTCTTGGTATCAAGATCAGACGAAACGTTTTTTATCAACTTCCTCGTGTTTTCGCTGCTGATCTGCAACAACCTGATCTACTCCTTACTGTCTATCTTGGACTGTTCTAGCATATTATGGATTGGGTTCAAGGGTTTCTTAAGATGCATGGACGGCTGGAAGCGTTTGATAACTTATGGAAAGCTTTACCACTGTACCCCAGATTCATTGTGCCCTAGAAAGCCTACCGCGAGGTTACGCAGTGGCAAGGTAAGGAGAGGAGGAACTTGGGACATTGTCTTTTATGGGTCCTTACTGTCGCATTAACAAGACCCGAGAGTACCTAAAGTCAACCTTTCAAGCGTGTGCTCTCCTGGCTCCGGCTGTTAGTCAGTTTTATTCTGATGGCGCAATACCGAAGCCATACGCATGAGACCCTAGATTATATGGATCCATATCTCAATCAGTTTTCACGCGGCGAAGCATATCTTCTTGGAGATTAGAACGTCTAAACGCACGCGGAGGAAAATTCAGGACCCGTACCGAGCTACGAAATCGAAAAATATCCCTCATCCAATCTGGTGTCCAATCCACATGGCGCCGGGTGCATGAGCACCAACGAAAGGAAGAGGACAACCAGCGTATGGAATTGATATATGCCCATTCTCATTTTAACTTTATCAAGCTCCATCTACTCTGTCACTTCTGGGATCATGTGTACCGGTGTGGTAACATTCCCCAGTATTCTACTGAGTTCAGTGAGCTAGCCCAGAAGGAACAAATCAAAGATGGATGGCGATGTTCAAATAAAAATAACACTACACGGCAGATCCTTCACAACTACGGGTGACACCATGCGATCCGGATGAGACTTCTGAACCTGCCTTCCTTGCGATATCGTTGAGCGAATCTCACACCTGATAGCTTGGATCTTTTGAACAAAGCCAATCCTTTCTTATTCTCCTACGCCCACATGTCGTAGGGTCCTAAAGCGATGTCGGGATGAGGTTGCCAACCTTGAGAGTTTATGCAATTTTTTCTCCATCTCAAGTGAAGCTATGTGTGTTGGATTAGTTCGATATAGCCGGCGGAGCCTAATGATTCAGTCACCCCTTCCTGACGATTATGGAGTACTACTCGACACCTTCCTGTTCAACTTCTAACGCAGCTTGAGATTCTGGTTCTAGCGATCTAGGAAACAGACATTTACGACATCTACCAGGCACCATATGCGGGCCCTGCGCTATTCCGAAAAAATGCTGGTTTTAACGATTGAGTTTTAGTACAAACCAGTATGGATGAGATGTATGGTGCGCTGCGGGGCCATCTTCCCGGGAAACTCCTCGCCCTATTCAAGCTCCAAGACTGCTGTTACCAAGATAGTGTCTACGACTGGCAAGCGTAGAGATCTTGAATGTACATAACTCTGGACGCGAATCAGAGTTACACTTTCTTGTCACAGCCAAGTAGTCTGGGAGGCCAGATAACAGAAAGTTTAAAATCGTGGACATTCGCACTATCATGGGGATAGCCCATCTAATCCCGGAGGTTCATAGGTGGTAGCTCGTTAACAGTCGGATCAATTTAAGAATGTTCAATGAGATATATTGACCTGACGTCTGATTAAACAACGGCCCCTCGACGAACTCTTCACTGTGAAAAGCCGTCTCCAAGCCATGGAGATGTTTCAGGCGTTGAAAAGAAATGGAGATTTCGCCGAAGGCTACTGCTCCAACATCGAGCCATGGAGCTGGACCAAATCTGCTCGTTTTTGATTATTGTACTATGAGGCGGATGCAACATGGCGAGCAATTTACAAAATGAGCTGAGGCAAAGATAAATGCGACGGCAACACAGTCTGAGAATTGAGCGCTTACTATAGAAAATATGTTACTAGCAGAAATTAAATATTAATGGAACCGAAAGTGATGACTTTGTCTGGCAAACCCGTGAGATCAATAATAATTGTAGGATAGAGCAGGATGTCCGGCTGGCAACATAAATAGCATTCGAAGCATAGCTGACAGCGTCAGGGACAAGCGGGATACTATCCATATAATGGACTCAGAAGTGACAAATATGAGCATACGAGGTAGGACGTAAAGTCACGGATATTGGCGTCAGACACCACCCCGAGGAATGTCACATGCAGCAAACGTGAGGACATAAGACAAACGTAAGGTGTAGACCGACGTGTCAAAAGCAGGTCCTGTCGTCAGAAGCACAAGGGGCGTGACCTAGACGTCTTTGAACGTCGGCTGATGTACAGACGATGTGGAGAAACAGCAAGAAATACATGACGTACGGGACGTGTCAACTGACGTGAACTGGCCTCAGGACGCACAGGACGCACAGGGCGTAATGAGTAACAGTGAGACATCCAGTCACGGCAACGACAGGTCACACGGGGGCACTTTTTTTTACTAATGTTTGCCTTCGTATCCTGATTAACTCTCTCTGCCGTCTTTTGTATGAACGTGAGCACTGATTGAGACTCTCGGCCCTCATGTCTTAGGACATCAGCAAGGATCAAGGTCAACCTAGCCAAATTAGAAGTTGACAATTATTGCATTCTAGCTTAGGATGAACTCAGGACGCCCGGTACACACACCGGGCCCTTTAGGACGTCCAGTACACGGCCAGTTACCCCTGGACACTTCAGGATGTCCAGGACTCATGGGACACGGGTAACAGTACATTTAGATCAGGATATACAGCTGACGCATCTGATGCAGGGTTTTCTTTGCTGAGGTCTCTTAGACGTGATGCAGACTTATCGGAAGCTGCTCAGACTCAGACGACCTAATAGGATGTAGATTCAAGATTGTTAGCATACTGACTAGAGAGCCTTAATTCTACATAGGGGTACACCCCAGGTGCAGACTACTTTATGAATTCAGAAGAGACTACTACAGGAATGGTAGTCAAGTCGACAGAAGTTTTAAGAAGATATCTTCTCAACTCTATAAATTAATAACTGATTATTCATAAGAGTGCATCCTCTAAATACACTGAAGGTTTTAATTATGAGTAAAAAGATATTATACAAGAATTCAGGGTCCAACAGTATGTGCACTGGTCAGTAAGAAAGATTGCCTCAAGCCTGTGTATTTTATGCTGCGAATACAAGGGAGGCTGAAAAGGCTAATTATTAATCGAGATATAATGTCAGTTAGACGTCGTGTCCTACTTTGCATGGCATGATGTCCTGACATCGACCCTAACATCCCCTACGTCCTCTTAACAACTAATCGTCGGCTGTTAGGTTCACACCACTAAACTCATTAGCTACTATACGACGCTGAGGATACACTCTCACTCACCCCTATCCCAACTAAGTATCTTGCTTATGTGCTGCCCCTGGATATGCCATCTTTGCTTACTCATGTCCTGAAAACCACCACCCCTGGTCTAGAGGTCCAGTAAGGACTCCGTTGCCGTTACAACCACAGCGAAAGAAAAAACCACACCAAATTTTTCGCCGAGCCCCCACCTCATTGGTCAACCACCAATTCTCACCGCTTCACCTGCCCCTTTTCCCCACTTTTACAGACAAATCATCCCACTCTATTTGTTATTTCATCACCCCTATCAACAGAGTCCCTCCTACACCCTTGATGTCGTCTTCACGACGTCTGGGCAAGGGCAGGGGTGGCAAAAACCCTCTTGCCAGCCCCTTCCACCTACCAGAATCGCACCAAACTAGAGGAACATCAATCCTCCACACCTCTCCAGACGACACCCAGATGGAAGAAGAAGTTCCTTCCCCTGTCCAGACTGATGCCCCTCCACCTGCTACAGAAGATGCCTGGGAACAGGCAGTCAACCAACATGTCACCTATCTACAAGAAGAGCTACAAACCATGAAGACCTACTACTGCGAGCTCAAGGATACATTCAAAGCTATGGAAGCACACATGCTGGTAGTTCAGGAACGACACATTGCAGACACCAGAGACCTCCAAGCCAAAGTGGCAGCCCTCACCTCCCAAGTCGCACACCTTGTTGCCCAGCCCCAGCATAGTAACACTACCTTTGCGAACACCCACCCCCCTACCACCCAACCAGCACAGCAAACCTGGGCCCAGAAAGCGGCCAGAAACCTCCCCAGCAAGCCTAAAACAACGTCACCCAGCAAGACTGCCACAGCTGCAGTTTTGACCAAACGCGACCGTACGATTGTCATTGAGAGAGATGGCACAGCACTCCCAGATGACATCAACGCCCTTACCATATGAAACGCCTTCAACACTGCAATTAAGAAGCCTCTTGTTGCAACGATTGAGCTCACCCCAAACCACCATGTCCTTCTTCTCACTAAGGACAACATCACGGCTGCCCAAGTCCTCAAGCAACACAGAACAGCAATTGAGGAAACAGCAAGATCCACCATACCTGCCGCCACTGGCCTCAGACAAGATGAAGTTTGGCATAAGGTCATCATCCACGGCATCCCCACCTCAGTCCCCTCTACTCCTGAGGGGTTCCACACTGTCAAGTCAGAGATTGAGGAGTTCAACACTGGCATTCACCTTCCCCGCCCACCCAGGTGGCTCACCACAGACACACAACGCACAGGCAAAGCAGCATCCACCATGGTCATCACTATTGCCGGCAAAGACAGCACAGATAAAGCCCTCAACCGAGGCCTCTCACTCTTTGGTAAAAGGTTTAAGGTCCAACGCTACCTCACCTTTGGTCCAGACACACAGTGTTCCAGATCCCTTGCATTTGGTCACCACCCTACCCAGTGTACGGGCACTACCTACTGTACAATCTGCACCCATGAGCACCCTACCTACCTTCACACTTGCGGCAGGTCTGATTGTCCCACCAAAGGCAAAGCCTGCATACATACCACCATCAAGTGCAAGAACTGCAACGAACCTCACATGGCAACTTCCAAGGAGTGTGCAACATACCTGGCGGCAAACCAAGTGGCTGCTGAGAGGCGGACAAAGGCTAATTAGGTTTCCTCTTACTTGTATTTCATTTGATTTATTTGTTACTCTTAAGGCAGGTGGGAGGATTTCTTTTGTAAAAGGGGTCGTTAGCGTTATGACAGGGGGTCCAATCAAAAGCTGCTACTAACATTTAGGAGATGGATATCAGGGACCAGGCGCGGGTGGCGTGCCAGTTTGTATGTTAGTTGCCCCTTCATAGTCTCTGGCTCCATAAGCGTAATGAATTATAATAATCATAATAATGCAACCGAAGGTTGTACGCTGGATACACAAGGGGGGACCTCTGGCAAGACAAGTGAAGTGGAATGAAGTCAATCCATCAACTACTCAGTGTTATTATTAATATTATTATTATAATTCATTACTCTTATGGAGCCAGAGGCTATGAAGCGGCAACTAACATACAAAATGGCACGCCACCCGCGCCTGGTCCCTGATATCCGTCTCCTAAATGCCAGTAGCAGCTTTTGATTGGACCCCCTGTCATAACGCTAACGACCCCTTTTACAAAAGAAATCCCCCCACCCGCCTTAAGCCTAACAAACAAAACAAACAAAACACAAGTAAGAGGAAACCTAATTAGCCTTTGTCCGGCTCTCAGCAGCCACTTGGTTTGCCGCCAGGTATGTTGCACACTCCTTGGAAGTTGCCATGTGAGGTTCGTTGCAGTTCTTGCACTTGATGTTGGTATGGATGCAGGCTTTGCCTTTGGTGGGACAATCAGACCTGCCACAAGTGTGAAGGTAGGTAGGGTGCTCATGGGTGCAGATTGCACAGTAGGTAGTGCCCGTACACTGGGTAGGGTGGTGACCAAATGCAAGGCATCTGGAACACAGGGTGTCTGGACCAAAGGTGAGGTAGCATTGGACCTTAAACCTTTTACCAAAGAGTGAGAGGCCTCTGTTGAGGGCTTTATCTGTGCTGTCTTTGCCGGCAATAGTGATGACCATGGTAGATGCTGCTTTGCCCATGCGTTGGGTGTCTGTCGTGAGCCACCTGCGTGGACGGGGAAGGTGAATGCCAGTGTTGAACTCCTCAATCTCTGACTTGACAGTTTGGAACCCCTCAGGAGTAGAGGGGACTGAGGTGGGGATGCCCTGGATGATGACCTTATGCCAAACTTCATCTTGTCTGAGGCCAGTGGCGGCAGGTATGGTGGATCTTGCTGTTTCCTCAATTGCTGTTCTGTGATGCTTGAGGACTTGGGCAGCCGTGATGTTGTCCTTAGTGAGAAGAAGGACATGATGGTTTGGGGTGAACTCAATCGTTGCAACAAGAGGCTTCTTAATTGCAGTGTTGAAGGCGCTTCGTATGGTAAGGGCGTTGATGTCATCTCGGAGTGCTGTGCCATCTCTCTCAATGACAATCGTACAGTCGTGTTTGGTCAAAACTGCAGCTGTGGCAGTCTTGCTTGCTGAGGTTGCTGTAGGCTTGCTGGGGAGGTTTCTGGCCGCTTTCTGGGCCCAGGTTTGCTGTGCTGGTTGGGTGGTAGGGGGTGGGTGTTCGCAAAGGTAGTGTTGCTATGCTGGGGCTGGGCAACAAGGTGCGCGACTTGGGAGGTGAGGGTTGCCACTTTGGCTTGGAGGTCTTTGGTGTCTGCAATGTGTCGCTCCTGAACTACCAGCATGTGTGCTTCCATAGCTTTGAATGTTTCCTTGAGCTCGCAGTAGCAGGTCTTCATGGTTTGTAGCTCTTCTTGTAGATTGGTGATGTGTTGGTTGACTGCCTGTTCCCAGGCATCTTCTGTAGCAGGTGGAGGGGCGACAGTCTGGACAGGGGAAGTAACGTCTTCTTCCATCTGGGTGTCGTCTGGAGAGGTGGGGAGGATTGATGTTCCTCTAGTTTGGTGCGATTCTGGTAGGTGGAAGGGGCTGGCAAGAGGGTTTTTGCCACCCCTGCCCTTGCCCAGACGTCGTGAAGACGACATCAAGGGTGTAGGAGGGACTCTGCTGATAGGGGTGATGAAATAACAAATAAAGTGGGATGATTTGTCTGTAAAAGTGGGGAAAAGGGGCAGGTGAAGTGGTGAGAATTGGTTGTTGACCAATGAGGTGGGGGCTCGGCGAAAAATTTGGTGTGGTTTTTTCTTTCGCTGTGGTTGTAACGGCAACGGAGTCTAACTACTCAGTGAGTTACTAGGCTTTGAAGATATGACATCTTGGATCTAGGCCATAGGTAACATGACCTTTTCGCACGAGGATATGAAATAAATGCTAGGAGGTTCGGGACAAAGAATCAACGAATTCACATCCACCCACCAATCCTCAGAAAGAGTCTAGAGCTTCCGGAAGACATTACCAGAGAAGCCAACAAGCTTGAGAAAGCGTCACAACTATGATATGGGGTGTACCGTGCTTGCTGGAATTATAGCCAACGTAACACAAAGGTCCACCCCCTTTACATAGGACAACCAGGAGTTGCCGACTGTAGAATTATGAGTATATTCAATAGAATGACTTCTCTTCTGTAAAGAGAGAATTATCAGAATAAACTCCATGTGTTAGTTGTTGAGCTATCACAACTAGAACTCTTCGACTCCAGTACATACGCAATGGCAACTTCTTATCGAGACTGAGCTTCTTGACAACAAAAAGACTATTGAAGCCAACACAGTTCGACCATCACTGGAGAACTCGGCTACAGGTCTAAAGACTCTGAGGATTGGAAAATTGCTACTGGAGAGCAATATGTCTTCTGGGAAGGAAATAGTAATTACTGAAGAGGGAGTGATGGTTTTCAGGGTCTCCCACGGGTCGCACCTTCATGGAGTACTTGATGTGCGAGATAAAAGCAAAGGAGGTATATATTTTGTATGTTAGATAGATGTAGTCCGCAAACCCTCAGATACGTGATATCAATATCGAAGTGTCTTCCAACCTTTAAACATCATCAAGCAACGGAGAGGAGACCTTAACAATATAATATTCTTCTTACTATGCTGTTCAACTTTTCGCGCTCCTAGTAGTCATAAACAAAACGAGTTGCCTCCGAGCATTTGTAGACAAAGCTTCATCTATACAAATACATCTCAATTTGCCCCAGATAACCCTAAGTCTGTACTCATTGACTCCGCCCAACAGTCTTCCTATGTGGATGCTTAATATTGGTAGGGGAGACAGATTATGCCACAGAGGCTCCATATTCAACAGTTTCCTTTGGGAACTGACAGATGCCAGTTGCTGTGTCGCCAACGTCGATTTCCCTGATCTCATGTTTTCTGATCCAACGTCGCATTTACGTCCATTAGAAGTGCCTACTCTGGGGGAGGGTTGACTCCGTGAATTTGTTTGATATTGCTTATGAATCCTCGAACAGGTCAGTGTATATCAGGTAAGTCAAGATTCTGGAAGCCGGTAAGTAGTGTGAAGGTCAAGTCTGTTGTGGATGAAGTGTTTGTTTGCTTTTATGGTGTCAAACATGATGCATGGGATCTTATACAGTAAGGTTTACTCGTATGGCCAGTGTTAGTGTCTGTGGATTCATGAACTATCACTCAGTATTGTATCAAATGTTGTTCTTGCACCAACAGGCTGATTAGTTTTCTACATCATGTTCACTTAATGGATATTCAGAAATTTCGCATGAGAGAAGGTTCCAACTTTCGAGAGTTAAAGATAATGAAGGACACAAAGTGGTGGCACGTTTTTGTACAGATGCTTCGATTTTCCAATTTGATTGTTAAGTTAGTATCTTCATGACTTGAATTTACAAATAGATATTCATTGTCCCGCGTCCGGCGATCAAGGATCTAGGGCCCCGGTGTGAATTTTACGCTTGACTAACTGTAGTTGTGTCTAAATTAGAGGACATCTAAAAATCTAGCTACAAACGGTACTCATTAGCAACAAATATTGCTGGCAAGTCACACATTACGGCAAATAACATGTAGCAGTAGCTAACCTCATGTTGGGGCGTCGAACAGGTGTCATAATATGGATGCAGTTACACAACCACCTTATTATCCAGGCGGCGTGGGGCCATTTAGAGACTAGGAATGTGAGATAAGCCAGTTCGATAAGTGCTAGTACTTGACACTGGTGCAAAGGAGCCTCAGGACATTACTGATATTACACTAGCAATGAGAGGTCGAAACAGCTGCTGTAGGCGTACGACTTAAAAGCATCCTACGAGAAGATTACTGCCGGTATCATGAACTGGCAACGATGCCCGAAATCTAAACCACAAAATAATGAGGATCTAAAGGGAAGAAGAAGAATAAAAAATTGATATCAAAGGAGAGACATAGCATGGTACTAGTAGGGAGATCCAGCTAAACTAGATGATAAACAATTGCGAATTACAAAGTAGGGGTGACAGAAAGACCTTCAAACACTAGCAAAAAAAGGAAACAAACATGGTTTGTATAGCAAACGCAAAGGGAAAGACCTATAAACGCCAGTAAAAGAGGGACAAATCTGACAAAGGGCAAAATCAAAGGAAAGACTACCATACAACAGAAAACAAGTAAAGTCAGGTTTTATTGGGCATAGGTCTGATGGAGGTTCCACAATCGTATGCAGTTGATGGAGGGAAAAAATCTGTATTCCTGTGTAATCAGCTATGGAGGTTGCTAGTCTAGTCTACCTAAATAGTTATAACTCTGCCTTGGGCACATAAGCCCTATATTCCATACATGCCCTCATTGTTCCTCCCAGGGTTTCACCTCCTGTTCCCTGTGCTCCATAATACAATATTCTACTACAGGGATTATTGTACCATCACTCCCCCTAATCCCACGTAGTGTGCTAAAAACAACAAAAATAAAACTTTTGAACAAAAGAAAAGAAAAAAAAAAAAACATATTTGGTCTCACACTACTAGACTAGTATATCCTTAGCATTCGTACAAATAGCTCATGTTTTGTCTTCTCAAGTGCCTTCGTCAGTCCATCGGCCACCATCTTGTTTGTCCTAATATATTCTATCTCTGCCTCACTCTTCTCAATTATTACCTTTAGCCAGAAATACCGTACTCCAACATGCCTTGTAGATGCTCTAAACCTCTCATTTGTAAGACTTGTAATACAAGCTTGGTTGTCATTAAACAGCTTGATAGACTGTTTCTCCTTCTCTTGTTCCTTCTGCTTCCCTTTCTGGTTGGCTGGCTGGTAGAGCTCCCCCTGGACTTTCTGTAACCAGATCCCTTCCTCAGCTGCAAGAGCTGTTGGGTTGAATTCTGCGTCTGCCGTAGACTTTGCTACGGTTTTCTGTTTAAGGGATTTCCAAGTTACCATTGCATCATATGGGTCAATGATCACAAATCCACTGGTGGATTTCATGCCATCGATCTCCCCCGCGAAGTCAGTGTTGGTGTAGACTGTAAGTACCAGATTGCTTGGTTGCTTGCCTAATTCCTCAGCAGTATTCCAGCCAAGTAATAGACAGTGTTCCTTCATTATTATTATTATTATAATTCATTACGCTTATGGAGCCAGAGGCTATGAAGTGGCAACTAACATACAAAATGGCACGCCACCCGTGCCTGGTCCCTGATATCCGTCTCCTAAATATTAGTAACAGCTTTTGATTGGACCACCTGTCATAACGCTAACGACCCCTTTTATAAAAGAAATCCTCCTACCCGCCTTAAGCCTAACAAATAAAACAAACAAAATACAAGTAAGAGAAAACCTCATTAGCCTTTGTCCGCCTCTCAGCAGCCACTTGGTTTGCCACCAGGTATGTTGCACACTCCTTGGAAGTTGCCATGTGAGGTTCGTTGCAGTTCTTGCACTTGATGGTGGTATGGATGCAGGCTTTGCCTTTGGTGGGACAATCAGACCTGCCGCAAGTGTGAAGGTAGGTAGGGTGCTCATGGGTGCAGATTGCACAGTAGGTAGTGCCTGTACACTTGGTAGGGTGGTGACCAAATGCAAGGCATCTGGAACACAGGGTGTCTGGACCAAAGGTGAGGTAGCGTTGGACCTTAAACCTTTTACCAAAGAGTGAGAGGCCTCTGTTGAGGGCTTTATCTGTGCTGTCTTTGCCGGCAATAGTGATGACCATGGTAGATGCTGCTTTGCCCGTGCGTTGGGTGTCTGTGGTGAGCCACCTGGGTAGACGAGGAAGGTGAATACCAGTGTTGAACTCCTCAATTTCTGACTTGACAGTGTGGAAGCCCTCAGGAGTAGAGGGGACTGAGGTGGGGATGCCGTGGATGATGACCTTATGCCAAACTTCATCTTATCTGAGGCCGGTGGCGGCAGGTATGGTGGATCTTGCTGTTTCCTCAATTGCTGTTCTGTGTTGCTTGAGGACTTGGGCAGCCATGATGTTGTCCTTAGTGAGAAGAAGGACATGGTGGTTTGGGGTGAACTCAATCGTTGCAACAAGAGGCTTCTTAATTGCAGTGTTGAAGGCGTTTCGTATGGTAAGGGCGTTGATGTCATCTGGAAGTGCTGTGCCATCTCTCTCAATGACAATCGTACGGTCGCATTTGGTCAAAGCTGCAGCTGTGGCAGTCTTGCTGGGTGAGGTTGCTTTAGGCTTGCTGGGGAGGTTTCTGGCCATTTTCTGGGCTCAGGTTTGCTGTGCTGGTTGGGTGGTAGGGGGGTGGGTGTTCGCAATGGTAGTGTTGCTATGCTGGGGCTGGGCAACAAGGTGCGCGACTTGGGAGGTGAGGGCTGCCACTTTGGCTTGGAGGTCTTTGATGTCTGCAATGTGTCGTTCCTGAACTACCAGCATGTGTGCTTCCATAGCTTTGAATGTATCCTTGAGATCGCAGTAGCAGGTCTTCATGGTTTGTAGCTCTTCTTGTAGATAGGTGACATGTTGGTTGACTGCCTGTTCCCAGGCATCTTCTGTAGCAGGTGGAGGGGCGACAGTCTGGACAGGGGAAGGAACGTCTTCTTCCATCAGGGTGTCGTCTGGAGAGGTAGGGAGGATTGATGTTCCTCAAGTTTGGTGCGATTCTGGTAGGTGGAAGGGGCTGGCAAGAGGGTTTTTGCCACCCCTGCCCTTGCCCAGACGTCGTGAAGACGACATCTAGGGTGTAGGAGGGACTCTGTTGATAGGGGTGATGAAATAACAAATAAAGTGGGATGATTTGTCTGTAAAAGTGCGGAAAAGGGGCAGGTGAAGCGGTGAGAATTGGTGGTTGACCAATTAGGTGGGGGCTCGGCGAAAAATTTGGTGTGGTTTTTTCTTTCGCTGTGGTTGTAACAGCAACGGAGTCCCATGTTCCTTCATTGCTTGAATATATTGGAGTATTCTCTTCACTGCCTACCAGTGTAGAATGGATGGGTTCGCAGAAAAACGTCCAACAAGTCCGGCTGCATATGCAATATCAGGTCTTGTCATTATGGCCGCGTATGTTAGCTTCCTACCGCCTCCTGGTAGGTACGCAAGTCTGTGCTTCCCTCCTCTGCAGTCCTCTGCTGGAGTTTAGCCTTAGGATCAAGTGGAGTCGAGCACCCTTTACAGTTTTCCATAGAAAACCTGTGCAGCACTTTTGTCAGTTAGGTCTGTTGACTGAGAAATAGTGTCCTCATTTTTCTATCACACTCCACCAGCATGGAGAGAAAAAATTTGACATTACCCAGATCTTTTATCTGAAAATGCTCATGTATCTAATTCTTCATCTCTGCTACCTCCCTCTTAGTACCAATAAGTAGAAGATCATCCACCCGTGCGATGATAGTTGCTCCGGACTGCGGAAAATAGATTCCAGCCTCGTACAGCGATGGCTTCATCTCCATCTGCTTAATAAAGTACGATACCAGAGTGTGGTACCAGTTGTGTCCAGCTTGCCGTAATCCGTAGAGGCTTCGCTTGTGTTTTACCACAACTTCCATCAGGGGTCTCTTCGTCAGGCTGCCAGGATCATCAGTCGCCAATCTCACTCTCCCCTCTCCTGACATCACAAAATTCTTCGGTAGCTTTAAGTACAACTCTTGGTCGATCCGGCTTTCCAGAAACGCAGTCACGATATCTAGTGGGGTAATTTCCTTATCTTCCGCTGCTGCTTTGGACAGGACAATCAGTATCGCCACATAGGAGATTGTTGGCGAGTATGTATCTCTGAAATCAATACCAGGTTTTTGTCGAAAGCCGTGTGCAATGAGTCTAGCTTTGTACCGTGCAATCTTACCATCCTCCCCAACCTTCTCCTGCAAAACCATCTGTGCACTTATTGGTTTTACTTCGGTCGGTAGGTCTCCAGGCTGAATGACGTCCCATGTTTCATGACTCCCTAGTGATTTGAGCTCATTGTTAATCGCATCAATCCATTGGCTCCTGTCTGCACTCCGCAACGCCTCTTCGATAGTCCCGGGTCCGTCGTTAACCATGAAGGCAAATTCTGGTTCAAAAAATTTGTTTGTTTCCTCAGTTCCTGCTTCCGTTGTCACTTCTAGGTCTGCTGTCATATCCTGAAGTCTGTAATCAAGCTTATCTCTCCTTTGTCTTTCCATTAACCTTGCAAGACTTTTCTTACTCCTCTCTTTGAACTCGCCAATCTTTGAATGTAACATTTCCGCCTTCTTTCTGGCTTCTTCCACTGGAGTGAGGACTTTAGCGGGTACCCTATTGCTCCTTGCAGTGTCATCCCCCTCCACAAATGGGCTTCCAGCTGCTGTTACACCCTTTCTCACAAGTGCTCTTTTGACTGCCGCTTCAGGAGTCTGGACCATCCTCCCATGCGATGGATGTCTCTCGGTTGTACTGTTAGTCTCGCTTCTACTCACCCCCTCCTGCTTTATTTCAAGTTTAGCTCTGCTTCTGGTGATGGGTCCAGCATGTCGTGGATTTATCAATACAGGTTGGGCTTTCTCCTCCTCTCCAGTAGTAGGTAGGAGAACTTACTCAGCAGACTGGCCGAAAAAAGGGGTGTCCTCAGAGAAGACCACATCATGAGATTTGATGAACATGCGAGTTTTTGGTTTGTAGAGTCGATATTTCTTTGTAGTCAGCGTATAGCCGACAAACATCAATTTTTCGGCTCTCGGGCTCCATTTTTTATCTGCTCAATTTGCTGGATGGACATATGCAAATGCAGAACAACCCCACACCCATAGATGATCTACCTTTGGTTTCTTCCCAAACCATAATTCAAAGGGTGTTGCTTCCATCCCATGCGTTCCCTTAGTTGGTGAAATATTTTTCAAGTATACTGCTGTCTGAACAGCCTCCGCCCAGTAGGAGTTTGGTGCTCCTGCTTGTTTGAGTAGCGTGTTTGCTCTTCCAACAAGGACCCGATTCCCATTCTCTGAGATCCCATCCTATTGTGGTGTATGCGGCACAGTTGTATGAGCTTCAAGTCCACTCTTCTCTAACTCTCGTACAAAGGCGGTACTAGTGTACTCTCCTCCACCGTCTGTCCTCACAGCTTTAATCACAAAAGCATTTCCTTTCTACAAGTGTACCTTCTCCACATGCGCTTTGTAATTCTTAAAACAATCAGCGGCCTCGCTCTTTTTCTTTCAGAAATACACAGCCGTGAATTTGGTATGGTCGTCGATTAGGAGCATGAAGTAGGAGCTGCCACCTATTGACTTCTGCTTCATTGGACCGCACAAATCTGAATGCACAATCTCGAGTGGTGCCGTTGTCCTTTGCTCCGCATCCTGGAATGGTAATCTTGTCATCATTCCCTACAAACAAGACTCACACCGATGTCCACCATTCGTAGATTGTAGTTTAGGCATGCCAGTAACAAGTTGTTTGTTTCCCATTCTCAATACAGCATCAGTGTATAAGTGACCAGGACGTTTATGCCATAGTGTCAAGAGCGAATTGTCACTTCCACTCATGGTAAATGCCTCCTCCGTTGGGATTTCGTAGCTGACCAACTTGAACATCCGGTCTGACTTAAGGGCGATGGCAGAGAGTAGTCTATCCTTGTACACCTCTGCTCCATCATGATGAAAATTAACATTCATTACTTTTGCCACGAGTTGAGAAACCAAGATGAGGTTGGTAGCTCCGGCTTGTGGGAGATAGAGGACATCGCGTAATTTGACTACCCCAGTTCCTCTGCCAGGTACCCAGATGGGGATTCGTACACTTCCGATTCCTGTGGCTGGTACCATCTGGCCTGTTGCGGTACTGATTTGTCTCTTATTCCTCGGTAGGGTCTCGAACTTATCCTCAACGATTAGATCTTCGCGATTTGTGATATGATTCGTGCATCCGCAATCCAATACCCATGTCCCCTCTTCCTCTTCTGCAATGCCACTCCAAATCTTATCCACCAGATGTTCCTCATCACCCAATCTTCCCTGCAGCTCTTCCACTGGTCCCCCCCAATGCCATCTCTGCAGACTTCTCAATCATCCGGTCACCACTCTCAATCATCCCATCACTACTGTCAACATCCTCTATCACCCACATCTGCTCATCCATGACTCCTGCCTTGTCCATCTTCCCTCCACAAGGGTTCCCAACTTTCCTCTTTCCACTGGCATTTGGCACCTTAGACCAGCAGTCTTTCTCACGGTAACCCTTCTTTCCGCATTTGTAGCAGTTGCTGGTAAACTGTTTCGACATGCTGGAGTTCTTCATATTGGCTACTGGTTTGATGTGCCCAGAGCCAGCAGATGACCGGTTCCATTTCGTACTTTTACTGGATATGAATAAAGCTTGGCCAGGTTCGATTGACTTCCCTCATCGAAGTTCAACCTCGAATGCTGTGAGCAAGGATTGAAGTCTGATATAATCGGATGTCGTAACGGCACTTGAAAATTGTGGCTTCGTCACCATGGTCCATGTTTTCCACTCGCTAGTTTTTGGAAGACCGTTAAAAATGTGGAAGATCATATGTGCGGTAGAAGGAGTTTGTCCACAAATGGCCAGTTTATCTCGGATCTCTTTGAGTTTATTGAGATATGCAAGTACGGTCCCACAGTCTTCGAGTTGACACTCATCAAGTTCCATTTGTAAATGGTTGGCATCATAACCGGTTAGAGTCTCATAGCTCCGTTTGACATCTTCCAAGATCCGCACAGGGGAAGACTCCCACAGTAAACCATAGTAGTTGATTGCTATTGCGTCCGTCATCACGAGACGGAGCAGTCCAATTGCCTTCTGAATCCGCCTCCTTTGGTGTAAATACTACTCCTGTAGCTCCTTGAAGTTCTTGCATCCTTTAATTAGAGTCTCCAAGACTTCTTCTGCTCCTGTGGTAAGGTCCCAAAGACCTTCCCTAAGTAGACAATGCGTCATCCGTAGGGACCAAATCCAGTGGTTCGTCCCATCTAATTTGTCCATCACCATCCCTGACGTGCGGAATGGTAGACCTCCTTGTTCACTCATTGCGACAGCACAAAACATTTCTCACGGCAAATATGATGAAAATCAGCCGTCTTTGGAAAAGAAAAGAAAGAAAAAAATATTGGGATTGGTAGATTTAAGGTATGCGTCAAGTGAGCTCAGTACTTAATCTGATGCGTGGTGGCTCATAACCTAATGGAGGTTCCACAATCATATGCAGTTGATGGAGGGAAAAAATCTGTATTCGTGTGTAATCAGCTATGGAGGTTGCTAGTCTAGTCTACCTAAATAGTTATAACTCTGCCTTGGGTACATAAGCCCTATATTCCATATATGCCCTCATTATTCCTCCCAGGGTTTCACCTCCAGTTTCCTGTGCTCCATAATACAATATTCTATCATACTACTGGGATTATTGTACCATCAAGGTCTACTACTACTACGGAGCCCCGGTAACACTTGGGTCTCTTGCGGGACAGCAGTGGAGGAACTGGATTGTGATTGTGCCGCCGAAGCACGGGTCGTGGGAGTCACGAGATCAGCTGGAACCGTCGCAGACCGTGCTGCTGTTGGAGCCAATGGGGGAATCGCAGGTGTGAGAGTTGTGGGAGCCGGACGAACCATTGCAGACACATGAGTTGTGGGAGCCAGCGGTACAGTCGTGTCCGGAAAGTCTTCATACCCTTGCATAGCAACGCATCACCACACCCTCACCTCAACAACCCCCCTCACCATGACCCCACCACATACCCTCAGAGCTAGAGAAGACCTCAATAAATTAATCTATACCCTGTATAAACATACTGATATGGGGTATTATAAAATTTCTAAGACTTTGGGCATCTCCAAGCAAACTGTTCAGTCTGTGGTCAAAAGAGCCAAATCAAGGGGTGGAAACACCCATGATACAAAAAGAACTGGCAGACCAACCAAGATTACCGACACAAATAGGAAGATAGTGGAGTCTATTATCGATGCCGAGCCTCATTTAGCGTTACGCGACATTACCAAAAAAGCGAATATTGGTCTTGGAAAGACCACTGTGGATAAGATCATCTCAGAGGCTGGTTTTAAACTTCTGATACCCAGAAAGATACCTTTTTGGAGAAAAGGACAAAAGGAGAAGAGAAAGGAGTTTGCTAGAAAGAGGAGGAACTGGGAAGGGGCATGGAATTGGGTTGTTTTTGTGGATGAAGCAACCATTGTTTATGATCCAAATCCAACTGGTAGAAAGGTCAGAGTTAGACCTATTATTATTATTATTATTATAATTCATTACGCTTATGGAGCCAGAGGCTATGACGCGGCAACTAACATACAAAATGGCACGCCACCCGCGCCTGGTCCCTGATATCCGTCTCCTAAATGTTAGTAGCAACTTTTGATTGGACCCCCTGTCATAACGCTAACGACCCCTTTTACAAATGAAATCCTCCCACCCGCCTTAAGCCTAACAAATAAAACAAATGAAATACAAGTAAGAGGAAACCTAATTAGCCTTTGTCCGCCTCTCAGCAGCCACTTGGTTTGCCGCCAGGTATGTTGCACACTCCTTGGAAGTTGCCATGTGAGGTTCGTTGCAGTTCTTGCACTTGATGGTGGTATGGATGCAGGCTTTGCCTTTGGTGGGACAATCAGACCTGCCGCAAGTGTGAAGGTAGGTAGGGTGCTCATGGGTGCAGATTGCACAGTAGGTAGTGCCCGTACACTGGGTAGGGTGGTGACCAAATGCAAGGCATCTGGAACACTGGGTGTCTGGGCCAAAGGTGAGGTAGCGTTGGACCTTAAACCTTTTACCAAAGAGTGAGAGGCCTCTGTTGAGGGCTTTATCTGTGCTGTCTTTGCCGGCAATAGTGATGACCATGGTAGATGCTGCTTTGCCTGTGCGTTGGGTGTCTGTGGTGAGCCACCTGGGTGGGCGGGGAAGGTGAATGCCAGTGTTGAACTCCTCAATCTCGGACTTGACAGTGTGGAACCCCTCAGGAGTAGAGGGGACTGAGGTGGGGATGCCGTGGATGATGACCTTATGCCAAACTTCATCTTGTCTGAGGCCAGTGGCGGCAGGTATGGTGGATCTTGCTGTTTCCTCAATTGCTGTTCTGTGTTGCTTGAGGACTTGGGCAGCCGTGATGTTGTCCTTAGTGAGAAGAAGGACATGGTGGTTTGGGGTGAACTCAATCGTTGCAATAAGAGGTTTCTTAATTGCAGTGTTGAAGGCGTTCCTTATGGTGAGGGTGTTGATGTCATCAGGGAGTGCTGTGCCATCTCTCTCAATGACAATCGTACGGTCGCGTTTGGTCAAAACTGGAGTAGTGGCAGTTTTGTTTGGTGAGTGTGCTGGGGGCTTGCTATGGAGGGTCCTGGCCGCTTTCTGGGCCCAAGTTTGCTGTGGTGGGTGGGTGGGAGGAGGTTGGGTGTTCGCGAAGGTGGTGTTGCTATGCTGTGGTTGAGCAACAAGGTGTGCGACTTGAGAGGTAAGGGCTGCCACTTTGGCTTGGAGGTCTTTGGTGTCTGTAATGTGTCGTTCCTGCACTACTAGCATGTGTGCTTCCATGGCTTTGAGGGTATCTTTGAGTTCGCAGTAGCAGGTCTTCATGGTTTGTAGTTCCTCTTGTAGATAGGTGACGTGTTCATTGACTGCCTTTTCCCAGGCATCTTCTGAATCTGGTGGGGGTGCGACTGTTTGGACAGGGGAAGGGGTATCCTCTTCCATCTGGGTGTCGTCAGGCGAGGTGGGGAGGATTGATGTTCCTCTGGTCTGGTGGGATTCTGGTAGGTGAAAGGGGCTAGCAAGAGGGTTCTTGCCACCCCTACCCTTGCCCAAGGGTCTGCGCGACATCAAGGGGGTTGTATGAGGGACTCAGTTGATAGGGGTGATGGAATAACAAATAAAGTGGGATGATTTGTCTGTAAAAGTGGGGAAGAAGGATGGGTGAAGCGGTGATAATTGGTGGTTGACCAATGAGGTGAGGGCTCGGCGAAAAATTTGGTGTGGTTTTTTATTTCGCTGTGGTTGTAACGGCAACGGAGTCATAGAGTTAGACCTGGTGAAGAGTTGGAAGAAAAAAACTTGAAGCCTAGCTTTAAGTCTGGGAGGACTAGTATTGGGGTCTATGCTGCAATCATGAAGGGTGGCAAGACTGAGTTAATTCTTGTGAGAAAGAGGGGGGAGGAGGAAAGGACCAGCAAAAGAGACAGACTTGGCCTCAATTCCCACCAATATGCAACTGAAATCCACCAGCCACACCTCATCCCTTTTATAGAAGGTCTGGATAGACCCTCTGAAAACATCTACCTAGCTGCAGACAATGCCTCCTGGCATGCTGGTGAGGAAAATCGAAAATTGGAGGCAGAGTGTGGTTACAAAAAACTCCCTTGGCCACCCAACTCACCAGATCTCAATCCAATTGAGAATACTTGGGCACTACTCAAAAGAGCCCTTACCAAGAGATTCTCCAGACTGGAAAGAAGGCCTCACAGTGCTGCTGAACTGTTTGAAGCAGCAAAGGAGGAGTGGGATTTAATTCCCCAAGAGAAGTTGGATGGATGGGTGGATAGGATGCCAGAGAGAATGCAAGCTGTACTGGATGCAGATGGAGGTCATACAAAATGGTAAAAATGTTTTTTTATTATCTATTAGCTATACTATCATGATTCTTTCAATTGAGTTTTTTACATTTTTTTTGAATTTCTTATGGTTGGGGGTGGTGGTATCGCCCTTGCCATGCAAGGGTATGAGGACTTTCCGGACACGACTGTACAATCGCTAGATGGCGGGTCAGGGAAGATGGACAAACTGTTGCAGACACACATCAGCAAAGAAAATACCCGCGCCTGACGTGTCATTGCTACATCCAGACCTCTCACCATTACTCGTTATACCCGGCGCGTCCAGCTGGTCCTGAAGCCAGCGCAGGTTGGTGGACGCGTCCAGTGCGGCATGTACTTCTTACTGTTTCGCCTCCTCATCATATACGACTGCCGATGTTCAACGACGTCTGGGCCACGCTCGGTGTGCTTACGACCACCGGACTTGCTTCTGACACATTGGTTTACGCCTTTGTACATCTGTCCTATGTCCTGACATTTGAGGCACGTCC
This sequence comes from Tuber indicum, assembly GCA_006112555.1. NCBI lineage: Eukaryota > Fungi > Ascomycota > Pezizomycetes > Pezizales > Tuberaceae > Tuber > Tuber indicum. The sequence continues at coordinate 127,666 of VBSK01000064.1, read as the reverse complement.
CATCCCCTCCAGGAAGTGTCTGATGCCAACATCCGTGACTTTACATCCTAGCTCGTATGCTCATATTTGTCACTTCTGAGTCCGTTATATGTATAATATCCCACCTGTCCCTGACGTCATCTACTATGCTTCGAATGCTATTCATGTTGCCAGCCGGACATCCCGCTCCATCATACAATTATTATTTATATCCCGGGTTTGCCAGAGGAAGTCATCACTTTCCAGTATTTTAATATTCTATTTCTACTAGTAACATGTACTCTATAAGCTCTCAATTCTCAGACTGTGTTGCCGTAGCATTTATCTTTGCCTCAGCTCCTTTTTTAATTGCTCGCCATGTTGCACCAGCAACGTAGTACTATAATCAAAAATAAGGAGATTTGGTCCAGCTCCATTACTCGACATCGGAGCAGTAGCTTTGGGCCAAATCTCCATTTTTTTTTCGACACGTGAAACATCTCCCTAGCTTCGAGAGGGCCTTTCACAGCGCAGAGTTTGTCAAGTGACAGTCAGTTGATCCGACTTCGGGTCAATATATTTCATTGAACGTTGTTAAATCGATTTCACTGTTAACGAGCCACCGCCCGTTGACCTCCTGGATTAGGTGCGCTATCCCCATGATAATGCGAATGTCCACGATTGTAAACTTTCTGTTATCTGGCCTCCCAGACCGCTTGACAGTGACAAGACTGTGTAACTCTGATGGGCGTCTAGAGATACATACACTCTAGATCACTACGCTTGCCAGTTGGTAGACTCTATATTGTTAACAGCAGTCTTGGAGCTGGAATAGAGTGACAAGTTTCCTGGGAAGACGGTCCCGCAGCGTACCATACATCTCGTCCATACCGCTTTGTACCCAAACCCAATCGTTGCAACTTGCATTTTTTAGCAATAGCTCAGAGCCCACACATAGTGTCCAGTAGATGTCGTATATGTCTGTTTCCTGGAATGCTAGAACCGGAATATCAAGCATTGTCACAAGTTCAACAGGAAGGCGTCGAAGTATTCAATAATCGTCAGGAAGGTGGGACTGAATCATGAGGCTCTGCCGGCTATATCAAACAAATTGATAACACGGAGCCAGGGTTGAGATAGAGAATAAATTGCCTAAACTCACGAGGTTGGCAACTTCATCCCAACGTCCCTTTAGGGCCCTACGACATGTGAGCGCAGGAGAATCTGGATTCCTTTTGTTCAAAAGATTTACGACATGAGTTGTGAGATCTGCTCCAAGATGTCGCACGGAAGCCAGGTTCAGAAGTCTCATCCAGATCACATCATGTCGCCCGTAGTTGTGAAGGATCTGCAGTGTGGCGTGATTTTTATTTGAACGTTAACATCCATCTTTGATTTGGTCCTTGTGTGTAACGGGGGCTCCCTCTGGGAAGATGGATCCCGAGGTTGCGACCGTACCGAAGTATTCTTTCAGAAGTAAAGATGAAGATAATCAACAGTAGAGTTGAAAAAATAAACGGTAAAACTTAATATCGTTAAGCCGCAGCTTTACTCAATTAACTACTGGTCACGAGAGCTAGTTGATTGCCAGAGTAGAAGAGAACTCGCATATACTTAAGTAGGTTTTGGTATGCTGCCAGTTACTCCCCATCACTACTCTGCGTTCGCGAGCACCCAACTCCCGCGGGCTGTCTAGCCAACCTCTACGGGTCGGACCAACGATCCTCCGTAGCGAACTAGACCACTCGGTGGTGTTCTAACATCTGCCCGATAGAAGTGTTTTAGCCGCTGCATCTCCAATGCAACCGCAGGAGTAAAAACTCTTCATATGGTGGTCATGCCAGTGGCGAGCTGTCATGCCCGTGCGGATACTATACCAACTATGGAACTCTCTACCCATATACACTTAGTCTTCTGCAAGCATTCGCGGCTCCTGAACATCTATCCGGTTCTACTCATTTCCATATCATTCCGGAAGATAGCCACGTAGCTCCCCCGAGAGACCACTCCGGAGGTTGACTACCAATAGGCGCTACCCACAGTCAACCCTCCTAGAAGTAGGTCATGTCGTGGCCTCAGACTAGTGTCTTAGAGTCCTTAACGATTCTCCAATACTATTACTCTTTCGGGGCAACGGACTTCGGTTACCTCGCCTACTGGCCTCCGGTAACCTCACATACTACCCTTGACTTCAAAGCAGTATTACTCCGTCAGTTTTGGTCCGTTTTACACGAAACCACCTGGAGGCTATTCTCCAGGTTCGCCACTTCCCCCTCATATATCCTGCGGACAGCTTCCGGTCGGACGGACGGCGTGAGCGCATACGGAGTTACGGCAACATCTCCACTTGGAGACTTCTGCTAGACTTACAGCAACTCTTCAGGCTGTAGCCCATGACGCTAGGGACTTATAACGTGGCCGGAGGGGGGTGTTAGCAACCACACCTCCAAGTTACAGCTTGTTCGGAGCTCAACTGGTTGTGCGGGAGTGATCCGCACAACCTGAGAATCGAACACCATATGTTATTATTATTATTATTATAATTCTTTACGCTTATGGAGCCAGAGGCTATGAAGCGGCAACTAACATACAAAATGGCGCGCCACCCGCGCCTGGTCCCTGATATCCGTCTCCTAAATGTTAGTAGCAACTTTTGATTGGACCCCCTGTCATAACGCTAACGACCCCTTTTTACAAATAAAATCCTCCCACCCGCCTTAAGCCTAACAAGTAAAACAAACGAAACACAAGTAAGAGGAAACCTAATTAGCCTTTGTCCGCCTCTCAGCAGCTACTTGGTTTGCCGCCAGGTATGTTGCACACTCCTTGGAGGTTGCCATGTGGGGTTCGCCGCAGTTCTTGCATTTGATGATGGTATGGAGACATGGTTTGCCTTTGGTGGGACAATCTGATCTGCCGCAAGTGTGGAGGTAGGTAGGGTGCTCCAAGGTGCAAATAGCACAGTAGGTAGTACCGGTACACTGGGTGGGGTGGTGTCCAAAGGCAAGGCATCTGGAACACTGGGTGTCAGGGCCAAAGGAAAGGTAGCGTTGAACCTTAAACCTCTTGCCAAAGAGAGAGAGGCCTCTATTGAGGGCTTTATCCGTGTTGTCCTTACCAGCAATAGTGATAACATTGTGGAAGCCGCTTTGCCGGTACGTTGGGATTCAGTGGTGAGCCACCTGGGGGGGCGGGGAAGGTGAATGCCAGTGTTGAACTCCTCAATCTCTGACTTGACAGTGTTGAATCCCTCAGGAGTGGAGGGAACAGTGGTGGGGATGCCGTGTATGATGACCTTATGCCAGACTTCATCCTGTCTGAGGCCAGTAGCGGCAGGTATGGTGGATCTTGCTGTTTCCTCAATTGCTGTTCTGTGTTGTTTGAGGACTTGGGCAGCCGTGATGTTGTCCTTGGTAAGGAGGAGGACATGGTGGTTGGGGGTGAACTCAATGGTTGCAATAAGAGGCTTCTTAATTGCAGTGTTGAAAGCGTTTCTGATGGTGAGGGTGTTGATGTCATCTGGGAGTGCTGTGCCATCTCTCTCAATGACAATCGTACGGTCGCGTTTGGTCAAAACTGGAGAAGTGGCAGTTTTGTTTGGTGAGTGTGCTGGGGGCTTGCTAGGGAGGGTTCTGGCCGCTTTCTGGGCCCAGGTTTGCTGTGGTGGCTGGGTGGGAGGGGGTTGGGTGTTCGCGAAGGTGGTGTTGCTATGATGTGGTTGAGCAACAAGGTGCGCGACTTGAGAGGTAAGGGCTGCCACTTTGGCTTGAAGGTCTTTGGTGTCTGTAATGTGTCGTTCCTGCACTACTAGCATGTGTGCTTCCATGGCTTTGAGGGTATCTTTGAGTTCGCAGTAGCAGGTCTTCATGGTTTGTAGTTCCTCTTGTAGATAGGTGACGTGTTCATTGACTGCCTTTTCCCAGGCATCTTCTGAATCTGGTGGGGGTGCGACTGTCTGGACAGGGGAAGGGGTATCCTCTTCCATCTGTGTGTCGTCAGGCGAGGTGGGGAGGATTGATGTTCCTCTGGTCTGGTGGGATTCTGGTAGGTGAAAGGGGCTGGCAAGAGGGTTCTTGCCACCCCTACCCTTGCCCAAGGGTCTGCGCGACATCAAGGGGGTTGTGTGAGGGACTCAGTTGATAGGGGTGATGGAATAACAAATAAAGTGGGATGATTTGTCTGTAAAAGTGGGGAAGAAGGATGGGTGAAGCGGTGATAATTGGTGGTTGACCAATGAGGTGAGGGCTCGGCGAAAAATATGGTGTGGTTTTTTCTTTCGCTGTGGTTGTAACGGCAACGGAGTCCTGAACACCATATGTAGTTCCGCGTGACAAACAATCTAGTAACTTCCCCCGAAGTCCTGCGTAACAAGTTACTTTCAAGGTAAGGTAACTTGACTCCATAGCAGGGTAACCCATGGCCCAAGGCAGGGTAACCCTAGTCCGAAGGTAGGGTAACTGTACCCCGAGTTACCCTACAGAGTAGGGTAACTTTACCTGGACTCTCCGTCGAGTAATTCAGGGTAACTCCCAAATTGACTACTTGGGTTACCCTACAAAGTAGGGTAACCCCCAACCATTACTAGGACCTATGTACCTTTGGTATGGCCTAGCATGCCCGACTGAGGTACCTAACCACCGGTACCTCCACCTGGTAGACCTAAGTCCACCGCCAGCCCTACCACGGTAGTCTCTTGACTCCGGTATGGGTGTAGGTTTGGCTACTTGTAATAGTACTCAGTGGAGTCTCGTTACATTGTGAGCTAGCTCGCTGAACTCAGTAGAATACTGGGGAATGTTACCACACCGGTACACATGATCCTGGAAGTGACCGAGTAGATGGAGCTGGATAATGTTAAAATGAGATTCGGCATATATCAATTCCGTATACTGGTGGTCCTCTTCCACTCGTTGTTGCTCATGCACCCGGTACCAAGTGGATTGGACAACCAAGGAGTTGAGAGACATCTTTCGAGTTCGTAGCTTGATACGCTGGTACTAAACTTTGGTCCGGGTGTGTCTAGACGTTCTAAACTCCAAGATGATATCCTTCGCGGAGTGAAACTGATTGAGATATTGATCCATATAATCTAGGGTCTCATGCGTATGACTTCGGTATTTCACTATGAGACTAAGATCGACTGACTGCAGGACGCAGGCGTGCACATGCTTTAAAGGTTGACTTTGGTTACCCTTAGGTCCTTTCAAGGCAACAGCCAGGACCCATAAAAGACAATATCCCAAGTTCCTCATCTCCTTCCTCTGCGACTATGTATTCTTGTCGTAGGCTTTCTTGAGCAAAAAGAACCCTGGGTACGGTGGTAAAGCTTTCTACGCGTCATTAATTGCTTCCAGCCGTCCATGCTTCTTAAGAAACCCTTGAATCCAATCGATCATATACTTGAACAGTCTAAGATAGACAGTATGGAGTAAATCAGGTTGGTGCAGATTAGCTGCAAAAACACGAGGAAGTTGATAAAAAACATTTCGTCCGATCGTAATACTGAGAGCGTCAAATGTGCTGTGGACGTCGCCAGGGGTGAACTCCACTGAGCCATCTAAAGCTTCTTGCTCCATGCACTTGTATCTCGTATAATCTCTAGCAGGATACTGCACCCGATTGTTGGACCCTAACCTATCCGGAGGTACCTCATATTTAGGACAGGCACTCGATTTTACTATATGTAGCGTAATGTTTGCCATATGGTCAGCAATCCACGCCGCCAAGATCATGAAGAATCTCCAAACATACCTTTCCGCGGAATCAATTGGGACACTGTCGAGTGCGGCGTCTTGTAAGGGCTGGAGTAGAAACTCGTATACATCTTGTAGTGTGTTGGTGCTGATTTGCCTGTGGTGTTCGTTCATGGCAGTGGATGATTGGAGATTGGGCAGGACTAGCAAGAGGGCAAGAAGGAAGACTGTCATCGTTCCAGGTCTGTTACGCTTGGCCGACAGAAGATTTCCAATTGTTATATATACTGGCCACGCCTTTTTGTCTCCGGAGAAGTTGCTGAGATGTGTCTGATCGGATATTCCAATAATAGGAACCACAGTCACAACAGATGGGAGTGTTTGATACAGTCAATTCGCCGGTACTTTTGGGAGAGTGGGATGGATAAGCTGTGGCACGGTACTTGAACGTCACACCACCAGTCTCCCGTATGCATTTCCATATATACTTTCTGTCCATTCAGATCGGGTTCCCGCCACGGGGCGTTAACCAAATTATCTTGGTCAGCTATCTGCCGAAGAAGATATGATACACAGTCTAGAACCTTATGGTAGAAGAAAGGCAAAGTCCTCACAATGTCTTCGAAATGAGCTTCAAACCATTGTAGATATGGGCTGTATGGATCCAATGAGAGGAGATTGGTTTCAAGTGTATTTATCGAGCTGTAGGCAACATCTGCTGAATTACCAAGACTATTTGAAAAATATTCATAGACCCGGGCCTTAGATAGCTTACTTTATATGAATCAAGAAGCAAGTTGGAACTAGTGCACGCTAGCGAATGGTGCTCACGGGTCCTCACAAAGATTTTGTTGTTCCGCGACGAATCACTTCACATATGCAATAAATGCCACTGCACAAGGATAATACTCTGGTTCAACTGGGCTGGAGACACATCGATTATGAGTTGCGGTTCCACATTGGAGACATATGCAGCCCCGTTGCTATATGTATCCGGAGGGCTATTACCAAGATCAACGTCTTATTCGTAGTCGGAATCCAGCTGATAATTCCCATCGGTCGGGGCCTCGTGCGGCAATTTCTGCTTTTCTGCATCCATGATACCCAACGCGGGGGTAGCATACTGTACGTCCGAAGTGTGAAGATGGATGAGATCCACCGGTTCTTTTTCGAAGTGTTTCCAAAAGGAACCGGCACTAGCCTATTTGCGCCAACAAATTGAACATTTCATCGGCATTGTGCGACTTAGTTTTGTGACTTTCGAGAGTCTTCAAGTTGATGTATTATGCAATCCTGGAAGAAGGAGAACACTTACCATTTTGTACATGGTCTGGGATGGCAGCCGGAGCTAAGTTCTGTCAATCTGAGACGCAGCTAAGGATCAATTCGGTTTAGCACATTGTGTGAGGACTCGCATAGCAAGGGACTCGGATTCACGTTCTACGTTTTTAACTGTCAATGCAGAAAGGCCTTACATACCTTGAATGTCTGAAACAGAATTCCTAAATCATCAGGAAAGTATTAGACTCCGTTGCCGTTACAACCACAGCGAAAGAAAAAACCACACCAAATTTTTCGCCGAGCCCTCACCTCATTGGTCAACCACCAATTATCACCGCTTCACCCACCTCTTTCCCCACCTTTTAAAGACAAATCATCCCACTTTATTTGTTATTTCATCACCCCTATCAACAGAGTCCCTCCTACTACCCCCTGATGTCGCGCAGACCCTTGGGCAAGGGTAGGGGTGGCAAGAACCCTCTTGCTAGCCCCTTTCACCTACCAGAATCCCACCAGACCAGAGGAACATCAATCCTCCCCACCTCGCCTGACGACACCCAGATGGAAGAGGATACCCCTTCCCCTGTCCAAACAGTCGCACCCCCACCAGATTCAGAAGATGCCTGGGAAAAGGCAGTCAATGAACACGTCACCTATCTACAAGAGGAACTACAAACCATGAAGACCTGCTACTGCGAACTCAAAGATACCCTCAAAGCCATGGAAGCACACATGCTAGTAGTGCAGGAACGACACATTACAGACACCAAAGACCTCCAAGCCAAAGTGGCAGCCCTTACCTCTCAAGTCGCACACCTTGTTGCTCAACCACAGCATAGCAACACCACCTTCGCGAACACCCAACCCCCTCCAACCCACCCACCACAGCAAACCTGGGCCCAGAAAGCGGCCAGGACCCTCCATAGCAAGCCCCCAGCACACTCACCAAACAAAACTGCCACTACTCCAGTTTTGACCAAACGCGACCGTACGATTGTCATTGAGAGAGATGGCACAGCACTCCCTGACGACATCCACACCCTCACCATAAGGAACGCTTTCAACACTGCAATTAAGAGACCTCTTATTGCAACCATTGAGTTCACCCCAAACCACCATGTCCTTCTTCTCACTAAGGACAACATCACGGCTGCCCATGTCCTCAAGCAACACAGAACAGCAATTGAGGAAACAGCAAGATCCACCATACCTGCCGCCACTGGCCTCAGACAAGATGAAGTTTGGCATAAGGTCATCATCCACGGCATCCCCACCTCAGTCCCCTCTACTCCTGAGGGGTTCCACACTGTCAAGTCAGAGATTGAGGAGTTCAACACTGGCATTCACCTTCCCCGCCCACCCAGGTGGCTCACCACAGACACCCAACGCACAGGCAAAGCAGCATCTACCATGGTCATCACTATTGCCGGCAAAGACAGCACAGATAAAGCCCTCAACAGAGGCCTCTCACTCTTTGGTAAAAGGTTTAAGGTCCAACGCTACCTCACCTTTGGCCCAGACACCCAGTGTTCCAGATGCCTTGCATTTGGTCACCACCCTACCCAGTGTACGGGCACTACCTACTGTGCAATCTGCACCCATGAGCACCCTACCTACCTTCACACTTGCGGCAGGTCTGATTGTCCCACCAAAGGCAAAGCCTGCATCCATACCACCATCAAGTGCAAGAACTGCAACGAACCTCACATGGCAACTTCCAAGGAGTGTGCAACATACCTGGCGGCAAACCAAGTGGCTGCTGAGAGGCGGACAAAGGCTAATTAGGTTTCCTCTTACTTGTATTTCATTTGTTTTATTTGTTAGGCTTAAGGCGGGCGGGAGGATTTCATTTGTAAAAGGGGTCGTTAGCGTTATGACAGGGGGTCCAATCAAAAGTTGCTACTAACATTTAGGAGACGGATATCAGGGACCAGGCGCGGGTGGCGTGCCATTTTGTATGTTAGTTGCCGCTTCATAGCCTCTGGCTCCATAAGCGTAATGAATTATAATAATAATAATAATAATAATCAGGAAAGTATTTCATGATGCCCAGAACATCAGAGGATGTGGGATTTAATGTCAATTAATCACTGCCGAAAGGTAATCCCAAGGAGAATATTCACGACAGTGGCATACACAGTATTGGCATGTCCCACAGAGCTGACTACACTCCAAACAATCCCGAATACATGGCCCAAATCAATGACCACAGGCAGTACGTCCATATGGCTATTATTCCAAAGGGCCACATAGCTCCGCCGGGGCACGTCTTTCGGCTTCCAGCCATTGCTATCCTTGGAGCGATTACCCCTGCGAGGGCCCGTAGTCAATTGATCAGCCAGTATAAGACGCGGGTTACCTTTCATGAGGACGGTAATGGAAAAGAGCTCTACACAGCTTGCCGCAATACCGTCAAAGCCCAGATGTTAGCCAGAAACTTTAAGAATAGCGCCACATTCCCAGACACCGATTTCAGCGCGAGTTTCCATCACATGTGGAGGTTACATCTTGCTTGAAATTGTCTGGTGAGGCTTGGAGCCAATAACGTGCTCTGGAGACGACAGATCAAAGAAGCCATGATGGTACTCATTACCGGCTATGGCAAGAGGTTAACAGATACACTTGCGAAAAAAGCCAGTACCCAAGTCAGTATTGGGCGTACCAGTAATCATCCCACTGGAAGTCCTTGTTGACCATATATTGCTACCAGTAGGGGCTCCAGCTCAATGGAGCGCGGATCCACAAGAGGCTCCTTATGCACAACAATCTCAAGCCCCAGCGGATGGGGTTGGGACAGTCGTGTCCGGAAAGTCCTCATACCCTTGCATGGCAAGGGCGATACCACCACCCCCAACCATAAGAAATTCAAAAAAAATGTAAAAAACTCAATTGAAAGAATCATGATAGTATAGCTAATAGATAATAAAAAAACATTTTTACCATTTTGTATGACCTCCATCTGCATCCAGTACAGCTTGCATTCTCTCTGGCATCCTATCCACCCATCCATCCAACTTCTCTTGGGGAATTAAATCCCACTCCTCCTTTGCTGCTTCAAACAGTTCAGCAGCACTGTGAGGCCTTCTTTCCAGTCTGGAGAATCTCTTGGTAAGGGCTCTTTTGAGTAGTGCCCAAGTATTCTCAATTGGATTGAGATCTGGTGAGTTGGGTGGCCAAGGGAGTTTTTTGTAACCACACTCTGCCTCCAATTTTCGATTTTCCTCACCAGCATGCCAGGAGGCATTGTCTGCAGCTAGGTAGATGTTTTCAGAGGGTCTATCCAGACCTTCTATAAAAGGGATGAGGTGTGGCTGGTGGATTTCAGTTGCATATTGGTGGGAATTGAGGCCAAGTCTGTCTCTTTTGCTGGTCCTTTCCTCCTCCCCCCTCTTTCTCACAAGAATTAACTCAGTCTTGCCACCCTTCATGATTGCAGCATAGACCCCAATACTAGTCCTCCCAGACTTAAAGCTAGGCTTCAAGTTTTTTTCTTCCAACTCTTCACCAGGTCTAACTCTGACCTTTCTACCAGTTGGATTTGGATCATAAACAATAGTTGCTTCATCCACAAAAACAACCCAATTCCATGCCCCTTTCCAGTTCCTCCTCTTCCTAGCAAACTCCTTTCTCTTCTCCTTTTGTCCTTTTCTCCAAAAAGGTTTCTTTCTGGGTATCAGAAGTTTAAAACCAGCCTCTGAGATGATCTTATCCACAGTGGTCTTTCCAAGACCAATATTCGCTTTTTTGGTAATGTCGCATAACGCTAAATGAGGCTCGGCATCGATAATAGACTCCACTATCTTCCTATTTGTGTCGGTAATCTTGGTTGGTCTGCCAGTTCTTTTTGCATCATGGGTGTTTCCACACCTGGATTTGGCTCTTTTGACCACAGGCTGAACAGTTTGCTTGGAGATGCCCAATGTCTTAGAAATTTTATAATACCCCATATCAGTATGTTTATACAGGGTATAGATTTCTTTATTGAGGTCTTCTCTAGCTCTGAGGGTATGTGGTGGGGTCATGGTGAGGGGGGTTGTTGAGGTGAGGGGGTGGTGATGCGTTGCTATGCAAGGGTATGAAGACTTTCCGGACACGACTGGACAGTCGGAGGTGACCAAGAACCAACTATGCCCAAAACACGTTGCCAAAAAGGCACAGTGGAAGGTGACTAACTTGAAGATGACGGGGATCTCGATGATCCATCCAAAACGAAGTGACAACAACAGGCAGCCCCAATAGAAGGTGTCAAGTTGGCCGGAGGTGACCACCATCTGGATACGCCCAAACGACGTCGTCAAGATGCTCCGGTAGAAGGAGACCAACTTAGAGATGACATGGATCTCTATGATCCGGCTACAATGAAAGGACGTTAACAGGTAGCGCCGATAGAAGGTGTCAAGGTGGCCGGCAGTCACCACAATCCGGATACGCCCAACCGACGTTGTCAAGATACCAGGGTAGAAGGTGACCAATATGAAGACGACGGGAATCTCTATGATCCACCTACAACGAAAGGACGTCGACAGGCGGCCCTGATAGAAGGTGTCGAGATGGCCGGAGGTAACTAGCCTCCGGATATGCCCAAACGACGTCGTCACAGAACGCCTGTAGGAGGTGACGAACTTGATGATGACAGGGATCTATATGATCCAGCTACAACGAAAGGATGTCATCAGGCTGACCCAGTAGAAGGTGTCGAGGTGGCCGGAGGTGGCCAACATCTGGATACGCTGAAACGACATCATGATAATGCTCCAGTTCAAGATGCCCAGGTGGAAGGTGACCAACTGTATGATGACGGAGATCTCTATAATACACCTACAACGAAAGGACATTGACAGGCAGCCCCAATAGAAGCTGTCGAGGTGGCCGGAGGTGAACACCATCCAGATATACCCAAACGACATCGTCAAGATGCCCCGGTAGAAGGTGACCAACTTGATGATAACGGGGATCTCTATGATCCACCTACAATGAAATGACATCGACAGGCAGACCCAATAGAAGGTGTCGAGGTGGCCGGAGGTGGCCAATATCCAGATACACCGAAATGACATCTTCAAGATGCCCCAGTTCAAGATGCCCAGGTGGAAGGTGACCAACTTTATGATGACGGGGATCTCTATGATCAACCTTCAACGAAAGGGTGTCGACAGGCAGCCACGATAGAAGGTGTCGAGGTGACGGGAAGTTGTCTAGATCCAGATAAACCAAAAAGAGCTCATCAAGATACCCCTGTGGAAAGAGTTATGGTTGCTGCAGGTGACCAAAATATCGGCGACCTGCGTGATCCGCCCTAGGTAGTAGCCAGGACTTTTCGAACTGGTTAGTTCTTTTCCTGTTAGGCATATAAGACCTAGCATAGTGGTAAGGTCACACCTATGACCATAAAGGTCAAGTGACTCGATAAGATGGTTGCGGCAAAGCTATATTGAAATTAAAATAATAATTTCTAATTTATATCTCCCTGACCGCGAACCATATGAGACCACTTACAATAAAGTGAATAGCTGACCGAGGGATTTTCTATCAATTAGATACAAGACCTCCGGCGCTATCAGATTACATCAGAAGTCACCAATACCTATTCAAGATTTGGTGTATGTCGGACAGCTCCAATAGGGGTCCCTCTTAGAGGCAGGAGGTCCGAGGGGAACCACACTTGAATTGGAAGACTGGGGATGCATGAAGCCTTTCTATGATACTGGCGTGTCGAGACTCATGCATGCATATATTAATTATGCACCAGTTCCTGACGATGAACTTAGCTAGTTCTTGATCAGAATGGACGATTGGAATGATAGTCATTCGGACTACATTTGCATACTTAGTCCATTCAAGCCTAGAGATCGCAAAGAGATCATTGGGAGATAGGACGCTATCTTCTCAAGATAAATATCTCGTCTCAATTAAGGTTGAAGTGGTGTACCAACTTTCAGGGTCAGACGGTGTTCGCACTTAGTAGAAACTAAAGTCAAAAGCTCCTCGGTACAAGTTAGTACTGGGATACTAAGTACCTGTAAAAATGTATAAATATGTTTAAGGTCTCCAGGTTAGTTAGAGGAATCAAGCAACGGAGAAGAGACCTTAACAATATAATAAGTTTACAACTACGAATCTTTATTCTTTTATTCTTTACTACTTTACGAGTCTTCCTAGTCAATCTCCGATCAAAGATTCAGGCCCTAGTCCGACCGATAAGTCTGATCTCGGCTACCGCCTAACATTTCCCTACAAATGATTAGATTTGAGTTTCCACCTACTGACTGAAAATATAGAATGGAACGCTTTACTCGGACGCCTCCATACGGTGAGTATTGTTTGGGTCCTGCCAACATTTTGGTGTAGAGGTCTGCGCGGTGATGAGAGGGGGTTGGCAGAAGCACCACCCAACTATCAATTTGTTTTTGGGGCCCCCACACAACCCCGGAATAAGATTTGGCGATTTAGATTCCACAAATCATCGCGGCCTTTGCGCGATGATATTCAGATGGGTGCTTATCACACGAGTTCGCTATATCCTGGGCACGACTGGTGAAGGACGCAGGTTGATCCGCAAGTGTTCCACCGAACCGCTATTACAGCTCAACTTCATCTTCATTGACAAAAGTGAATCCATGCATGCCTAGCTACTCTCCAATCAGGTGCAGGAGGATCCTCCTGATCTTTTGGCTTATTGTTACCCTAATGAAGGCGATACGAGGGCATAAACGCCACCACTGAGCGGGCTCCCGTATATCGGAGAAGACCAAGTTCCTCAAATTGGCTGCGAACCAGATCCCAGCGCGCGTCAATTGCATACCAGGACAATGACGCCTCATGTGGAGACTCAAGACTATCAGAACAACGACTCTGTCCTATAATTTAGATCCATTCCGTTAGCCAATCACTTTAGCAATGCAGTGTGAAAATGGAGCCAAACTGTCTTTCTGTATTCTCCACAGATGTATCCAAATCCATGATACTTTTGCATGTTGCTTATAAACATATCCGTCTGATGTTCAATTTTTAACTGAAATCAATGCCAGATTGTGAGTATGGTAGAGAGCGATCGCCAGAGTCAGGACTAGGGAAAACATTTTAAACCGCACACCAGCCTTGTCGCCAAGAGACGTACCCTAATTCTCTTTTGGAGACGCTTGGGAACCTCTCTTAGCGCACGATCTAGAATGTGGCTTAAAACCTTATATAATGTGAGTTAACAGAAAAATGATTTGAGCTAATATAGATATCACGATAGGTTTATAATTATACTATCTCTACCTATACAGTAAAAATATAGTCGTCTGAGGACATTTCTCAATGTGTAACACACTCTCTCTATAAACTCGCTGACGTCTGGTTAGTCATGCGGCAACCTCTGGCGTTCCTGGCATTTAACCACCTAGGGCTTTTTGATTGTACGCCCCGACTAGAGTATAAGGCACTCAACCTGCTAACCTTATCACTTCGCACCTCATCTTGTCAATATCGTTCCCAGCCTTCTCCTCACTGGCGTAAAAGAAGCAGAATTAACATCCCTGATGAGGACGTGCTCAACCCCCCATATCACCGACATCACTACCCATCTGTCCCTCATCCTGCACCTCCTATTCCTACCACCTTTTACCCCTATCTTTTTTTATTTGCGTATAGCGTGTGCGTAAATAAAACAGACCTCTCTTAACCAGGACCTCCGGTGCCTCCCAATTGTTTCCCCTGCACCTCCAGTTTCTCCCAATTTGTTTCCCCAATCCCACTTTGTTTCCCCTGTTTCTACCCTCCCCCCCCCACTGCCGAAAAAAGACACCTGAAATCTCTGGAAGACGGCTGGCGCAAATGTCAAGGTATTGCCCATGAAATCTTTGATAACCAAGCATATTAGCGTATCCTCTTTATACAGATTGCCAGCTTTTCAACCAGAAGACAGGGAGGTGAGGAAAGGCAGGCGTGCCGCTGTCCCGCGCCGAGACTCCACCTCCAAACCAAGTAAAAGCGAGGTCTAAAGAAGCAGACGTCCCGCTATCATGCGCCGAGACTCTACCGACCAACCTGATGAAAGGGAGGTCATGAGAGGCAGATGTCCTGCTGTCCAGGGCCGAGTCTCCAACACCCGACCTGAAGAAAGAGAGTTCAGGTGACGCAAGCTTAATGCCGTCCCACCCCATGAGCCTGACCTAGGTCGCAAACGCCGTGCCGTTCCATGGCGACATCCCCCTGAAAGCTACCCGGATGAAGAGTAAGAAATTATCCCTATTCAGCATTCCGGCCTCTAGAGTTAGAGCTAATCATTTATGTGAACTGAATTCCAAGTGCAAGTATACCGGAGAACCCCTCCTTGGAGCCAGCGGTGGAGGACTCCTTGCAAGTGAACCCCTTGAGCTATATTCTGTGATCAGACTTTGATATACTAACATGTGGACTTCTACCAGGGGGGACTAAGGTGATATCACCTACGCCAAAAGTTGGTGTGGGTTCCAGAACCCTCGCGCAAGTACTGCTCTATACAGAGCATATCGTGAGGGGATTAGGGCCCACCTGATTGTGGGCTCCTTGGACCTCTGCCACCTGACCGGCTCCAGATTGGAGTCGGTAATGGAATTGGCCCGCTCCCTTCCACCCGTCGCCGCCCGTATCACACTCATTAGAAAAGAGCACCAGGACGATGACGTTGGGGAAGTCGATCAGCATTTAAGGCTCTTGGTCCGTGATACGGCCAAGAAACTTGAGACGGGGGTCAGCGACACCTTAAGGAATGGGCTGTGTTAGCAGAGGTCGAGGGACCTCAGTGTAAGTTTATGTCCATCCCTGTTCCCATAGACTTATGCTAACATACTTGATTAGTGGCTCAACCTGATTGGACCTCTCAGTGGTGCCCATGGGCAGTACGGCTCCAACTTATTCGCCGGACGGGGGTCCCACAGGTCCATCCATTCCTTGACTACCCTGGTGTTCAGTAGACTCCGACCGGGGAATCGCCTGGGGGGTCTTGGAATCACCTAGCATAAAAAATATGCTCAGGGTAGTCAAGGGGCAAGATCTGGAAGAGGCGATGGGGTGCCCGCGGTACCTCATCAGGGCGATGGGTGCAGGCACACTGTCACTTGATCGGGCGCCCTCGATGCCTCTCCCACTCAAAGAACTCATCTTTCTTATTAAAGATGATGATGTTCGTGCGTGTATTCTTGCTGAAAATGGCAAAGATCCCCAGGACCTAATGGTCCTTCAGCTGCATCAGGGAGACATCCGCCCCCAGACACCCGAGCCTGCCAGTGGAAGATACCAGTTTTTTGACTACAAAGTCTGGGATCGAAATTAGCACGGCAGAGATATGGGCAGGGCCATGCCAGAGGAGAAAAGTGAATAGGAAGAGAAGAATGATGACGGGGAGTCGTTGGAGGCGGAGGGATAAGCGCCGGAAACGGAATTTGATGATTCTGTGGCGTCCGCAGCTCCGTATCCTACCATCATCGATGAGGTAAGTCCCCTGACAAAATGTACTTTTGCGCATTATCAGGAAAGTGCGTAGCTAATCACAGGCTAGGACGATAACAACGACACTCCAACCCTCCCCGCAAGTCAGCGCTCTGTGCACACAAATACCATGGCTTCACTGACCTCGGCTGTAGGTTCCCAATCTGTGCTATACCCACCCAATATCACGAAAGAAAGCTCCTAGCTAACCAAACGAATAGGATGAGGAATCCGACACTCTCACCCCCCTCCCACACCAGTGCTCCACCCCAACGGATGCCACAACTTCGGTGGCTTTAACCGTAAGTTCCTAAACCCAACACTCTCTCAACTAACATTATGAATGAAAATCAGAAGCTAATCACATATAGGATGATGACCCCTTTGAAGCTCGCTCGGAGCAGCCCTGTCACACCTCCCACCCTGACTTTGCTCCTTCGCTGCCTACTGAGCAGGCAAGGTTCAGTGCGATTGAGCGGATGATCCGGGAGAGGCCCTAGATGGCAGAGTACTTCTCAAGAGATTTGCCAGTCGCGCAAGATCCCAGGCCGCTGTCAGGGCGTCATCGTGGACACCATGGGGCAGAAGATACCTCCCAAACCTCAACCACCCCCCTTAGTCCCTCTGTTCCACCATCTTCTACATATCCCACCACTCCGATCGCTCTCCCATCATCTGGGTCTCCGAGCGCTCTGATCGCTCCTCTATCTTCTGCCGCTTCCAGCGCTACGAACGCTCCCCCGACCTCTGCGACTTTCGGCACTCCGATCACTATGCCGTCCTCTGTGTCTTCCGGCGCCCAGATCGCGCCCCGTCTTCTCCGTCTCCTGGCGCTCCGATCGCTCCCCCTTCTTCTGCATCTTCTGGCGCTCCAATCACTTCCCAGTCCTCTGTGACTCTTGGCACTCCGATCAGTCCCCCATCTTTTGCGTCTTCCGGCTCTGTGATCACTCTACCGTCTTCTGCATCTTCCGGAGCTGCGATCACTCTACCGGCTTCTGTGTCTTCCGGCGCTCAGATCGCTCCATCCTCTACCACTCCTGGAGCTGCCCCTCCTGAATCTGCGACCCACGAGGGCGCTATTCCGCCATCTCCTGCCACTCCGGTTTCCCTTTCTATGACCGGTTCACCTACTCCCACAAGCTTGCCTGCCGCCCTTGCTTCAGTTCTGCCTGCATCAACAACCTGCCCCTCTGCCGATGCTCCAATGACTCCAAGACGCACGGGTCTCTGCCGGAGCAGCCAACGTCGGAACTCCAACAAATGATTCTTCCTTAGTTGTTTTCTTCTTTTCCTTTTCTTTTTTTTGCTGTTCTTTGCGCAATGTTTTTTCGTGGTTTTGGGGTTAGAGTTTTTCTTCAGACTTAGTTATTACTTTGTAGTCCACCATAGTAATGATACAATTGGACGCCCTGGCATTAGCTTCTCACATTCCTGGCTAGTTCGACCTCACTGACGCAAAATATACTAGTATATAGTACTCAACTTGGTACGTTGACCGTACGCCCCTTACAATACATTAGCCCGTTTTGTTTTTATGGATTCACTGCGTGTCACATTCCCCATCCCTTGCTGGCCTGAGGTTATCCAGCCATGTCACTCAATTCTCTAGTGGGCAACAATTGAACACATCTCATAGATGAGCTCTTCGACGTCACGGTACACGATCACATTCCTAATCCTTTTTAGGTGTGAGGCGTGTCTAGTGAGAAATAATGTTGCTAGTCGGCACCACTTGTAGTTACATTGAACTAATCCTTCGCCCGTTGCTGCAGCTTAATTTCCTTCATTCTTAAGACCCGGAGTCTTGAGCAACCCGACACTCAAACGCAAAGAGGTATGTTTTTCAAAACGAACATACTGTTCAAGTTATCAAAAACCACGATGGCTTACATTTTTTTGTTTCTACAAGCTTTTCACTCCAGTCACATGTTCATTCGGTCAAGTTCCCTTATACTGGAACTTTGTTCTGATATTTATCGCAAGAATACACAGCGGGGGATTAATATTAAGCACCCCAACCCTCTGTAAGACCTTGCGCATGAAAATAATTTTTTATTCGATACTGAGTGATAGTCTGTGATCATACAGACCCTAACTCCAGCCACACTAGTAAATCTTAGCGTATAAGACCCAACGCGTTTTATTATACACCAGAAAACTACACAAACTCCTCATCTACAGCACTCGTGAGACTTATTCTGTAGGCCTACATCCTGAATCTGCATCTAACATTGACTAACTCATTGCAAGATGAATAACTAACATCAGCCCGATATATCCAGCCAGCCAACTAACCGTGTAGGTAATATGTATGGCCGGCGTAAACACGATCTGGGACCAGGAACTACAGGCGCACGAAATCCAATATCAGCAATACTACAAGAGACTCATGCTAGGTCTCAGAACACAATAACAAGGCAGCAGCCATTACATCCAAAGTCGTCTCCACCCCCAATTGCAAGCTAACAACTAGTAAGACCCCAGAAGTGACTCCGGAAGAACACCATACAGACTACGACTTATACAATACCGGGACCTGAAAGGCGAGAGGATACGGTAGCTGTCCATGGTAGCGACAATAGTAGCAATGGGTACCAAAACTCAACAGGATCCGGCGAAACGGAATCAGAGACCGAGCCTAATCTGGAGGACATCGGTATTGCCAATAGGCTAACACCACGACGGACCTCTGACTCTCAATCCGCGGCGCGACAGCAGGCTCGTCGCGGACTCCGTTGCCGTTACAACCACAGCGAAAGAAAAAACCACACCAAATTTTTCGCCGAGCCCTCACCTCATTGGTCAACCACCAATTATCACCGCTTCACCCATCCTTCTTCCCCACTTTTACAGACAAATCATCCCACTTTATTTGTTATTCCATCACCCCTATCAACTGAGTCCCTCATACAACCCCCTTGATGTCACGCAGACCCTTGGGCAAGGGTAGGGGTGGCAAGAACCCTCTTGCCAGCCCCTTTCACCTACCAGAATCCCACCAGACCAGAGGAACATCAATCCTCCCCACCTCGCCTGACGACACCCAGATGGAAGAGGATACCCCTTCCCCTGTCCAGACAGTCGCACCCCCACCAGATTCAGAAGATGCCTGGGAAAAGGCAGTCAATGAACACGTCACCTATCTACAAGAGGAACTACAAACCATGAAGACCTGCTACTGCGAACTCAAAGATACCCTCAAAGCCATGGAAGCGCACATGCTAGTAGTGCAGGAACGACACATTACAGACACCAAAGACCTCCAAGCCAAAGTGGCAGCCCTTACCTCTCAAGTCGCGCACCTTGTTGCTCAACCACATCATAGTAACACCACCTTCGCGAACACCCAACCCCCTCCCACCCAGCCACCACAGCAAACCTGGGCCCAGAAAGCGGCCAGGACCCTCCCTAGCGAGCCCCCAGCACACTCGCCAAACAAAACTGCCACTTCTCCAGTTTTGACCAAACGCGACCGTACGATTGTTATTGAGAGAGATGGCACAGCACTCCCTGACGACATCAACACCCTCACCATAAGGAACGCTTTCAACACTGCAATTAAGAAGCCTCTTATTGCAACCATTGAGTTCACCCCCAACCACCATGTCCTCCTCCTCACCAAGGACACCATCACGGCTGCCCAAGTCCTCAAACAACACAGAACAGCAATTGAGGAAACAGCAAGATCCACCATACCTGCCGCCAATGGCCTCAGACAGGATGAAGTCTGGCATAAGGTCATCATACACGGCATCCCCACCACTGTTCCCTCCACTCCTGAGGGATTCAACACTGTCAAGTCAGAGATTGAGGAGTTCAACACTGGCATTCACCTTCCCCGCCCAACCAGGTGGCTCACCACTGAATCCCAACGTACCGGCAAAGCGGCTTCCACAATGGTTATCACTATTGCTGGTAAGGACAACACGGATAAAGCCCTCAATAGAGGCCTCTCTCTCTTTGGCAAGAGGTTTAAGGTTCAACGCTACCTTTCCTTTGGCCCTGACACCCAGTGTTCCAGATGCCTTGCCTTTGGACACCACCCCACCCAGTGTACCGGTACTACCTACTGTGCTATTTGCACCTTGGAGCACCCTACCTACCTCCACACTTGCGGCAGATCAGATTGTCCCACCAAAGGCAAACCATGTCTCCATACCATCATCAAATGCAAGAACTGTGGCGAACCCCACATGGCAACCTCCAAGGAGTGTGCAACATACCTGGCGGCAAACCAAGTGGCTGCTGAGAGGCGGACAAAGGCTAATTAGGTTTCCTCTTACTTGTATTTCGTTTGTTTTATTTGTTAGGCTTAAGGCGGGTGGGAGGATTTCATTTGTAAAAGGGGTCGTTAGCGTTATGACAGGGGGTCCAATCAAAAGTTGCTACTAACATTTAGGAGAAGGATATCAGGGACCAGGCGCTGGTGGCGCGCCATTTTGTATGTTAGTTGCCGCTTCATAGCCTCTGGCTCCATAAGCGTAATGAATTATAATAATAATAATAATAGCAGGCTCGTCGCGCGACCACAGTTAGGATTTCGACAGGCTCCGGATCACAGTCGGCTGATCCAATGGTGCGAATCCCTGCGGGTCATGAGCAAATAACTCACCACCAGTCCTATAGTCTGCCCGTATTCCCATCGTCCAGTATACAGCAATATTCGTCGCCTCATGAGAGCCTCTGTGCTTCAGCATCTCGTATAAGGAGCTCTAGCCCTGCTGGCCGCCCAAGTGCGCCACTCCCTGACCGCTCGTTAGTGAGTAAGTCACGACAGAACCTTGCGACAGGTGCAGCAGGGGGCATTATAGAGTTGGCAAAGTCACTCATGACACAGTATACACTGTTCGAAGCTCCGCTCGTGAACATTGTTGCAATGACTGGCCAGGTGTACAAAGTGTGGGATACCGCGGTAGAGAGGAGAGCCGATACTCAATCCATCAGACTGTCCGAGCGGTCCATATCTTTATTAAGTCGAGTCTGCCCGGTGTGACACTACGCAATCAACTCTACAAACAACAGAAGATTCACCAAAAACAGTCCGGAGTGTGATCACAATTCATGTACCATATGAAGAATATGATTGCACAGTTAAACGATCTAACAGATGCTCCCACGGCTTGGGCGAGTCATGTGGACTATCTGCTCGATGGCGACAGGTTCATCTGTGACCTGAAAGGGTATGAGGTCTGTTCAATTACACTGAGAGCTACCGCATCGTGAGTAATACTGATTGCGATAGTCAACGCAGAACTGAAGGTACCGCTTCCTTGCCCCACAGATTCTGGAAACAGTTTATGGGAAATATTATGCGGGAAAGAAAATGAGGAGCATACCTGATCCTGAGTTTCCTGAGCAGATCAACGGCATAATGATCTGCTTGACATGCGCCATTATCTGCCATACACTGCCTGCATGGCAATCGGGGATATACCAGGATCCAAGGGACTTTAAACCTGAGGAGGTGGGAAGTAAGTGTTTTCAAATCTTGTAGCATACTGTTGGCCAAACCGCGAACATGTTAAAGGATGCGGAAGAACTTTTCCAACAGCAGAAAGAGACTTGGGCCAAGTGCCCACACGGGGTCTAGCACATGATTCTTCGCAACATCTACGATATAATCTGGTAGCAGGTGGAGCATGTCCATGGGATACAGCAGGAGTGGTGCGAAGGATATGATGACAATTGGGAGCCAGTGCGTGAAGAACTAGCTGGTCGGGAATCAAGCCTGGCATCAGTAAGACCTATGGTTGGACGAACCAAGGCTGGGACTAGGCTGTTGGAGCAACATTGGGATGGGCTGAGTGAGTCACGGGAAACAGACACGTCATTAGACGTGAGCCTGACGTCGCTCACACGGGTGCGGGGAGTTTTAGATTCAGATCAAGCAAATTTTGATCATCCCGGAACGTACAGTGTACGACCGATACCGGGCCAACTGCTCAGCCTTTCTCTATCTGATTGCCTCTCACTTAGCCTTGAAGAGTCACAAGATGCCCAGGTACCTGAGGGGGGTATTGGTGATTGTCAGCCAGACATTGAGTAGTGGGAGCCCACCGGGTGTCGTAGCGCGGGGGATCAAAGGCAATTGCAGACGTGTCAAAGATAATAATAGATTAATTGGGTGGAACGGAGTTATGAGTGAGCAAAAAAGCATGACGGTGAACACCTAACAGTATCAGTATCAGTATAACTGGTAGTGTGGTAGTGCATTTATGGAGGAATTGTATAGATATTGACCTTGGGGTGAAAGAAGAGGAAGTCATAGGGGGGTCAGGACAACTATAGTGTAATAAATGAATGGTCCGCAACAATGCGCATGCATGATGGCATCCGAATGATGTCCAGATGTCAGAGAGTACAATCAGGATGTGACGATACATGTGAGGTGAAGTCAGGATAGAGCAGGCAAATATCCAGATATGGCGTACAGTACTGGTATGGCTCAGGACGTAATAGTTTAGCATCACAAGATGTCTGAACAAGATGTGTAGCCCACTTGGTATCCTGATAAGACGGAGCAAAGGTTGTTACCATCGGGCCATGAGGAAACACGTGCAAGGATCTCAGGATGGAGCAGCTGATGGTTAGATAGCATCCAGACGTCCGGGTAAAAGATCTGACGTTGACTGGATGTCAGTGCAGAAAAGTAGACGTCGTCTGGACATCCGGCTCGATAATCAGATGGCATTGTGGCGTCATGGCAAAGAATCAAACACTGCCCAGACGCGCAGGATGTAGGGGTCCGTATCTGGACGCTGCTGTGACACGGGACAACACACAATGGAAATCAGGACGCGACGTCCAATCGGACGTTGCGTCCTGGTTAGCGATTTACGTTTAGGACATCCCCTGCGTCTGATGCACAGCACACACAGGACATAAGTAGTTATTTCTGCTGCTGCATCTCTGTCAGGTCATTACTCAACTTCAGTCTAATGGCGTAATACCAAAGCCATTTGTCTGACACCCTTGATTATCTGGATCAATATCTTAATATGTTTCATGTAATACAGGAAGTCTTTTTGGAGTTTAGGGTGTCAAAACCTATTCAGTCGAAGATTCATGACCAGTGTACAAAGTTACAAGACCGGAGACCGCTGGGAAATTAATCTCTCACCCAATCTAAGCGGCGCCAAGTGCAAGAACAGTAACAATCAGATGAGAATGACCAATATATAGAATTGATCCAAGCGGAATCTCATTTCAACTTTATTAAGATGTATCTGCTCAGTCACTTCCAGGATTATATGTACCAGTTTGGTAATATTCCACAATATTCTACCTAGTATAGCGAGCTCGGTCGTAAGGAACAAAACAAAGATGGATAGCAACATTGGAATAAAAATGACCCCACCGGACAGATCCTCCACAACTACGGGCGACACCACTCAATCTGAATGAGACTTTTGAACCTAGATGGCCTGCAACATTGCTGAGTCGATATCTACATAATTGAATGTACAGGAGATCAAGGATTGGTATAGAGAATTAGTGATACTAGTATCAGTGTAACATCAAAGATCTGACAAGCCAAGCCACTGTGGGGAGTCCAGGTGGCCATTCAAGATCATTAAAGAGAGTGTCAGAAAGCCGGGACAGACCCTTGACACTACACGAACGCCAAGGAGATTCAGGGGAAAGACCAGATGTGTCAACAGACTTCAGTGTGACCTCATAGTGACAAAAAACAATAATGAAACCTCAAGATGCGGGGGAGAGGAATGGAAGAGATTAGCGTGTTGAGACTGGGTACCAAAATTACTGAAAATGTCTGATGGCGTCAGGACGTGCAAGGACAGAGCATGGCAAAAAGTCGCAAGGAACCAAGAGAGCATGATGCAGGTGGGGAGGTTGATGGATAGGAGGGAATAGGCAGGAGGCCCAATCAGAAGAAGACAACAGGATTTAGGAGATGGGATCTGGGACCTGTAGTGGGAGGCACTACACTCATATTTTTCTTTTCAGCTTCATAGCCATAGGCTCTACAAGCTTAATGATTTATAATAATAATAATAATAATAATAAGAGAGCATGATACCAGGCTCACGCCAAGAGAGTGGGTGACGTGGAGTGAGCATTGGGACAGGAGGATGGTGCAAGGATAGGAGGAGAGTATCTGGAGAAGGAATAAGTGTATGACAGACGTCGGACATGTGCTGGACGTGGGATCACAAAACGAGACACTCGCGAGGCAAGAGGCAATGAGGTCGCAATGCAAGATGCACAGGACTTACTGCTAGTTGCGATGCAACTATAGACACACAGGACATAGGGGATGCAAAGAATACGCAACCTACGCCTGGATGCATCGCTGGTGCGCCGACTCCGTTGCCGTTACAACCAGAGCGAAAGAAAAAACCACACCAAATTTTTCGCCGAGCCCTCACCTCATTGGTCAACCACCAATTATCACCGCTTCACCCATCCTTCTTCCCCACTTTTACAGACAAATCATCCCACTTTATTTGTTATTCCATCACCCCTATCAACTGAGTGCCTCATACAACCCCCTTGATGTCACGCAGACCCTTGGGCAAGGGTAGGGGTGGCAAGAACCCTCTTGCCAGCCCCATTCACCTACCAGAATCCCACCAGACCAGAGGAACATCAATCCTCCCCACCTCGCCTGACGACACCCAGATGGAAGAGGATACGCCTTCCCCTGTCCAGACAGTCGCACCCCCACCAGATTCAGAAGATGCCTGGGAAAAGGCAGTCAATGAACACGTCACCTATCTACAAGAGGAACTACGAACCATGAAGACCTGCTACTGCGAACTCAAAGATACCCTCAAAGCCATGGAAGCACACATGCTCGTAGTGCAGGAACGACACATTACAGACACCAAAGACCTCCAAGCCAAAGTGGCAGCCCTTACCTCTCAAGTCGCGCACCTTGTTGCTCAACTACATCATAGCAACACCACCTTCGCGAACACCCAACCCCCTCCCACCCAGCCACCACAGCAAACCTGGGCCCAGAAAGCGGCCAGGGCCCTCCCTAGCAAGCCCCCAGCACACTCACCAAACAAAACTGCCACTTCTCCAGTTTTGACCAAACGCGACCGTACGATTGTCATTGAGAGAGATGGCATAGCACTCCCTGACGACATCAACACCCTCACCATAAGGAACGCTTTCAACACTGCAATTAAGAAACCTCTTATTGCAACCATTGAGTTCACCCCCAACCACCATGTCCTCCTCCTCACCAAGGACACCATCACGGCTGCCCAAGTCCTCAAGCAACACAGAACAGCAATTGAGGAAACAGCAAGATCCACCATACCTGCCGCCACTGGCCTCAGACAGGATGAAGTCTGGCATAAGGTCATCATACACGGCATCCCCACCACTGTTCCCTCCACTCCTGAGGGATTCAACACTGTCAAGTCAGAGATTGAGGAGTTCAACAGTGGCATTCACCTTCCCCGCCCCCCAGGTGGCTCACCACTGAATCCCAAAGTACCGGCAAAGCGGCTTCCACAATGGTTATCACTATTGCTGGTAAGGACAATACCGATAAAGCCCTCAATAGAGGCCTCTCTCTCTTTGGCAAGAGGTTTAAGGTTCAACGCTACCTTTCCTTTGGCCCTGACACTCAGTGTTCCAGATGCCTTCGCTTTGGACACCACCCCACCCAGTGTACCGGTACTACCTACTGTGCTATTTGCACCTTGGAGCACCTTACCTACCTCCACACTTGCGGCAGATCAGATTGTCCCACCAAAGGCAAACCATGTCTCCATACCATCATCAAATGCAAGAACTGCGGCGAACCCCACATGGCAACCTCCAAGGAGTGTGCAACATACCTGGCGGCAAACCAAGTGGCTGCTGAGAGGCGGACAAAGGCTAATAAGGTTTCCTCTTACTTGTATTTCATTTGTTTTATTTGTTAGGCTTAAGGCGGGTGGGAGGATTTCATTTGTAAAAGGGGTCGTTAGCGTTATGACAGGGGGTCCAATCAAAAGTTGCTACTAACATTTAGGAGACGGATATCAGGGACCAGGCGCGGGTGGCGTGCCATTTTGTATGTTAGTTGCCGCTTCATAGCCTCTGGCTCCATAAGCGTAATGAATTATAATAATAATAATAATAATCGCTGGTGCACCAGGTGCTGACCGATGTTTTGCTGATATCTAATAGTATAAAGGATGTCTACCTGACATTAATATTGGTGGAGATACTGCCTATTTTGTGTCCTGGTGATGTGCTATCTTTGATGCCAGATTCCTCAGCCGTCCTTTCGGCACAGTACCCCATACCTTACAGCACAATTCTGCTCGATACAGGCTTTCCAACGGTATAAAAAACGTCTACTTGACATCGGTATTGGTAGAGATACAGCCTATTATGGTGGTGGAGATTTCCCCAGGTGAAGTGCTAACTTTGATGCCAGATTCCTCAGCCATCCTTTAGGCACAGGGCATCATGCTTTACAGCGGCATTCTACTTGACCCTGGCTTTCCAACAGTATATGGAACGTCCACCTAGTATCAATATCGGTGGAGATATAGCCTGTTTGGTAACCTCGTGAAGTGCTGATTATGATGCCAGATTCCTCAGCCATCCTTTAAGCACGGTACTCCATACTTCGCAGTGATGTTCTACTTGATACAGGCATTCCATCGGTATAAAGAACATTTATCTGACATCAATATTAGTGGCGATAGAGCCTAATATAAATGTGATGTTTACCCTCATGAAGTGCAGACTTTCACGCCAGATTCCACAGCCATCCATTGGGCACAGTATCTTATACTTTAGAGAAATGTCCTACTCGATACAAGCCTTCCAACAGTATAAAGAATGTCTACACAGCATAAGTATTTGTGGAGATACACGCTATTATGGAGATGATCTTTATCCTAGCAACATGCTGACTTTCATGCCAGAATGCACGGCCATCCTTTCAGTGCAGTACTCCATACTTTACAGCAATATTCTACTCAATGCCAGCTTTCCAGCAGTTATCATAATGTCTACTCAGAATTAATATTGGTTGTGTTATAACTTGTGATATCTCGTTGATATTGTATTCAAGTTACTCGTGTATCCTCGCTTTCTTTTTGTAACCTAGCCCAAGCCTGTGCATCTATAAAAATAAATCTCTTAAACTGTAAAAATATAGTTTATTTTGGAATAACCTAGGCATAAGTTATGCTTTGTATTGGCTGTATCTGGTGAATTCAGAATTTGAAACAGACATATTATGACCTCTGTTCCTGTGTTCAGTTGTATTCAGAGGTTTAGGTGTGTGTTCTGTTGTATCCTGTGTTTGGCAGGCACATCCAGTTGTATCCTGAGTTTGGCAGGTATGGCCTGTTGCGTCCTGACTCTAGTTGTCACGTCCCTGTACATCCTAGTTAACGATTTACCTTCTGGATGTCCTGTACATCTGACGCATATGACGCACAGGACGCAATCTAGAATTTTTACTGATGTAGGCCATAATAGAAGTACCTAGATACTAGTAAGCTTCAGTAGTTACCCTACTTAGTAGAGTAAACCTTGAAGTCAATTTAGGAGTTATCCTGAATTGTTTGACACTGAGTGCAAGTTCAGTTATCCTACCTTAGACTAGAATTACACTATTTTTAAAGTAAGTTGCTATGCTAGACACCAGAGAAAGTTACTAAATTGTTAGACACGTGAAACTACAATGGATATTCAAATCTTATGTTGTGCAGATCACTCCAGCCCAACCAGTTAAGATTCAAACAAGCTGTAACTTAGAGGTTTGGTGACTAACACCACTTTCCAACCCTGTTATAAGTTTCTAGTATTTTGGGCTATAGCCTGATGAGTTGCTATTAGCCTAGATAAAGTCTACCAACAGAGATGCCGTAACGTGTTCGCTAGGTGCTAATCAAGTTTCAATAGGTGTACAATAGTTGTCAGGTGGCCTGCTCTTCCAGAGAGGAGGTGAGAGCTGTGTGAACTAAAGGAGGCTTCAGAGGTGTACTGGAGAAACTAAAAAGTAACCATTCAACCAGGTATATTGAAATACTTTCTGTCGAAGTCTGTCCTTTCCATCGTGGGATTGATAGATTACATGAGATATGGTAAAGGGTAAAGGGTTCATATCACTAGAAATAGGGCTGTGCGGAAATAACAAGTCATGAGATAGGAGAAGGGTTGAAGCCCTGGGACACAAACAAGTGGAGGAAACTGTATTTATAGGAGGTGCCTACGACCACTGATGCAGATCTACATAGTTCCTTGAATACAAAAAATCGAATCATTGTTATCCTCCACACTTTCTCCTTTTACAAGTTATCAGGTTATGAGCCGTTGCTACCTATAGCTGAACAATTCGGAACCCAGGTTTCATTACTCTAGCAGATAATGAATGAGAACACTATGATGAGCTCGGGGCAAGGCCAGATGGGTCTGACCTTTACGAAGCTGGATGGAACAAATTATCAACAGTGGGCGATAAGGATGAAAGACCTGCTCAGTCACCAAGGACTTTGGAGATTAACACGCAACCAAGAACCAGATATTCCCAGGCCAGGAATTGACGAAACTGATAGGACTATAATAATACGGGAATGGAACGACTATGAAACACGGAAACTCAAGGCTAGTGCCTGTATTCGACTTGCAATATCAGATAATGTCCTACCCGATTATGCATCTGATATGTATGATAACCCAACAATTTTATGGAACGCGATTAAGCGAGACTTCGAGAAAGTCATTCAGCTGGATGAGAACTATCTCTATGAGGAACTTTATTCCCTGAAACTTGAAGACTATGAAGGAGTACGGCATTTTGCCACCCAACTTCAAAGCCTTATATCAAAACTCAAATTGTGTGGTACAGTCATTGATGACAAACAACACTGTTTTTTCCTACTCCATGGATTACCTGCCTCTGATGCTTGGAGAACTACGAAGCCGATCTTGCAATCATCAATGACCCATGATCAAATCAGTTCTCGGGAGCTAGTGTCTCGTCTGGAGGTGGCTGAAGCTGACCTTCATCTGGAACAAGCACTTATCACTACATCTGCACTTTATACGAAAAGCGCTATAATGCCTAGGTCCCGACTACCCGAGGATGGTAGAAATGATAATCGGGGGGGACCAGGATCATCAAGATACAACAATCGTGGTATTACCTGCTGGAATTGCAGAAAGCGTGGCCATAGACAGGCAGAATGTCATGGAGCTAGGACAGATAATCGAATAGAAGAGAGAAGAGTGGGAGGCAGGGCCCCGGCTGGCCAGAATGCTAGCTTCGGTGGGCCCGAGAATCGTGATGAAGCCAAGTTTTTGGAACAAATGTGGTGGGCATATGATGAAGAAATTGCAATGCAAACTCAAACCCAAGATGGAAGTGATAATGGCAGTTGGTGGACACTTGATTCTGCCTGTACGGCACATATGACGGGCACATATCTGAATTTTGTTGCTGATACTTACATTCCATTCAAAGGAGGAGAGAAGGTAGTTGAAACAGCCACTGGACAGAATGTTACTGCACTGGGAAAAGGGGTAATTGAACTCCATATTTCCAGTGGGGGAGAAAGAATGCAGCACTTTAAGCTAAAGGATGTACTTCATGTACCACTCTCGGCTGGTACCAATATGATATCAGTTCATCAATTAACCAACATTGGATACCCTGTGGAGTTTAGATGCAACAATGCAATGATATACCTTGACAACTCATTACAATTTACCGCCATCAAGAATAAACGCATGTATCAATTACACCACTGCAAAACAGCAAATGATATTGTGCAGGCTCTGGATTCCAATGGATCCCAGGAAAATAACAGCAGACTTCAAACCTGGCATGCGCGACTTGGTCACCTTGATGTACAAGCTATTGTGAAAATGTCGACACATGGAATGGTGGTCAACTTGGAGAACATAGCTAACAGAGTTGACAAAATACCTTGTCAACATTGTTTGGTTGGGAAGATGACCAGAATACCTTTTAAACTATCATCACGAAAGACAACAGAACCGTTGGAACTTATTCATTCGGATATTTGTGGGCTCACGCAAACTCCTTCTTTTGGTGGATCCCGCTACTTCATCTTGTTCATTGATGACTTTACAAAATTCACGATGGTATTTTTTTTGAAGAAGAAGTCAGAAGCATATGACTGTTTTAGTTCATATAAGGCAGCAGCAGGAAGGAAGCACAGTGGGCCCAATGGAGGAGGATATCTAGTGAAAGCTATACGAACCGACGGTGGTGGGGAATATAATTCAACACAATTCCTGGATACCATGAGACGTGATGGAATTGTAGCACAGCGGACTGTTGCCTATACACCACAAGAGGATGGAGTGGCAGAAAATGCCAATCAGGTCCTTGTATCACGTGCGAATGTTTTGTTACATCATGCTAATGCTCCAAAACAATACTGGGCCGAAGCACTCCAGACTGCTGTATACTTAAAGAATCTATCTCCAACAAGAGGACTTGCGGAACAGGACAAGACCCCGTATGAGGCATGGTTTGGATGCAAGCCAGATATAGGACACTTGCGTGTGTGGGGATGCACTACCTTTGCCCACGTCAATGAGACACAGAGAATGGACAAGAAATGGGATGAGCGTGCGACACGGATAATATTTACTGGCTACACCTTAACATCAAAACAATATCGCCTGTGGGATCCTGTTCATCATCGAATTGTTACCACCAGAGACGTTAAATTTTACAAAGATACTCCCTATTATTCTAGTGCTGCAAACCAGTGGATACATTGGAGACCCAACAATTCATCAGTTGAGGAAGATGAAAATGATGACCGATACGTGAATCCTAGTGATATCAGATCCAGAGAAAGGAAACCAGCTATTGAGATTTTAAAGAAGGATTGGGAAACAGAGACATCAAGTATATAGAGTGGAGGTGAACCTTCTGAGATTCCAATTTATCAACAAACAAGACCACCACGAATGCTCAGAGAATTGAATACGCATATCCTACATGGCCCTCGATGGACAGAGCCAACACAGACCAGACGCAGGCACTGGCAACGTACTTTTAACAGTCCTTCCATGGAATCAACTCCTTCAGATGCTACCCATGAGGAATCCGACACACAAGTGGAACGCATAAACATGGTGATAACTGGACCACAAACAATTAGAGAAGCTGTCTCTGGTCCGGAAGCACAACTGTGGCGTTCAGCGATAGAAAATGAGTTGACTGCATTAGAGGATCATGGAACCTAGAAAGTGCAACAAGAGGCATCTGGGTCAGAGGTTCGAAAAGCAATATCCTGTCGAATGGTTTTGCAGCAGAAGTTGGGAATCCAGGGAGAGGTGACAAGATACAAAGCACGTCTCGTTGCTCATGGATTCCGACAACGACCTGGAATGGATTATCATGAGTCTTATGCACCTACTGTTAGCTGGGGCACTATCAGGATGGTTCTTTCACTAGCTGCCTCGCAGGATTTAGAGATCAAGCAGATTGATATCGTCACTGCATTTTTGGAAAGCCCAATCCAGGAAGATGTTTATCTACAATTGCCTAAGGAGTTAGCTGTCGACCCAGAAAATCCAGCTAGGATTATTCTACGCCAAACTCAAGATATTATGGACTCACCACCTAGACCAAATAATGGAAAGCCCACTATCGTTAAACTGCAACGTAGCCTCTATGGTTTAAAGCAGTCAAGTTTAAATTAGTACAGGACTTTAGATCAATACATCACAGAAGATATGGGATTACAGCGGTCAAAGGTGGAAGCAGGACTATACTTTGGCAACAATGGACCAATACTGCTTGTTTGGGTTGACGACATTCTTCTCATTGGGGATATGAACCAGGTTAAGGCATTGGAAGATTTATTGGAATCACGCTTTCAAGTTAAAAGATTGGGAGATGTCATTCATTTTCTTAGTTTAGAGATTCGCAGGATACGTGAGAGGAAGGTTATACTCTTGAGTCAGGAATCTTACCTGAGAAAGGTCTTGGAAAGGTTTGAAATGTCACAATGCAATTCAGTTGCAATACCAATGGAGTACAACCTAATCCTGGGAGTAACAGAGGAAGGAGACAAACTTTGTGATCAAACATTGTATCAGGAGGCGATTGGGAGTATTATATATTCTTCTTTTACATGCCGTCCAGATCTAGCCTTTGTTGCAGGATATTTGGGAAGGTTTGCATCAAAATCCAATATGCAGTATTGGGGTACTGTGCATCGTGTAATGCGATACATTCAGGGTTCTAAGCACTGGACTCTACAGCTTGGTGGAACTCAGATTACAAGAAATTTCAAAACTTATGCAGATGCAGACTTTGCTGGAGAAAGGAATGAAATGAAATCAACATCTGGCATGGTAATTCAAGATATAAGTGGGGCTAGTATTGTTTGGAAATCAGTAAAACAAACAACAACGGCTAAGTTGACTGCTGAAGCTGAGTTTACAGCAACTGCAGTAGCCGTAGAAGAGGCATTATGGTACGAAAGGGTCTGGAGTGAATTACTGAGAAAAGATGAAGGGAAAGGAAAACAGCGTAGCGCAATGGAGGTAGTTAATGATAATCAAGCATGTGTACAGAATCTTAATGGGGGACGATATAAGCCTAGTACCCGACATGTTGGTGTACGGTATTATTGGCTGAGGGATATGGTAGAAAGTGGGGATGTATGTATTGAGCATATAGGAACACAGGAAATGGTTGCCGATGGATTAACCAAGAGCCTTAATGTAATGAAACACCGCAAGTTTGTAGATATGCTAGGATTGCGTACTATACCATATCAGGGGGAGTGATAGATTACATGAGATATGGTAAAGGGTAAAGGGTTCATATCACTAGAAATAGGGCTGTGCGGAAATAACAAGTCATTATTATTATTATTATTATATCTCATTACGCTTATGCAGCCAGAGGCTATGAAGCGGCAACTAACATACAAAATGGCACGCCACCCGCACCTGGTCCCTGATATCCGTCTCCTAAATGTTAGTAGCAACTTTTGATTGGACCCCCTGTCATAACGCTAACGACCCCTTTTACAAAAGAAATCCTCCCACCCGCCTAAAGCCTAACAAATAAAGGAAACAAAAGTATAAAACTAAACAGCCCTGGTCCTCCTCTCAGTTGCTGCTTGCTGTGCCGCCAGGTAGGTTTTGCACTCTTTGAATGTTGCTTGGTGGGGTTCGCCGCAGTTGGAGCACTGAATGGTAGTGTGAAGACAGGCTTTGCCCTTGGTAGGACAATCTGACTTGCCGCAGGTATGGAGGTGGATAGGGTGTTCTTGGGAGCAGATGCTGCAGTGCACGTTGCCAGTACACTGGGTGGTATGGTGGCCAAAGGCCAGGCATTTGCTGCATTGGGTGTCAAGGCCAAAGGAAAGGTAGCGTTGCACCTTAAACTTCTTGCCAAAGAGGGAGAGGCCTCTGCTGAGGGCTTTATCAGTGGAGTCTTTGCCGGCAATGGTGAGGACCATGGTGGAGGCCAACTTGTCCTGACGTTGGGCCTGGGTGGTGAGCCACCTGGGGGGGCGTGGGAGGTGGGTGCCAGGATTGAAGGTCTCAATCTCAGCCTGAACAGTGTGGAAGTGGGAGGAGGTAGGGATGCCGTGAATGATGACCTTATGCCAGATTTCATCCTTTCTGAGGCCTGTGGCAGCGGGAATGGTGGCTCTGATTGCCTCTTCAATTGAAAAGTGATGGTGTTTGAGGACAGAGGCGGCAGGTGTATTATCCTTAGTGACTAGGAGGACATGGTGGTTGGTGGTGAACTCAATGTTGGCAATAAGCTGCTTGCCAATAGCAGTGTTGATAGCATCGCGGATAGTGAGGGTGTTGGTGTCATCAGGGAGGATGCTGCCATCTCTCTCTATGACAATGGTACGGTCGCGTTTGGTCAAAACAGCAGGCTTTGCAGTTTTGTTTGGTGAGGTGCTAGGGGGCTTAGCCGGGAGTGACTTGGCCAGCTTCTGGGCCCAGGTTTGTTGTTGTGGTGGTGGGGGGAGCGTGGTAGAGGTCTGGGTAGGGTGTTGTTGTTGTTGTTGAAGCTGGGCCTCTAGGCGCGCAACTTGGCTGGTAAGGGTCTCAACTTGGAGGTGCAAGTCTTCAGTGTCCTGGATGTGACGTTCCTGAACCACCATGAGGTGCTGCTGAAAGGCTTGGAACATGCCCTCCAAGTTGGAGAGGCGAATTTCTCTGCCCAGAGCTGAAGTTCTCATGTCATCTGCGACATGTGTGGGCGTGAAGGGTTGGTGGCCAGTGGCTGTGGCAGCAGACTGTTGTGGTGTGTGCGGGACAGGTACTGTGTCCACAGGAGAGGCAAGGCCTTCACCCATCTGGGTATCATCAGGCGAGGCTGGCGTTTGTGTGGGGAGTGGAGGGTTGAATGGTGTGGCAAGGGGGTTAGAACCCCCCCTTCCTTTGCCCTTACGCCTAGAACTAGACATCAAAGGGTGTGGACAGGGACTCTGAAGATAGAAGTGATGGAAAACAAATAATAAGGGTAGATTTGTTGATGAAAAGTCTTTAAAGTGGGGGATGAGGCGGTGAGAAAAGGTGTTGGACCAATGAGGTGAGGGCTCGGCGAAAAATTTGGTGTGGTTTTTTCTTTCGCTGTGGTTGTAACGGCAACGGAGTCCCAATAACAAGTCATGAGATAGGAGAAGGGTTGAAGCCCTGGGACACAAACAAGTGGAGGAAACTGTATTTATAGGAGGTGCCTACGACCACTGATGCAGATCTACATAGTTCCTTGAATACAAAAAATCGAATCATTGTTATCCTCCACACTTTCTCCTTTTACAAGCTATCAGGGATAGGACGATCTTTAAATACATAAATCTGTTCATGTCTAGCATGAACGAAACTAAACAAGGTATCAAGCAATACACTTTGGTAAAACAATATAAGTATCAAATCAATACTTAAAACAAAACATAAAACAAACTAATTATCAAAACAAAACATAAAACAAATTAAGTATCAAAACAATACTTCAAACAAACTATGTATCAAAGCCATACTTAAAACAAAATATAAAACAAAATAAGTATCAAAACGATACTTCAAACAAACCACCTATCAAAGCGATACTTAAAACAAAATATAAAACAAAATCCTTAACCAAGTACCAGTACCGGTTACAGATGCTCATTTAACGCTTTATGTGCTAACATCATCTATTTGACTAACTGCTGTCTGCAGGATACAGGAGGAGTAAGATGAGAACCTGGAAAATAGCTTCCAGGTGGTTTCATGTAAGACAGTCCAAAACTGACAGAGTAATAATACTTTGCAGTTAGAAGTTGTATATGAGGTTACTGGAGGCCTGTATGAGAGGTAACCAAAATGCATTACCCTAAAAGTATAATATTATTAGAGAATCATTAAGAGCTCTAAGATATTAGTATGAGGTTATAATATGACCTACTTCTAGGAGGATTGACTATGGGTAGTATCTATTGGTAGTCAACCTCCAAAGGGACCTCTAGTTGAAAAATACGTAGCTATCTTGCTGAAGGATATAGAAATCATTAGAACTGAATAGATGTTCTGGGCCTGCTAATGCTTGTGGAAGACTAAGTGTATATAAGTAGAGAGGTCTATAGTCAGCATAGTACATCGACCGTCTCCACTACACCTCCGGTGATTGAAATCTCAACACCAAGGAATTCTCACCACTTTTCACACCTGGTCCTCCCCCTACGGGGGGAACTAGGCCATTACTTTTTATTCATCCACCACGGTGGAACTCCTCTCCTGTCTTCTCTCTTGAGGTCTGCCCTCTTGAGCCTATCCTGCCTCCTCTCTAACATCTCGTGATGTTGGATTTCACCCCTTTCCCGCTTTTGCTGTAGCCTCGCTTAGCATTAGCACGGTCGGAAGGCTCCTTTTTCCCTACAACAGATGGCTGGGAATACGGTTTGCGGTACGCGATCATGATGGATTCCTTCTGCTTTTCTCTTATCGGTTCAGGTTAGTCCCTCTACTGGGTCCGGGATTTGTCCCGCTGGTAGGTACGGGCCAGTCCCACAGTCAGGGGTTGGTGGTTGGTTTTCTCAACAGACTACAGTCGATTTCGCTACTCCCATCCTCTCTGCCCTCTATGGGTGCTCTGACGCCCTTGGGTGCTGGGGATTATATGGGACCGCCTAGTTAATATACAAACACGTATCCGATAGTTGTTTCGGCATTTGGGTCTACCCCTTCCTCCTCCTCTCCTCAGCTCGGTCGGCTGGTACCCTACTACCTCCTCTTGGCTGGCACCCTACTGCTCCTATCTTAAGCTAGCACCTTACTGCCCTACCAGCTGGCACCTTACTGCTTCCTCACTCTGGGGGGCTCTAGCCCTTGCCCGATTCCTCCGGCCAGTATTGCACTGCCTCAAGTCGGTGGGAACTCTCCTCCTCCACGCGCTACCGCAGCTTGGCCGGGGCACTCCGTGGCCAGAAGTACCTGGCCCCGGTATGCCCGGCTCCTTGTTTGTTTAGGGCATTTCTTTGGGTTAGCCTCCAGGCGGCCAGGTCTGCTATGGGCGATCCTGGTTGGTGGGATTTGGGATTTTCTTATGTGCCTTCGGGCCGAGATTTCCGGGGCGATTTTTCCTTGGGCTTCCTGCTTTTCTTGTTTCGGGTTTCTCTTAGAACTGAGTTCACTTGTGTTGTAAGGATAGGCTTGATTCAGGGCGAGATGTGCGGTTGGCTCCATACCAGAGGGGCTTGGGGTTCTCGGTTTTTGCCTCAGACGGAGGAGGGATGCGTGCATTTTGGGTTTTGTTTCCGCCATAGCTAGCGCTGCATGCGAGTTCTTGTACCTTACCAAAACAATGAATTTATGATATAAAAAAAAAATATAGATATATATATATATATAGTCAGCATAGTATGCATTTGGTCATGTCAGCTCACCATTGACATGTTCATAATATGAAGAGCTTTAACTCCCATTGTTGCATTGGAGATGTAGTAGCTAAAACACTTCTATCAGGAATATATTAGAAAACAACAAAGTGGTCTTGTTCGTGATGGAAGATCTTTGGTCCAACCTATAGAGGATGGCTAGACAGTCTATGGGAGTTGGATGCTCATAAATGCAGAGTAGTGATGAGGAGTTACTGGCAGCATACAAAATCTACTTAAGTATATACAAGTTCTTCACTGTTCTGGCAATCAACTGCTTCTCGAGATCAACACTTAATTGAGTAAACCTGTGACTTAATAATATTAAGTTTTACTGTTTTATTTTTTCAACTCTACTGTTGACTATCTTTGTTTTATTACAGAGAGAACACTTCAATGTGGTTGCATCCTTGGAATCTATCTTCCCAGAAGGAGATCCCATTACAACCAGCAAATTAAAATATTACCCCAAGTTATAGCAGTTGAAGAAGCTTGAAGCTAAGAGGCTAATATTTAGGTAAGCATCTGTTAGGCGGAGACAACCGGTATAGACTTATGGTTGTCTAGGCCAAGCGGGATTCTTTCGTGTAGACGGAGATTTGTCTAGGAAGGCTCGGAAGCAACTAGTTTCGTTTATGACTACTAAGAGTGCCAAAAAGTAGGATAGAATCGTAAAAACAATATTATATTGTTAAGGTCTCTTCTCCGTCTGTGGTATACCTCTTATCATAGTTGCAACACTCCTCGAAGCTCGTTGGCTTCTTTGGTAGTGTTTCCAGGAGCTCTAGACTCTTTCTAATCGTCGAAGGGTGGATGTGAATGCATTGGTTCGTTATCCCGAACCTCCAAACATTCATCTCATGACCTTGTGCGAAAATGTCCCGTTACTTACGGCCCATGCCAAAGATGTCATATCTTTGAAGCCTTGTAACTCCCTGAGTAGTTGACGGATTGGCTTCGTTCCACTTCCCAGGTCTAGCCAGAGGTCCCCTCTTATATACCCTCCGAACAGCCTTCGGTCGGACGGACGGCAGCAACGTATATGGTGTTATCCTAACACCTTCAATTCTGTGACCATATAGTCACAGGACGCAACTAAGGTTGATGTGTATGATAACGCGCGGGCCCCGTAAGGGGGCCGGAGGGGGGTGTTGGAGACTGAGATTCTCGAACTCAGGTAGAGTTACCCTACCTAGGGTACTCCTAGGCTATCGGAATCGGGTACTCCTAACAGCATCCAAGATGACATGGTGGACAGTCCCAGAATCTTTGATTGATTAATTAATCAGGTCCATGCTTCAAGTTCCCCATTTGCATGCAGTGCGTAAGGTACAAACTAGTGGGTGGAAAATCTTGGCACCTCCTGTAAAATGTTTTTACCGACCGTGCAGAATACGAGAATGCTGCACGACACAACCTACTATGCCAACATCACAAACCCCCAAAAAATACCTGAATGGAGAGGAGAGGTTCCTTATAATCTCCCTCCAGATAGCACAGAAGTCTTGGAGGCAGATTGTGGAGGAGACAAGAGAGAAGAAAAGTACTATCCGAAATCTCATCGGGCATTTTTTGAAGTATGGCACCTATGATGACCTCCCATAATCTGGCCGCTCTCGCAAATGGGATGCCTATAGACTCAGACGTTTAGGAAGAGTGGTCCTAAAAGATCCTACAGCCACAGTTCATGAACTTGCACAAGAGGCAACTTTGGATGCTAGAGTGAGTGCAGTTAAGAGAGCTTTAAAGCAGTTAAATTTTGGAGTATTTCGAGTGAGGAAGAAGTTTTGGCTTAGTAAAGAAGCCATGATAAGAAGGAAGAGGTAGTGCTTGAAGAAGAGAGAGTGGATAGAAGATGACTGGAGTAAAATTATCTGGTGTGATAAGGTTCGAATTGAGGTTGGCTTAAGGTGTGGACCACTTCATATACGACACCGACACGGAACTGCACTCTGGCCCCGGTACCTTATCCCAACTTTTCAGTCAGGACGTTTTGGTATAAGCTTCTGAGCTGCTTATACTTATGGAAGTCATACCCCACTTATCTTTCTTCGTCGCCGAGGACCAGATGAGTATGAAAGTAAGAATGATCGTAGTGGCCTGAATGCTACCCAATATCGTGATGAGGTTCTGAAGCCACACCTCATTCCATACTGGAAGAAGCTTGAAGGCCTTTCTAAGGGGCTACGCTTTATGCAAGATGGTGCTGGGCCCCATTGAGCATGGAAAATACAGCAATTTCTACTAAGTTAAAATCAAATACAAATTCTCTCATAGCCTCCGTCCTCCCCCGACCTAAATCCTATCGAGAATGCCTGGCACACTCTCAAGCAAAGACTTAGAAAATGGTTCCTACAAAGGCAGTATCGTCCTCAAACAGAACCCGAGCTCATGCATGCAGCTCAGGAGGAGTGAGACAAGATTCCACAAGTGGTCCTTGATCAATGGGTAAACTCAATTCTGAAACGGATTACAGAGGTTCTACAGGCACATGGGGGTCATACAAAGTGCTAATTGGGTTGCTTATTGTCCTATTTTAAAATGTATATCTTTCAAAGTTTTTTTTTTTTTTTTTTTCCATCCTTTCTGTTTTGCTTCTCCATCCTTATCCTCCCTCTGTGTCAGGGGGGTGCCAAGACTTTCCACCCACTAGTTTGTACATGATTACTTTACAGAGTATTGTAAGACAATTATTTGTTATTAATTTAAATGCACATTCATCTCTCTAGTCATAATTTTGTGAAGCAATAAGTGTTGTTGTAAGTGTATTTGGCGTAGGGCATTCATTGATACAGGCTGTGGGACAGTACTTTTGTGAGGTGATTGTATTTCAAAATCAATTGCACATATCTCTCCTCCCAATGTGAGAACTTCTTGGGACTCCCAGATCAGGGATGTTCTCTTACGGTGTAGTAATTTTCCCTGAATTTAATCATACATGCGATTGTCCAATGATCACAGTCAAACTCACATGCCAACTCAGAAGGTATCCTACCAGCCTCTTGTACGATACTGCTGCAACAATGAAAATAAGATCTTTGAATATCCCACGAAAAGTCCTACTGTTTGTGCTTATATCTTTACGGAAAACCTGTTTTTGTTTTTTTTCCTTGGAAGTGTGATCGATGGGGTTGTGGTGATTTGAAGAGGGTAGGGTGGCTGTTGTCAATCCCTTAATTGAACATGGTCGCATTTGGTAGGACGGGGTGGGACAGTACTTTTGAATGGTGAGTTTGATAAAACCTTCCGGCTGCGGTTGTAACGGTCACGGCGCATGCATCACCAAGACCAGTCTATGACAAGTAGCTGCAGTAAATATCCGAGATTTGTCCCACAGGTCCACTCTGCGTGCCTTGTGTGCGAACAGCATCCTGTCACCAAGGACGCCCCCCCTCACTAACGACCTCACCAGAATGTCAATCCCAAACCCTGTAATAATCCTAACTGGAGGCTCCCGAGGTTTTCCCCCCACCCCCGGCCCATCACCACCTTCTAACCCCCTTCCCCCTCAGGAACCGGCCTAGCGATAGCAACCCACCTCTTAACCACCACATCCGCACACGTTCTAGCCATCTCGCGCAGCACCCCACTAACCCTCGAACACCTTCAACTCACCTACCCCGACACCTTCCGTCACCTCTCGGCCGACCTCTCCAACTCCACGACCGCCCCACAGGCAATCGCAACAGCAATCAATACCTGGGGCCGCATAGACTCTCTTATTATTAACCATGGTGTTCTCGACCCCGTTGCCAAAATAGCCGACGCAAACGTTGAAGAGTGGGAGCGGGCGTTTCGGACGAATTTTTTTGCGGCGGTCCAGCTGATTAGCGCTGCGTTGCCCTCGCTGAGGTGGAGGGGTGGGGGGGGGAGAGTGGTATTCGTGAGCTCTGGAGCGGCGGTTACGGGGTATCAGGGTTGGGGGGCATACGGTGCCAGTAAAGCTGCCTTGAATCATCTCTGCGCTACACTTGCGGCGGAGGAGGCGGGGGTTATTGCTGTTGCCGTTAGGCCGGGAGTTATTGGTTTGTCTTATGTCTCCTGTCTTGCGATGTGGGCTGGGCTGATGGTCTGGAGGGGTAGATACGCAGATGCAAGAGGATATCCGCGAGAAACACGGTGAAGGAATGGGCGCCAGCCATGAGCGGTTTCGGAAGTTGAAGGAGGAGGGAAAGCTATTGCGACCTGAGCAGCCAGGGAATGTCATTGCCAGGTTGGCGCTAGAGGCCGAACGCAACCTCACAGGAAAATTCCTCAAGTATAGCACCATCACCATTGTCTACGACGTGACTAACGAATCACAGTTGGAATGACGAGCAATTGGCCAAATATCAAGACAGAACACCCCCATAGATATAGATTAAATTAAACCCCCTTGAACAATATATGATATATATCCAACACATTGGCCAATTATTCTTCCT
This sequence comes from Tuber indicum, assembly GCA_006112555.1. Classification (NCBI taxonomy): domain Eukaryota; kingdom Fungi; phylum Ascomycota; class Pezizomycetes; order Pezizales; family Tuberaceae; genus Tuber; species Tuber indicum. Next base: position 85,987 of record VBSK01000064.1, on the reverse strand, counting down.
AGCATCATTCACCGTGAACACTATATCATAGAAAGGAAAAACTTGGGAACTCTTGGAGCGTTAGCACTATATCCACAACCACCCCATCTCGAAAAAACATAATCAAAAATTAATAAGCAAAGGCAAATCAGTCGAAAGATGAAAAGTCGAGACAATTGTTTCATTCACAAAGCCGAAGCTCTCCGCATTAGCATGGAGTTTCGTTCATCATGCAGGCCCCCCCCCGTCCAGCAACGCAACAAAAAGTATCATAATAGAAAGGAGGAAAAAAAGGGTCTCACCATCAGCCCACCAACATTCAACTAAGCCCTACAACAAGCAGCCTCTAAACCACACACAGCCAATATCAGCAAGCCATCCAGCACAACTCGCCAATTCCCATTCTCATTTCAACCCGCACCCCGCACGGATAGTACTCGATCATGAAAACCCCAGCCACATCAGGTAATCGAACCAATTCTCTCCACATAAGGTGATTAAGACGCATGGATCACGCTTGTTGCAATCTTGTGTTTCATCATTATGACTTTACTTTTTCTCTCTTTCTCCCGGCTTTACCCATCGTTTGCGTGGTGAGGAATGGGTAGTTAAAGAATCCAAAACATACCATTTATTCCACTCGACCGTCGAGAGATCCCTTATACTTAGTAAAAACTTTTATCGGGTTAGTTAACCGAAACAGAGGTTGTATAAGGATGAATGGTGGATAGGAAATGAAAGGCGGGATGAATCAGATATTGTCCGTTTGGCACAGGACAAGTGTAAGTCACCAGCAAGAAACTAGTTCTTGTCATGATAGGGGCGACACGAATGGCTCATCATATATATTCCCCGTGACAGGGAAATGGACAATTGAAGAATTGTGGAGCGGGGGGAGGGGGGTAGTGCACGTACTGCTTTTTATTTTTCATGTTTGATGGCGGTTGGCGGTTGATTGAAACATTTGGAAAGGAGGGATTCCTGAGAGTTGTATTTAAGTCATTTCGAACAATAGCATTGTCCGCCATTGTTTTTGCATAAGGTTAGTTGTGCTCGGTGGTGGGTAGCAATGTAGGTTGAGCTGCACCGAAGAAAGTCAGAAGGACACGAGTACGTTACTACGGTAGTACGTGCACGAGTACTAGCTGATTCATAAAGTATCCGGACACCTTGGCACTGTGGCCGCCTGTCTTGGCGCCAAGTGTCCAGACACTTTATGAATCCGCTAGTCGAGTAAGTTACTCGGCAGGCACCTCTGCACCTCCCCAGCGCGCTGGTACTGTACCACTCCACTCCACCCAACAACGCAATGCCAACCTTCACCTCAAAAAAATACCACCCCCCAACCCTCCAAAACACCATCGGTGCGCGCTACCGACGCAGCCTCTCCCGCCACCCATTCCTGCTCTTCGGCCTACCCTTCATCGGCACCATCCTAGCCGGCAGCTTCTTCCTGACTCCGGTCACGGCGCTGCGATATGAGCGCCACGACCGCAAGATCCAGCGCGTCAGTCAGGAGGAGGCCATGGGGCTCGGGCGGAATAAGCGGAAGGTGGATTTAAATGAGGAGTACTATGTATGTTGCTCGCTTCCTCACCTTGCACTCAGGGGGGCGAGGTGGATTTGGGCTGACATGTTTGGGGGGGGTGGGTTATAGAGGCTTGCCGCGAAGGATCTAGATAATTGGGAGCAAAAGAGGATTGAGAGGTTCAATGGGGAGCCGGATGGGACTTTGTGAGTTTAGGGGTTTAGGGAGGGGGATGTTCGTGGTCTAATTACCCTCTTTTTTTGCCCCTCCTTTATCTGTTCAAATACCGGTGGAACCACTTCACTTAACCATTCGCACAACTACTGGAGAATATTGTTACCTGTCAAAAATAAGCGAACGACCACGGGTAGCAATTGGAAAAGTTCCTAGGTACTTGTGAAGAGTAGGTTTAATTCAGTTTTGCAGCGACTCCATGAAATTCCTCACCTCTCCCAGCTGTAGGACAGACGGCGACAAACCGACCAAAGGCTCCTCTTGAGGTAGTTTCCGGCCAAACGGGCAATACCCACGATCAAGCTTCTCACCTAGTCTTGGTTAGCTTGCAAATTCTATGGATGCTCCTCCAGTTGCTACCGGGGCTCGTCTAATTATTTTTGAGGGGTGACAATACGATAAAATATAAATTTAATGAAAAAATTGATATTCACATGCATGCTGGTTGGCAATAAAATGAAGACCAATCCCACAACCACCACCTCTAACACCAGTAGCTGAGTGCAAAATGAGGCACCCTAGACCAGCACATGATTATCTAGCACCAAGCGCGGAAACAACTAGAATACAGAAAATGAGAGAACATATGAAACGCTAACACCGTTGCCGTAAACGGCCAGGGGTATGCCTATCAGTTGCGAAGAGGGGAAGGGAAACATCGTGTGAAGATTTAAAAGCAAGATTTAGGTAGGGGGCGGGTAAGGAGGACGGGAAAGGCCAACCAATTAATGAATATTACACCCTGGAAGTTTTTTGTTTTTTTTGTATGGCTAAAATGAGTGGGCGGAAGAAGTGCTGGGATACGAGGGCGAATGGGTTAGAGTAAGTCTGAAGGGATATTACTGGATCCATAACCCTTGGATCCGGCCCCCACGATTATTTTTCCAGTCTGAACGTTCTTCGCAAAAGAACTGAAGTAAAAACCCATCATGACTGTAAGGTAGCTTAGGAGCAAGATGGACCCCTAAGAGAACGCATAAAATCAGCATTTTCCCCACGCACAATACCATACGATTGCTTTGGACAAACCTTAAAGTAATTACTCTTTCCCTCGCCATACATGTACGACAGCAAGAACACGCAAAGAATAACAGTAACCACGTCCCATTGGGGGAATATCAATGTAAAGGTATTTTTCACAAGATCCATCGGCGCAGCTTCCATGGCGAAGAAGGCGCTAAAGAATACTAGAGCAGGGATCTGGAGCAAGCATACTTGAAGGGCATAGGCGGAACCAATTTCCATACTAAGGGCAATATTACCATTCATTGCAAATGAGATCGCATTCTGCGCCACATTAGCAACCTGAAAAATCGTGAAAATTGAACGGAAAGGGTTACCAAAAACTCAGTGGTGTTCGGCACAAGAGCAAACAATGTCATTCCAAGGAATTTCTCGTCAATATCCAGATTCTCCAGTACCACATCCACTGTATCAACCAGAATCTCCGCAATTACAGCGTATAGCACCGTTGCTCCAAGCAGAATTATGGAACTTTTAGCCCGACTCCAATTCGGTGCGTCATGACCCCCATGTCCAGCATCCGGAACAGCCACAATGTCTTCTTCAACTATAGGCATGGAATGCAATGCCGGCCTGGCAGGTGTAGTAGAACTCTTTCTCCCCATACCATGACGTTGGAAGTCTTGATAAGCAGCGGTGGTTGTTACGGCAGCTATTTCTGCCATGCTGCGGACGAACTCAGCGTTCTCCTCCGCGAATAATCTGTGAGAGGTAGGTGTATCCCGCGAGCCAGCAGTAGTGGAAGGTGTCAATAAATCATCTGCCGAACGCGGTGGAACCACATGTAGTGTTGACCCTCGACTTTGCGAGTTAGCAGAACTTCCAGCGCCATCTACTCTCAGCCCAAAGTTATCCAAGGATTGTCCCAAGATCCGCTTAAACATTACATTATCACGAAGTGAGCCAGATGTTGATGCTCCAGCCGTTGTCCCATAGCCCTGTTGATTGCCAATACCATCGTGACCTCGTGATGAGGGCCCACGAACAGGCTCTACAACGGGAGGATGGGTGGGTTGTGCGGGGGGCTGGACTGGAGGAACCGAATGCCAAATAACAGCGGCATGAGTCCTCAAGGTGAACCACAGTCCAATCACATAGGATATAAACAGGAAAACTGCGGCTATGTAGGTGTATGGCTGCACCGCATCCCTATAAAACTCATTGCTCAGGTTGGGAGGTGTCTGGACGAAAAAGCACCGACGACAATCCGCATGGTGAGGATCTTTCTCAGGACGGCACGCCCGACAAGCCAATTCGTACTATATTTCCAATCAGTAATCATAAAGAAGACAGAAAGGGTATGTAACGCTCACAGTCCCATAAATCTGGTAAAATAGGGTTGGTGCGAACACTCCGATTACAGCAAAAAGAAGCATAGTAGAAGTAACACCAGCAGACTTCGCATTAAATCGTTGAGTCTTTCGTTTGATAGCACCCGAACACATGCTAAGCCCGGGCATAAAGACAACACCGGCAAGGATACTCCCGACTACGCTTCCCTCAACCAACCTCCCCTTCCCTTCTTTCAGGGCAACACAATAAAGGTATACTTCAACGATAGTGGAGAAGAAGGCGTTAATCGTAGCACCCATTCCCATACTTGATTGTGCCGAAATCGAAGCCACGGCCTGTCCAATGAAGTACGCCAGAGGGATCACAGAGCATAAACTCAACGTGAAGACCGTCGCCGGGGTCGTTAACAGAGTATCCCGACCCAAAGCCTTACCCAGAGCATAGTGATCGGCTATGACGAAGAACACCACCATCATCAAGTTGATGAAAAAGATATTCGTTCCATCGATGGTATATTTGTAGTACTTCCAGCCCACGGCACGATAGGTGCAGAGCAGGATCGAGGTAGAAGGTGTTCCGGGTCTCCTGCTGTACGTATGATCCGAATGAAACGATAGCGCTAACGGATGCCGACGAAGATGGTCGCATAAAAGGGCGGTAACCTTGGCCATAGGAATCGTGAAAACAAGCAACCAACAAAGGCAAGAGACAAACAACAGCAGAGGAGCTGCATGACAAACGTGTTAGCACCCACAAAAAAACACGGGAGGGATATAACTACCGATAATGAAGTAAAACCAGACGAAAAAAAGCACCCTTCCAACATTCCATTGGCCACGGCCAAATAATCTCCGTTTCTTCCTTTGTGACTGGAAACCGCTCAATAGTCCTGTTCGCTCGCCAGTCCCAAGAACCGAATCGCTCTCGCTCACGGAATCAAGACTCTCTCGTCTGCGGCCCACAAGAGTTCTGGGAGTATGCGGCCCAAAGAATGTTTGACCCTCCTCAATATCACCGGCCTGCCATTGTTCATATTCACTAATGCTTCTACCTTCACCCTCGTCCTCTTCCGCATATGCTTCTTCTTGCTTAAGTTCTACAAAACGACCAAACGGATACCATAGATATCCAGCGAGGCCAAGAAGAACCCTTCCATATTCCCTAGCGCTATAGGTGAAAAAGAACAAGTAGCAAGTCATCGCGGCGACCAGAGAAGCCAGCGCAAGCCACCATCCGAAGAGCAAAACCCATAGGATGTTTACTAGGAACAAAGCATTCCCGACTCTTCCACCGGGCGCTGAATGGATGTCCCCTTCTGCTGTCCTTTGCACTGATCGATTTTTCTTGTACAATGCGGGCTTCCATATCCTGATACCGAAGGGATGGGTAACGTTGATTGCTTCTTGACGGTCCTTGAAACTTGTTAGATGCCTCTCGGGAAAAGGCCTGCTTCTACTCACTTTCAGAGTAAATGATTCCACGCTGCCAGCATCACTCGCTTCGTAGGTTCCCCCCCTCACGGTGCGTTCTTCACCATCTTCCTCCCCTTCCGTCTCCTGCTCCTCGCTTGGCGGGTCATCCTGCTGAGAAACAGGCTCACCACCCATGCTGTCGACGTCCGAAAGAGCTGTCTGTGGAGTTGTTCTCCGTCTCAATAGCTGCGAATGTCGCCTCATAGCTGAAAACCCAGTACTCCCGGTAGCGCTCCTATGTCGTTGTCCCAAATCCTCCTCTACTTCATCCGTTTCGTCGTCGACGCTGAACTCTTGTCTATCATGTCCATTAGCTGTGTGCTTTCCAACACCGCCACCACGGGAGCCGCTATGACTCCCGGAGCACATACCCTTTATGAGGATGTCCCACCGTGGAAGTCCGGCGAGTAGTGGAGGGTCTCCGAGGCTTCCTATCCGGAGAAGATATCCTCCCTCTCAAGGAAGAAGCTGCAGACGATGTCCTGGATAACCTGGATTCCGTGCTTGCGATATTCTCCGGAGAGTGCGTCCGGATATGTTCAGCCGCGCTGCTAAAAGATTCGAGGGAACCTAAATGCAGCGGCGGTAAAGCGACAAAAGGCAGAGGAGGCATAGTCAGTAAAAGTTATATTTGCATCCAGGGAAAAACAAAATGGCTGTAGTAACCCGGATCGCAATAAAAAAAACACCCCATGAGAATGTTCAAATGAGACACAAAATGAGGGGAAGTAAAAAACGTACTTGGAACAACATCTCTGCTTGCGTCTCCACTTGCGAGAGGCGTCTGTGGTTCCGCCGGTGTCCTATCTTGTTGGCTAATGTGCCGTACTGTCCCTGTTGAACGGGAGCTCTCAGAGTAGGGACCTAAATCCTCGTGTCCGGACATCTGAGAGGAGAACGAGGTAGCAGAAGTTTGTCGAAAATCCGGGGCTAGCAGATTTCTTGGACAGAATGTCGAGGAAACAGAATACAGCTCCTGTTGTGTTGACGAGGGATTTTGAATGTCGGGTAACGCGTGGCACAGAGGTATTTCTTTGGTCACTGCTGCTCGCTGCGGAGTTCAGATTGAAGCAAGACAAACAGGGAGGCGGGGTGGAACTAATTGGGTGAGGGAATGGGGGGGCAGGTGCTATTGTGGCCCGTTCCGATCGCGGTATATTATCTGATGGGGCACTGGGCAAGGATGACGCGATCAAGGGAATATGATATCCTATCATACAAGTACGAAAAAACGGGCAAGTGACAGGTTCCCTTTCTATTCTTTATTTCATCTCCCCTCCCTCAAAGAAGATAAATGACGTACTGCTTAATCTGTATTTATCATCTGCTCTAGCCTTTCTGCAGATAGATAGTCTAGTCTATGTGGGTTCCTGCCTTAAATGGAGGGCACACTCACTAGGCAAGAGAAGGATGAAGGGGATATAAAGAAGAGAAGGCGGAGGAGGAAGGAGGAGTGGAATGAAACCATGAGAGGAAAGCAAGAGGGAAAAAAAAATGAGAGGATGAAAAAGAAAAGATGAAAAAGAAAAAGAAAAAGAAAAACAAATGAAAACGAGAATTGTGTGACCGCGATCACGAACGATCTACTCTGGAGTGTACCGTACTAGTACAAGTACTCGTACACAGTAATAATACTTGAAGAATGTTAACCCAACTCTTCCTCCTCCGGGTCGCAAACTCTCCCACAACGGCCTTTATGTTCCCCCGCAATTCTCGAATACCAAGATCATTTGCCGGTATTCTCTACTCGAGTACCGTACTCCCAAGGCCACTTTCGGCCTTCCCATTCGAACCAAGAACAGTACGGTAGACTGGCAAGGAGAAAACCCCCACCCGACCAAGTCCTGACTGTACGGTACAGGTACTTGGGTAGCTACCATGCCCACACCACGTACCGGTACTTGTACAATCTGTACCCGCACAAGCTTGCGTATAAAAATGCGTCTCGCGAATGGACGTGGGTGACCGGACAGCAAGGGATTTGAGGTGTCAAAGCTTCTTGCTTGTTTGAGCAATTTCCTCACCAAACCCATCCTCCGATTTCCTATTTACCATGAGGATAACTGCGAGTACCGTTCTCGTACAGTAAAAGTACCGTAGAACGATCAGCCCCCAGAATCCCTGGCTGCCTGTCCAGTCACCCACCCTTTACCCCGGTACCGGTATCATACTGGTACTGTACGAGTAGTATTTACGCGTGTTCTGCGGCACACCTGCAGTCACTCAACCACCGAAGATCAGCTCTGTGCTGGAGAAATCTGATTTAAATCACATCCCGCTCGAGCACCGTACAGGTATCGCACAAGTACTCGAGTGCTATTGCCCGCTCACTTGCCCCCCGTCTCGTCCAAGTACCAGCGCCTTTGGTTACCGTACTCCAATCACCACCAAGTCTAACGCCCCAGCGGATGATGATGGATAAACAGATATCACACTCCAAAGCACTCCAACATTTAATAACAAAACATCACGCCAACAACCCACCTGACACTTGCACTGCCATAGCAATGACCACTCACAACTACCATACTCGAGTATAATTACCGGTATACAAATTCAAGCCCATACCGGCAACGCAATACCTCTTCCATAAAAGCAAGTCCATACCCCAAACGTAACACAAACCCAGACCTTACAGCATGACTTGCAGCGCAGTGCGAAGTGGATTACCGAGTAGGAACAACCGAGTATATGACTGGACGTGGGTGTCATCTCGCCAGCGGATACCTTGCTTCGCCCCAGCGTTGTGCGCAGATACTGCATACCGTAGTATCATTAGGGGAAGGGAGTACCGCATTAACTGGCTTAACTGGAAATCGCGCTAAGGTTTAGTGATCGACATATGGCGTAAGAATAGGCGGTGGCAACTTAAGCGAATATCAAAAAATACGAATGATAGGCCATGATGGCAGAGAGGGAAGATTTCAGGGATCTCTTAGGAAGGTTTAAGGGGAATTTGCCATTCATTTGGCAGGAATTTAACATTGTTCCAGTGCTTAGGAAGAGATGAGATTGGCTTGTTCTTTAGAGTGCATGAGTAGCTACTCCTCAATCCCGGTCTATGAATTCTACGGTAACAGATTGTTCATTCTCTCTCTCTTCCACTTCCAATGCCGGCTCACTCGGTGCGCCTTCCTCCCAGTTTCCGATCTTCAAAAGCGAAGGATCAATGCCCTTGATTGATAGCTCACTATCATAGGAGCCATCAATTGGAAGTGTGAGTCCCAATTTCCTAAATGTTGTAACAACTAATTCTTGATGGGTTTCGGTAAAACGTTCCCAAGCCTGGCCAACCGCGTGAGTGACAATAACCCGTCGCTCAGCAATTGCGGAGGTATCGGATTGGTGTAATTCGCGGAGATTGTGCTGATGTTGGGCTTCATAGTCATCAAGTAGGTCATCAAGGATGTCGCGGAGAAGGGCCTTAAAGGGTTTATTAACCGAAACGTCTAGTGGCTGTACGAGTCCGGTGCAGCCAGGGGGGATCATAGATGGAACTATATTGTTCAATCTTAGGGTTGTTAAAACCTGTTCGGTGGAGTGGAATTTGGCAACATCCAAGGCAAGCAATCGCGGGCCCGGCGGTAAAGCAGGTACAAGAAATTCCTCAATCCATTCCACCAGAAGCCCTGAATTGGCATAGGCTGATTCGTTCCATTTAACAGAAACTCGGGGATCGTATTGTTTCGCTTCCTCCTCTCGCTTTTTTTGTAAGTATTGAGTACGCTGCCCCTCATACTTTTCCTTTCCTTTAAAGATTATTAAAGGCCGAACTCTTGATTTGCCACTTCCAAACACAGCTAACAAAAGAGTAGCCTGCCTCTTGTCCCAGCCGCTATTGCTAGCTTTTACTTGGACAGAGTGGCTGCCTTTATCTGCATAGGTCTGGCCGTCCAGGTACTCGAACGGGAGGGGGGTTTCATCAAGGTTGCAAATACTATCGAGTAAGTAGCGGCCTACCACCCGTTCCTCATCGCCTGTTCCACCTCTGACCTGAGAATTACGCCGGTTGAAGCGTAACCAGGAAATAATACTCAGTAAGTAGTCTTCCGGTATCTTTTGTGACTTGTTGGTTGTGAATCGGAGGGTAATTAAATGGCGTGATAGGAAGCCGGCCAGCCAACCATTGGAGAAATGAAACTCGGATACATTTCGATCAGGATAGCTCTCGGTAAATGATCGTAAGGCTTCCCAACGCAGCCAGCCTCGCCGTACTGCTTTTCGCTCATCCCTCCTTTGGCAATACTTGTCGTAAAGATTCGACTCCAACTCCGGCCAAAGGCATATCTTAACACCCGTCCTGTTTCTCCTCTCCCTTTTCCTTCCACCAATGATTTGCTCCTGACTAACTCTCCAATTATGAAGTGTAGTAATAGGTACAAGATATCGCTCAGATACCTCCTTCATCAATGGTGCCCGCAGGACCCCAGGTTCCTTTTCCTCTTCCCCTTGTGGTAGCCGGTGATGATACCACCACCGGAGTACCTCTATTTTGAATTCTTGAGTATAGGATTGTTGAATCCGCTTCCGACCACTTGCAAAATTCTCTCCGATACGATCCTGAATTGGAATTGCTTTCGTTCCTGGCCGTTGTGGCGTAAGAGATCGGGGAGCAGAAGGTGCTCTTCTTTCCATACCGGTAGCTGGCCCTGAAACCGGCCCAGCCAACAGCCAAGGTATGATCTCCTCTCCCTCAGAAGTAGCTTCTGGCCGTAGTGCATCCTCGCATATCACTATTGGTTGGGGATTTAGGAGTAATTGAATATCCATCTCACTCGATATCGTCTCTGTCGCTGTACTTGCCTCTCCAAATAAAGGCTCGATCAATTCACCTTTAGGATCTCCCTTGACTTGCACAGGCAGAACCTAATGGCTCGCTGGTCGAAACTTTTCTTTGAAGCAATTTTAGTTGACTCATGAACAGTCTCATGATGTTTTTTTTTTTTTGTATACGCGTATCTCTGCTGAATCAACCGTGGTGATGAGTCGAGGTTGAAGTAAAGGTGAGTAATCAAAGATGGGGGCTTAAGCTTACAGTGAAACCTCGCTTGATTTTCCCTTGTTGTCTTTAGACTCATTTCCAGTTTGGCCAGTTAATACGGTATGATACCGGTACGGCAGGGTGTATCGCGGGAATTCCCGCACCAGAGGGGGGGTATTTGTATCCAACGGAGGTCGTCTGCTAATCACCAAGCATCGCACAGTGCCCCTCAACACCGGTGCTCATACCTTCACGAGCAATGCTTTAGAAGTTCCGACAGCCAATAGGCGCGCCCTCAATCAGGCAGAAAATCAATGGAACTCTTCCACCGGCAAGCACCCCTGCTCGCTTCCGCTGATGCCGGACAAAGGGGAAAAGCTTAATTACGTGCCAAGGTTGCCACGTGCGCCATGCAAATAAATGGTGTCTGGGAACACTTGGCCCACATACAGTTTTTGGGAAGATCGGCTGTTAAATAAATCAAGGAATCTGATAGAAAAAAAAAATTTTCCCCATATTCTTCCACTCCCCCCTCTCCCTATCTGCCGCACGATTGTTAGGCGAAATAAGCTAATTAGAGGGCACATCTTCAATTGCCAATTCGAAAGAAAAAGAGAAAAAGAAGAAGAAGAAGAAAAGCAAGAAAACATGCAAAACTCAAGGCATAACATACCTTGCGAAAAGTGCATGCCAGTTTTGATGCTGTCAGACCAAAGAACAAGGATCGTCGCAAATGGGAAAAAATGGAAGCATGCTTTGTCCACACCCCCATCCTAGGGCGCTCCTCCAGACACTCTCCAATCATCTCATATCAGCCCTCATTGCGTCTTTTTGCTCAGACTGCTCTCGATAATTTCTTTTCCAGCGGCAACTGTTTCTCCGGGTCCTCGCTGCTTACCCCAGAGCGCACTGCTACTAGTGGGCACAACCCGGGTGCCATGGTCAATCTTCTCCAGATCGCGGATCTCCGCCTCCTCATCCTCACCGAGGCTCTCTTGCAGAAATCTTCTGCGTACCATGAACCGTTCACGCCGCTCCTTGAGAAGCCCTGGACTGTCGAGCTTGGACAATGCGGTTCTAACTGCAAGCCTGGTTGCGAAATATATATGCTCCGAGAAAAGAACGGCAGTAAGAACTCCCCAGAGTGTAAGATCCTTAGGAGTCCCCGCAGGGGTAGTAGAGTCGGAGAATAGGTAAATGAGGGCGGCCGAAGAGATAGAGCCCATCCAGGACAAGAATGCAAGGTTACTATCCATCCTGTTAGTGCTCACAGCTAACACAACAGGGCGACATCGAGCGTACTCTAGCCAAGGGCCGATAGAATCGGCCCTATGAGGAACAGGCCTCTTCATCTCGACACAAATTTTCACGGCATCGCTTCGAAGCTCGATCCAGTTGATAATCAAGAATGAGACGGAAGCCAAGGGCCAGACCGGGGAAAACAAAGTCAGATAACCAAACTAACACGGAGATGCTATTAGCCGATGCCAGAGAGTAGCCCGAATCAGGGTAATGGAATCAAACCTGCATGCACATTTCCCGAAGGTCGGCAGTGACATCGTATTCATCCAACTCCGCTTCATTTCTGACTCTCTTTAAGAATGCATGCTCGCTCTTATCGTCATTGACTTCACCTACCTCCTCGAAACCTTTTCTGTTGTTCTGGAGCTCCTTGGCCTTTCTGAAAACTCTCCTCTTGACATATGGAACGATGGTTTCCAATGCCAAATTGACAACTTGCGCAGTCACGGTAAAGTAGATGACTTGTTTTCTTAGTCTATCAGTATTGACCTGGAATACTGGAGCTGCCGTTGGTTTCCCATCTGCGGTGGAAGGCTGGACAGTCAAGCCGAAAACGTCCAAGTGGGGTATAATCAGATTTCCGAAAGGAACGTATATGAATGCAGTGAGGAAAAGCGGGACATAAGAGCAGATAAAATTGAAAACAAAGATTTTCTGGGTCATTGCTGCTTCCTGGGATGATTCATTCTCATGGTTCTCAAATTCCGTCAGCCCAGCTGCAATTTTCGTGAGGATGGACGTGAGGATTGGAACGAATAGAGTTAACAGTACGGTAGGAATGAAGACCTGCGGTCAATCAGCAAATTTGCGGACAGGATAAGTAGAACATGGTTTTACCAAAACAGACTTGAATGGTCCATTATAAACCTCCGAAATAAAGATCTCAATTACAAAAATAGTCGCATATAACGCCGAGAGCATACCACTAGCTCCCAAGGCGAATGGGACCTGGAGGAGTTGACGGCATAGGCGTTTCCAAGCCGGAAAAAACTTGACCACCTCTCCAGTAACAGGGTCCTCAACCTCCTTCTCATGTACAAATTGAGCTCTCTTGTTCTGTAGTTGTGACACGTTGCGGACGCCCCACCGGACGGCCAAATCGACTTCCTGGCGCTTCCAGTACTCAACGAAGATGACGGACCAGAGACAGTTGGAAATAGCGAAGACGAGCGAATACTGCGAAAGCAAGGAGTAGGATCCCACACCAATTATGGCTGCAACAACCAAGAAAGAGAGATAGGATTGTAGGAAAGCGAAGTAGAAGGCAATCTATACAACTCATGAGTTTTCGCTAGTCGCCTGGATAGGTATCCGGGATCTGCTTACCCTCTCACCAAACCGATCTTTCAATTTCTCCAGCTCCTCTATTGAAACTATCCAGGTGGTAGACCAATCCTTCAACCACATCTGATAAGAGGTTAGGAGCAGCTCTAAAAAATAACCCCCCTACTTTCAAGCTCTAGAAATTCACCTTGTTGAAATCAGGGTCATGCAACGGGAAAACACTCTCCACCAAGGTCCAGGGACCCTGTTTGGGGGTAATCCCAACACCACCTTCATCCACTGGCAACGTGATCAACTTGTGTAGAATTCTCAACCTCTCTGCCTCTGTCAATGGCTCTTTATCTAACGATTTTTGAGTCTCCTTATCAGGTGCTGCAAGGCGAACACCGAAAAGCCAATCTTTTACTCTGACCCAGTAATCAGCACACACTCACCACACACTACTACCCACTACCCAGAGAGAGAGCCGGAGCTTACCGAGACCTGTAAACGTCGCCAATAAGCTTCTGCTCAGAGCGAGCAGTGACAAAGACGAGAACAGATCCATGGGCACCGTCACGGGCTTCAGTCTTAAGCCCAACCGAATCCAAGGCAACAATCAACTTTTCAAACTGAGCTTCCGCTTTCTCCTTGGCTAGGATATACACTTTTGTCATTAACTGATTCAGGCTGAAGCTCTAACTGGGTGGAAACTTTCGCTTTGCTAAAGCTAGCATACACACCTGTACCTCCGAATCGGAACGAGATCACGTAGTCCACACCCTGATTCTTCGCCACAGCTGCCCGGGAAGACGAGGGGTTAGGCTCTGCCATGGCTGCTCTTGTTCAGCCTTATTTCTTTGAAAAAAAAAAAATTTGTGAATAGCCTTTTGTAGAAATCGGAGTCAGGGAATGAGGGAGTTCGTAGTAGATGGGGGGAGGAGGGAGAGGAAATAGAGGAAACGAGGATTTTATTTCCAAGGACGGGAAAAACTGTCTGGCATTTTGCATCACTCGCGAACGTTCTGTGGTGCAGCCGAACCCACGCATTACTCGTAGGCCCAAGTGTGGCAATTACGCTCATTGGGTGCCGGTGCTGCAACGTATTTCCCAGACCTATTTTTAATCTCTCTCAGCTGTTTACATGAGGCCAGTCGTTTCTATGAGTACAGGTACATATCTTTGATACACAGTATGGCAGCGAACAAGAACTGGTAAAATATGAGAACAAGATACCGTTCTTATTGATGATAATAATACAGTGGTAACGCTGGAAAAAATCAGCAGAAGATTAGAGGAAAAAATCGAAAACTGGAGGAAACCCTTCAAACCCGCCCAACCGGCACTCCCGGATAAGGAAGATTTTTGGTAAAGAATTACTGTTGAAAAACGAGGAGTGGGAAACGGATTGAGATAGGTAACTGTCGGTCGCCTGAAGCATCACATAAACGTTTTTCTGACGAGACCAAGCAGTCTTCCTAGCGCCTTCGTGTCCCAATCCCTCTCGCTCTGCTTCTGCTCCTGCTACGGCTCCTACTACGGCTTCTGCTCCTGACTCTACGAGTACGGCTCCTAGACCTGCTGTAGCTCCTCGAGCTGTAGCTACTGTAGCTCGGGCTTCTTCTTCTCCCACGTCCCTGCCCAGCTCCATAACGACCTCCACCGGTTCTAGGGGGAGGGCTGTACCGAGTGTTCCTGCCAGCAGGTTCGCGGCGACGATATGAGGATCTGGACCTAGATCTGGAAGGGGATCTTGAGCGCGATGAGAAAGAAGGGGATCTGGTTCTGGCCCTCGAGGTAGGTCGATAACTATCCCCAGCGGCAGGTCCGCGGTAACTGTCGCCTCGAGGAAACCCCCTTCCAGCACCAGCACCAGTACCCGCATGTACACGGCGAGGCGGAGATCGATAGCGGTTCCCGGGCTGTCCACGGTAGCGAGGGCCCGGGGGAGGTCTGCGAGTCTGAGGGCCAGAGCCAGGGCCAGAGGGGTCTGAGCGACGTGGTATAACTATCGAAACGTTGATTACTGCACCATCGAGCTGACCCTCATGCATATGTGCGATAGCAGCGTGAGCGGAGGAGGAGGAATGATAGATAACATAGCATACACCACGGTTTGTATTATCTGTAACGGCGGGAAAATCAGGTAAGTAGGGAACTTAACCACCAGGGGAAGGTGGACAAGTAGAACGGCTTACATTGGTGATTTAAGGGCATGTCCAACATCTTAATCTCCCCATAGCTTGAGAAGATTTCGCTGATGTGAGCTTCGGTAACATTCTTTGTGAGCTTCTCAATCACAATCTAAAACTTTACCATTAGTACGAGGATCTGAATTTCCCAAACCAATCAGGTGGAATAGGCTAGAATAGGCACCACGAACTTTTGTGCTCTGTATCTCAGGACTAGCGCTTCGTGAATAGCTCCTTCCCCTGCTACCACTCCTGCTTCTCGACCTTGCCCTGGAAACGGGAGACTGTGTCGGAGACCTAGATCTATTGGATACGGGAGACCTTGTCCCGGAACGAGAACGAGTGATGGAACGAGAATTTCTAGAATAAGATCTCCCTCCACGAGGCGGGGAGTTCGAACGGCTGGGGGAGCGGCCTCGAGATAGGGAACGGGTTCTGGAACGATCCATTGGGGTGAATAGTGATTTGAAAGGTGATGTGAAAAAGTTGACTGGGTTGCTGGCTTTCGCGGATAATGTCGACAGGTCGAGACCAGTGGCGATGCCTAGGACTTGTGTTGACCACGGGCAGCGATGGGACGCGCAGAACGCGAGTGCCAAGCATGCTTCCCAGTGAGGGCAAGCTAAACCCCGAGGCTCATTAGGTGAGCACGGTATCATATCATTATCAAGTCACAGATCTCACCAGAGCAGGGGTCTGAATCAGGTAAACTGGCAGAGCGCCAAGAATCGTTTTCTTGGAAGGCGCTACAGGTGCTCGAGTGCTGTACGAGCAGCAGTTGCATATCATAGGACACCGGGTGAAAGGTGACAATAGCCACCAGCGATGATAGTTTGCTTGTAGAGGACTGGTGCCGGTGTTTGGGATTTGGAAAGTAAAAACTGTTATGAAAAATTTACTCGATAACAACCTATTGGTCATTTGTTACCTCATGGACCCACAAGTGCTCGGTCGATAGGCATTTGAATATCGCATAATGAAATATGGTGGGGAGACTCCTCTAGTAGACTACAGTACCACTTTGCACTCGAGCAATGTAACCTCGCGGGTGGGGAATTTCCCTCTCTTCTTCCGCCAGTTATTCTACTGTATTTAAAATTGTTTTAACCATATCCGCACAAGATGCGTGCATTTTAATTTTAACACAAGATTTAGGCACGACCACTGTCGGATTCAGGCGGCTGAGATGAACCTCTAACGCACCGCCACTGCAGCACAACCTGGAATTCCCTCATATCATTGGAGGATTCCAATTCACATGGTATCCGGGTGCTATTACTCGAGTACAGTTCGTTAAATACTCTATTTGTCCTGGTCGTAAGGAGGAGGTATCATAATGATACACCTGAACCATCCAAAGAGTTCGGAGGTGGAAAAACCTGGACAGCCCTCCCAAGCGCTCAAGCCAGTCACCATCACAAAAGTTATCAACAAGATGGTACGAGGTATTAATACTACATCTGCACCGCAGAATCATTATACCGGTATGGCAATCGCAGCTGATGCGCAAGCAACTGCCCAATACATGCAAAACCCCCCGACCCTCAACACCCCAATGGAGCCTTCACCAATGCAGAAAAATGTTCTTATCTTTCATTGCTCTTGCTCTTCCTCCCAAGTTAAGTAAGGTGGGCGCATACCAGCACGATACTGCACAGTATTGTTCAACACTTCCCTCGCCCGAAATTTTCAACCCGTTGGCGCCACCGCAAACAGAATAGCAGTTGCCCTCCAACGAAGGGAATCTCTGCGCACCTTCCAAGTCCAAGACAAGTTGCCTTCCGCGCATTTTTTTTCTTCCCATATCGAAAATGGCTCCCTTGACGAAGTTTCCGATGCCTACCCTGCCGATCCCTACTCCTGGGTCCCCGCGTGCTCGCTGGAGGGATGAGGCGATACCTGCCTCCTCAACCAGTAACTCTTATGGATTTTTGAGTTCCTCTCATTTTCCATTATCGTCCTCTAGCCCCCTTCATTCCAATTTCCTCTTTCTGCCCTCCTCCTATTCTCGATCCATTGCGCTGGGCTCCAGTGTACCAACAACGGAGGAATCCACAGCATCGGCAACAATTTCGACGGAAGCGGCAGGAATAGCTGTTGGGAAGGCCATGGCTGCGCCAGCGATCACTGGAGGCAATCGTTTCCCCCTAGGAGATACCGGTAGTAGTTATGGCAACCCTGGCACCGGTAGTGTTCCTGGAAGTACTATTAGCACGCCGGGAATGTCGCAATCCTCGTCGGCTCTCAACCTCACCTCCCTCAATTCTCCGAATGCCCTATCTTTGACATCTTCTAGCTTCTCTGAGTCTTTCCCCGGTGGAGAGGTCAGTGGTAGAAGAAGAAGCGTCTCGCAGGTTGGAGCTTCAGGCGGAGTTCCTACCACAGCTACGTCACCTGTAAACGTGATCTCAAACCCTACCACTGCGCGGACATCCACGAACGAGGGCGTGGGCATTCATGTACAATCCCCCAATTTCTTCCCTTCTCCCCTTCAACAACAACAACAGCAACAGCCGCAACAACAAGCGCAGACACCACAGACGCACCCACGCAGATCCCGATCGAGATCCACTATGAGTAGACATGATGGGACCCAACCGGTCTTCAGTCAGCAGCAACAGCAGAGGACTCTTTCTAGATCTCCTATATCCCCTGGTACTCATACCAAGCGGTCTTCAATCTCCAGCAGCATAACCAATCTAACGGATCCGGATAGGGACAAGGATAGGGAGAAGAAACCTCGACGTTATGGGAGAATTGGAGTGTGCGCCCTTGACTCCAAAGCGAGGAGCAAACCTTGCCGAACCATCTTGAACAGATTAATCGAGCACGGGGAATTTGAGACGGTTATATTCGGTGACAAGGTTATTTTAGATGAGTGTAAGTACAACTTTCATCCGATCTTTTACACTTTTGCTTGTTCCTTCACGAGGCGAAGGAGAATAAAAACAAAGTAAAACATCCCACGTTTTGCTGTTATTATTTTTGATTGGTCCATACCAAAACCTTTAAGACAGAGATTGGGATGGACCTAATACAAATCTTCCAAACATCTCTTTTCCAGGTTACCCCCAATCTTTCTCTGCCCCCCCTTCTTTCTTCCCTTAACGCGTGTTATGGCCCCCCACCATAACGCTCTCTGGTGACACACTTGCGTGTTTGATTGGGGCTCTCATGATAATTCGAAATGCTAATATTTTTGTGACATTGTCAGCCATCGAAAACTGGCCCACTTGGTACGTACATGGTATTATTCCTTTTAATTATTCTCCTTCAAATGACCGGCATACTGTTTTGGGGGCACAATTTTGAATCCGGGCACCTGATCCCCACAATCCAACCGAGGAATGGGTCTCTTGAAAAGACATCGGGGGAGGCCAGAATTTGTTTTTATTTTGTTTTTTTCTTTCCTTCTTTCCTTATCTCTGGGGAAAAACGATTTTTTGAATTTTTTTTTTATCACTTTCATGGGAGTCCCGTCTTGTGAATTTTGTATGAGATTGTCATGTTCTGGACTTGATTTCGTTTCTTGTTTGCTTTTTTCCAGTCTGGAATTCTTCATAAAGGCCCCTTGACTAACCTTTGACAGTGATTTTCTGATATCATTTTTCTCGACCGGGTTTCCGCTTGATAAAGCAACGCAATATGTTGCCTTACGCCAACCATATTGTGTCAATGACCTTCAGATGCAAAAGATCTTGTGGGATCGCCGACTTGTTCTTCGAGTATTAGACTCAATCAAGGTTCCGACCCCCAAACGCCTCGAGGTTTCCCGAGATGGCGGTCCATATCTTCCCAGCGAGCTCGCCTACTATTTGGAGATGAAGACCAGTGTAAAGGTTCCACCGCAAGGCGAATGGAAAATGCCACAAAAAGTTGAGTTGAGCGAAGATGGAGAATCGCTGATCGTCGATGGGAAGAGTCTCAAAAAGCCATATGTTGAAAAGCCAGTTAATGGGGAAGATCACAATATTCACATCTATTTTGCCAACGGCGGTGGGGGAAGGAGACTGTTTCGAAAAGTGGGGAATAAGAGCTCCGAGTTCGATCCCAATCTCTCACAACCTAGAATGAAAGGATCCTTTATTTATGAACAATTTATGGATGTCGACAACTCAGAGGATGTCAAAGCATATACTGTTGGCCCTGAGTTCTGCCATGCAGAAACTAGGAAAAGTCCAGTTGTTGATGGCCTCGTGCGTAGAAACACCCATGGGAAGGAGATCCGGTTTGTCACCAAGCTCTCACCTCTTGAATCTGGTATGGCGACTAGGATTTGTGAGTCATTTGGGCAAGCGGTCTGTGGGTTTGACTTGTTAAGGGTCAATGGAAAGAGTTATGTCATTGATGTCAATGGTTGGAGCTTCGTGAAGGACAATACGGAATACTATGATCGCTGCTCCAGTATTCTCCGGTCTACCTTTATCAAGGCCTCTCAGGAGAAAAATAGAGAGAGCTACAGAGACCCAGGTGCTATGGGGCCCTCGATAGTTCCAACCAAGGAGCGGAGCCCGAGCAGGAGGTCAAGCTCTAAGCGCAACTCTAGTGGCCACCGCTCGGCATTGCACAGCCTGTTGTCTAGGTCCCCTTCATCTTCCAGGCTGACAAGCCATCACCAACAACCACCGCCAGCAGTCACGGCGCCGAATTCCAATCCTACTCCCGGACAATTACCCACACCGGCTGCTGCAAGCCCTATTCCCCACCCTCCATCGGAACCAATTCCTGGGGAGAATAGAGAGAAATCGAAACCGGTGGCGCCTCAGCATTCCTGGAAGTTGAAAGGCATGGTCGCGGTTCTACGACATGCTGACCGCACCCCAAAGCAAAAATTCAAATTCACCTTCCATTCTAAGCCCTTCGTGGATCTGCTTAAGGGCCATACCGAGGAAGTTATACTTGTTGAAGAGGGCTTACAGGATGTTATTGAAGCTACTCGCCGAGCGATCGAAGGACGCACTGAAGACATGGATAAGCTCACAGTACTCAAGAATGCATTGGATAGGAAAGTCGGGTTTGCGGGCACTAAGGTCCAGATAAAGCCAATGTTCCTCAAAACAGAGGTTGTGGAGGAATTGGTTGAGATTAATAGTGATGGTTCGGCGGCTTCTCCAGGCACCGGTTTCACTGAAGCGCGTGTCAACGTTAGCCGAGTCAGCAGTGTGTCCTCGTTCTCTAACGATCCGACGAAATCGAATCAGGTTTTGGACAAGCTACAGTTGATCATCAAATGGGGCGGTGAACCCACCCATTCTGCAAGGTATCAAAGCCAAGATCTAGGTGAATCATACAGGAAGGATCTACTCCTAATGAATAAGGATGCGTTGGAGGATGTTTCTGTTTTCACGAGCTCGGAGAGAAGGGTTACTACAAGCGGTAAGTCTTGGGTTACTTAGTATATCTGGGTTGATGTTGAGGTTTGCTTTCGATACTTAGCTCAAATCTGGACTGGCTCTTTCCTGGATCGTAAAATTCCGGATGACTTCGTGAAAGTGAGGAAGGATCTACTTGATGATTCGAACGCCGCGAAGGACGAAATGGATAAGGTGAACTTAACACTGCCTGAATCCCAACCTTTATCTAACATTCTCCAATAGGTCAAGAAGAAGTTGAAATCACTGCTCCGTGAAGGCTCGAAACCCTCTCCGCAATTTGCTTGGCCAAAAGATAATATGCCGGAACCTTCAGTAGTGATGCAAAATGTTGTATCTTTGATGAAGTTCCATAGAAGAGTGATGCATCAAAACTACAGTAGGCTTTTTGGCACGGGCGCATCTTCAACATCTTTGCCGTCCCTCGCTCTCTCGGGCGCACCATTTCTCGCTCAGTCTACCGCCAATATTCAATCACGCTGGTGCTGTGGTGAGGATCCTGAGCTTTTCAAAGAACGCTGGGAGAAGTTATTCGTCGAGTTCTGCGAGTGGGAGAAGGTCGACCCTAGCAAAATCTCAGAGCTTTACGATACAATGAAATACGACGCACTGCATAACCGTCAATTTCTAGAGGCGATTTTCATGCCTTCTGCCGCAATGTTGGAGGCTGATGACATGGACACCGCCGTCCTCGACTCGGTGGAGGATCTGAATCCGCCTACTTCGGGAGACGTTAGGAAGTATTCCTTTTCTCCTTGCTCCGAAGGAGAGAGGGAAACCATTCAACAGCAGCAAAGAGGAACCAGCAAAAGGGAGCGCCTGAGCTTGCGAAGCCGAAACTTACTCAGTGGAGGAACTAGGCCTTCCTTTGAAGGGGAGGCGAGCCGTAGCTACGCCGCCACTCAATTGAACTCCAAATCTAAGAGTGATGTTAGACTCTCTAAACTGCGTGAACTTTATCGACTTGCCAAAGTCTTGTTTGAGTAAATACCTTACACTATTTTTGCGTGTGTTTTATTTACTGATTTTCCACCTTAGTTTCGTGTCTCCACAAGAGTACGGTATTGACGATGAAGAGAAACTGGAAATCGGACTCTTGACCAGCCTACCACTCTTGAAACAGATTGTGAAGGATTTGGAGAATGTCCAGGCGGCCGAAAATGCGAAGTCTTTTATCTACTTCACGAAAGGTATGTTGGGCCACTTGTGCCTCATCTACTGCATTCTAAATCATGAATCTCTAGAATCACATATCTATACTTTGCTCAATTGTATCATTGAGGGGGGTCTCCCAATCAAGATGGAACGCAACGCCATTCCCGAGCTTGATTATTTGACCCAAATATGCTTTGAGCTTCTGGAATCGGAAACCAAGGATCAACCGGGAGACTCGCCTGACGAACCAAATACTAGCTCCTACAGTATTCGGGTTAGTATATCCCCAGGGTGCCATAGTAAGGATCCTCTCGATATGCATCTCGACGCCAAGCACTGTATTGGATGCGCGCCGCGCAAGAGCTTAACCAGGCACTTGGACTGGAAATATGTTGTCGAAACATTAAGAGAGAAATTCCACCGTGTCAAGTTACCTAGCAAGTTTATCCCGATCAACCTTGGGGAAGCAAGCCTGAAGAAGGGCACTGGAACGAACGAGGGCAAGGAGGAGAGGGACACTGGAAGGAATGGCCTTGGGGCTATTGGTGGCGCTGCAGGAAAACAGTCGCCCCCTGAAATGATCATGGAAGAGCATCTGGAAGAGGTGGCTATCAGGGACGAAACCGGAAACATGGAAAACGACAACTAAGCATAGAAAATGAGCACCCTTCTAATTTCTTATCGCCTGTGTATGGGCCATCAGGGGTGCTTTGGGGTCATTAAGTGAGGCACTTAATCGTGCGCATGAACAGCTGGGGTAGTACTTCCATAGACGGCTGATTTTGTATTTAACCTTAATATGGAATGAACGAGGGATTTTTTGTACTCGTACAGGAGATGGGTCCTGGAATGTATGGTACTGGTACACCGTTGGGTTCTCACTGTAATAACGACACGGGGACTATTGGTCACAAAAATTAAGGAAGTTCAGTGCTCGAGGACGGAATTGGATTCTCACTAAGTTCCCAATAATTCTTCTAATTTATCTCGTCTCGACCAAGGCATCCAACCGGAACACCGATTTACAGAACTTGAGTACCCACCACACCGCAGCCCCCCTAATACTATTGATGCCGAAACCGATATGAAATGCTTTTCGAGTGACCTATGATCTAACACTCGATCCTCTAAACTCTCCTGCTATTTTACAAAACCCGTCACCTCACGCCCCTCTCATACTATCACACCAATTCTAACCAACCAGCTATCATACAGTGCACTATTCCCCGCGGGATCCTCAAAAACATGATCGACAAGTCGATAGAGCGCGTCCTGGCACTAACTACGCTGGTAAGCCCGTCCATGGAAGATGTCAGGGTAGAGGTAGCGCACTTAAGAGAACTGGTGTCATTGCGGGAGCGGAGGCGGGAGTGTTTAGTTAGGTACTATTGAATTTGTGAACAGTACAATCTTAATAGCAATGTAGACTATACAGATGTAATAAGAAGAGGATATTCCAGGCATGTTTCTAGTGAGGAGGTAAAAGGCCGAAGGCAGATTGGTAGAGATTCTTATCCTTAATTCTTTGTAAACAAAGTGGACAGTAGTATCTATATATACAGGCTTGCATCCTCCATGTAAACTGTTTGTAACAGAAAAATAATAGGGAGAAACATAAGTATGACTATGTAAAACTGTGATATAAGCCTAAGCAGGAAAATGTAATGATACTACTCCTTCATGTTTAGTTTATCAACAGGTAATGATCTTACCAATGTCTTTAAACTCTCTTAGTAGCTCTGACATCAGCAAAAAAAATACCCCTGTCTGACGTGTCGTTGCTGCGTCCGGATGTCTTACCATTACTCATTACACCCCGTGTGTCCTGTGTATCATGTACTTCTTGCTGTTGCTCTACCTCGTCCTGTACGTCAGCCGACGTTCAACAACGTCTGGGCCACGCTCCCTGTGCTTCCGACCACCAGACTTGCTTCTGACACGTCCGTCTATGCCTTACGTCTGTCCTATGTCCTGACATTTGCCGCATGTCCTATCCCCTCTGGGCAGTGTCTGATGCCAATATCCATGACTTTACGTCCTAGCTCATATGCTCATATTTGTCACTTCCGAGTCTGTTATATGGATAGTATCCCGCCTGTCCACGATGCCATCTGCTATGCTTCGAACGCTATTCACGTTGCCAGCCCGAAATCCCGCTCCGTCCTACAATTATTATTGATCTCACGGGTTTGCCAGACGAAGTCATCACTTTCCGTTCTTTTAATATTCTATTTCTACTAGTAACATGTTTTCTATAAGCTCTCAATTCTCAGACTGTGTAGCCATCGCATTTATATTTGCCTCAGCTACTTTTTTAAATTGCTTGCCATGTTGCACCGGCCCCGTAGTACTATAATCAAAAACGAGCAGATTTGGTCCAGCACCATTGTTCGATGTCGGAGCAGTAGCCTTGGGCCAAATCTCCATTTTTTTTTTGACACGTGAACCATCTCCATGGCTTCGAGATGGCATTTTACAATGTAGACTTCGTCGAGGGGCCATCATTTAATCCGACATCGGGTCAATATATCTCATTGAACATTCTTAAATTGATCCGACTGTTAACGAGCCACCGCCTGTTGACCTCCGGGATTAGGTGGGCTATCCCCATGATAGTGCCAATGTCCACGATTGTAAACTTTCTGTTATCTGGCCTCCTAGAACGCTTGACTATAATGAGACCATGTAACTCTGATGGGCGTCTAGAGTTATGTAGACTCAAGATCTCTACGCTTGCCAGTCGGTAGACTCTATCTTGGTAACGGCAGTCTCGGAGCATGAATAGGGCGATGAGTTTCCCGGGAAGACGGCCCCGCAGCGCACCATATATCTCGTCCATACCGGTTTGTACCCAAACCCAATCATCGCGACTTGCATTTTTTCGTAATAGCTCAGGGCCCATACATCGTGTCCGATAGATGTCATCAATGTCTATTTCCTGGAACACTAGAAGCGGAATCTCAAGCTGCGTTAGAAATTCAACTGGAAGCCGTCAAAGTATTCCATAATTGTCTGGAAGGCAGGACTGAATCATTAGGCTCCGCCAGCTATATCGAACTAATCCAACACATATAGCTTCACTTGAGATGGAGAAAAAATTGCATAAACTCACAAGGTTGGCAACCTCATCCCGACGTCGCTTTAGGACCCTACGACATGTGGGCGTAGGAGAATCAGGATTGGCTTTGTTCAAAAGATCCAAGCTATCAGGTGTGAGATTCGTTCAACGATATCGCAAGGAAGGCAGGTTCAGAAGTCTCATCCGGATCGCATGGTGTCACCCGTAGTTGTGAAGGATCTGCCGCGCGGTGTCATTTTTATTTGAACGTCGCCATCCATCTTTGATTTGTTCCTTGTGAGCTAGCTCGCTGAACTCAGTAGAATACTGGAGAATGTTACCAAACCGGTACACATGATCGCGGAAGTGACCAAGTAGATGGAGCTTGATAGAGTTAAAATGAGATTCAGCATATATCAATTCCATAGACTGGTCGTCCTCTTCCGCTCGTTGGTGCTCATGCACCCGGCGCCATGTGGATTAGACGACAGATTGGTTGAGGGACATCTTTCAATTTCGTAGCTCGGTGTGCTGGTCCTGAATTTTCATCCGCGTGCGTTTAGACGTTCCAAAATCCAAGATGATATCCTTCACTGAGTGCAACTGATTGAGATATTGATCCATATAATCTAGGGTCTCACGCGCATGGCTTCGGTATTGCGCCAATAGACTAAAATCGACTAAGGGCCGGACGCAGGCGAGCGCACGCTTGAAAGGTTGACTTTAGGTACTCTCAGGTCCTGTCAATGCAATAGCAAGGACACATAAAAGGCAAAGTCCCAAGTTCCTCATCTCCTTCCCTTGCCACTGTGTAACCTCGTCGTAGGCTTTCTTGGGCACAAAGAATTTGGGGTACGTTATTAAAGCTTTCCATGTGTCATCAAACTCTTCCAGCCGTCCATGCTTCTTAAGAGACTTTTGAACCCAATCCATCATATGCTTGAACAGTCCAAGATACACAGTATGGAGTAAGTCAGGTTGGTGCAGATTAGCAGCGAAAACACAAGGAAGTTGATAAAAAATGTTTCGTCCAAGCTTGATACCGAGAGTGTCAAATGTGCTGTGGACGTCACCGTGGGTGAACTCCTCTGAGCCATCTAAAATTTCTTGCTCCAGGCACTCGTATCTCATATAATCTCTAGCAGGATACCTCTTCTGATTGTTGGACCCTAACATATCTGGAGGTATCTCATATTTAGAACAGCCATTCGATTTTACTGCATGTAGTGCAACGTTTTCCATCTGGTCAGCAATCCATGGCACCAAGATCGGGAAGCATCTCCGAACATTCATGTCCGCGCAATCAATTGGGACGCTGTCAAGTACGGCGTCTTGTAAGGCCTTGAATAGCAGCTCGAATACACCTTGTAGTGTGTCGGCATTGATTTGCCTCTGGTATTCGTTCGTAGAAGAGGAGGATTGGAACTTGGACAGGACCGGCAAGAGGGCAAGAAGAAGGACCATCATCGTTCCAGGTCTGTTACACTTGGCCGATGGAAGATTTCCAATTGTTATATAGACTGGCCACGCCTTTTAGTCTCTGGGGGAGTTGCTGAGATGTGTCTGATCCGACATTCCAATAATAGGAATCAAGGTCGCGCCAGACAGGAGTGTTTCCTGCAGTCAATTAGCTGGTACTTTTAGGAGAGTGGGATGGATAAGCTGTGGCAAAGTACTTGAACGTCACACTACCAGTCTCCCAAATGTATTTCCGTATATACTCTCTGTCCATTAGGATCGCGTTCCCGCCACAGGACATAAACCAACTCATCTTGGTAAGTTATCTGCCGAAGAAGATATCTGACACAGTCTAGAAAGTTACGGTAGAAGAAAGGTAAAGTCCTCACACCGTCTTCGACTTGAGCTTCTAACCATTGTAGATATGGGCTGTCCGGATCCAATGAGTGGAGATAGTTCTCAAGTGTATGCATCGAGCTGTAGGCAATATTTGCTGAATTACCAAGGCCACTTGAAAAATATTCATTTACCTGCGCATTAGATACCTTGCTTTGTATGAACCAAGAATCAAGGTTGAAATTGTGCACGTGAGCGAATAGTGCCCATGAGTCCTCACACAGATTTTGATGTTCCTCCGCGAATCCCTTCACATATCCAATAGATCTACCTGCACAAGGATAATACTCCGGTTCGATTGGGGCGGGCGATGCATCGACTATAAGTTGCGGTTCCACGTTGGAGACATATGCAGCCCCATTGCAATATGTATCAGGAGGACTGTTACAGAGATTGACGCGTGATTCGTAGTTGGAATCCAGCTGATGATTCTCGTAGGTCAGGGCCTCGTGCGGTAATCTGTGCGTTTTTGCGTCCATGATACCCTGCGCGGGGGAGCATACTTTATGTCCGATACGAGATGATCTATGAGATCCACATGTTCTTCTTGGAGATGTTTCTGAAAGGGACCGGCACTGGCGTATTTGTGCCGATAAAATGAATATTTCATAGGCATTACACGACTTAGTTCTGTGACTTTTGGGAGTCTTCAAGTTGATGTATTATGAAATGCTGCAAGAAGGGGAATGCTTACCATTGTGTACGTAGTCTGGGATACTAGCCGGAGCTAAGTTCTGTCAATCTGAGACGTAGCTAAGGGTCAATTTAATTTAGCACATGGTATAAGGACTCAGATATTAAGTGACTCGGATTCAGGTTCTATGTTTTCAACAAGGAATACAGAAAGGCCTTACATACCTTGAATGTCCGAAACAGAATTCCTAAATCATCTGGAAAGTCTCTCATGATGCCCCGGACATCGGAGGGTGTGATATTTAATGTCAATTAATCACCGCCGAAAGGTTATACCAAGCAGAATATTCACGACACTGGCATACACAGTATTTGCAAGTTCCGCAGCGTTGACAACATTGCGAACAATCCAGAAGACATGGCCCAAAACAATGACCACAAGCAGTACGTCCACATGCCTACTATTCCAATGGGACAGATAGCTCTCCCGGGGCACGTCTACTGGCTTGCAGCCATTGCTATCCTTGGAGTGATTACCCCTGCGAGGGCCGGTAGTCAATTGATCAGCCTGTATAAGACGTGGCTTACCTTTCATGAGGACAGTAACGGAAATGAGCTCTACACGGTGTGGCTCAATACCATCAAAGCCTAGATGTTAGCAAGGAATTTTAAGAATAGCACCACATTTGCAGATGCTGATTTCAGCACGATTTTCCATGGGATGAGGAGATTACGTCCTGCTTGCGATTGTCTTGTGAGGGCAGGGGCAAATAACGTGCTTCGGAGACGACAGATTGAAGAAGCCATGATTGCGCTCATTAAGGACTATGGTAAGAAGTTAACAGAAACTCTCACGTAAAAGCCAGTACCCAAGTCGGTACCAGGCGTTCCAGTAATCATACCCATGGTAGTTCTTGTTGACTATATATTGCTACCAGTAGGGGCTCTGGCTCAATGGAGAGCAGATCCACAACAAGCTCCTGATGCACCACAAGATCAAGCCCCAGCAGACGGGGTTGGGACAGCTGGAGGTGACCAAGAACCGACTATGCCCAAAACAAGTCGCCAAAAGGCCCTGGTGGAAGGTGACTAACTTGAAGATGATGGGGATCTCTATGATCCACCCACAACGAAAGGGCGTCGACAGGCAGCCCCAATAGAAGGTGTCAAGGTGGCTGGAGGTGACCACCATCTGGATACGTCCAAACGATGTCGTCAAAATGCCCTGGTAGGTGGTGAGCAACTTGATGATAGTGGGGATTTCTATGATCCACCTACAACGAAAGTACGTTGACAGGCAGACCTAATAGACGGTACCGAGGTAACTGGAGGTGACTAACATTCGGATAAACCGAAAGGACATCCTCAAGATGCCCCGGTTCAAGGTGCCCCTGTGGAACGTGAGCAACTTTATGATGACAGGAATCTTTATGATCTACCTACAACGAAAGAGCGTCAACAGGCAGTCCTAATAGAAGGTGTCAAGGTGGCTGGAAGTGGTCAACATCCAGATACACCGAAACGACGTCGTCAAGACGCTCCGGTAGAAGGAGTCAGGGTTACTGCAGGTGACCAAGATACCAGCGACCCCCGTGATCGCTCCAGGTAGCAGCCAGGAATTTTAGAACTGGTTAGTTCTTTTCCCTACAAACGATTAGATTTGAGTTTCCACTTACAGACTGAAAATATAGAATGGGATGCTTTACTCGGGTGCCCCTGTGCGGTAAGTATTGTTTAGGTCCTGCCATCATTTCAGGGTAGAGGTCTGCGCAGCGATGAGAGGAGGTAGGCAGAAGTGCCATCCAACTATCAATTTGTTTATTGGAGGCTCCTGTACATCCACAGAATAACATTTGGCGAGTTAGATTCCACAAACCTTCGCAGCCTGTACGTGATGATTTTTAGATGGGTTCCTATCCGACGAGTTTGCTATATCCTGGGCGTGATGGGTGAAGGACGCAGGTTGATCCGTAAACGTCCCACCGAACCGCTATCACCGTTTAACTTCATCTTCATTGACAGAAGTGAATCCATGCGCTCCTGGCTACTCTTCAATCAGGTGCAGGAGGATCATCTGCATCTGTTGGTTTATTGTTACCCTGATGAAGGCGATATGAGGGCGTAAACACCACTACTGAGTGGGTTGCGGTATATCGGAGAAGACCAAGTTCCTCAAATTGGCGGCGAACCAGATCCCAGCGCGCGTCAATTGCATACCAGGACAATTGCCCCTCATGTGGAGACTCAAGACGGTCAGAACAACGGTTCTGTCCTATAATTTAGATCCATTCTGTTAGCCAATTGCTTGAGTAATGCACAGTGAAAATGGAGTCAAACCGTCTTGCGGTATTCTCCTCAGATGTATCCGAGTCCATGATTCTTTTGCATGTTGCTTATAAACATATCCCTCTGATGATCAATTTTTACCTGTAATCAACGCCAGATTGTGAGTGCGGTAGATAGCGATCGCCAGAGTCAGGGCTAGGTAAAACCTTTTAAGCTGCACACCAGCCCTGACGCCAAGAGACGTACCCAAATTCTCTTTTGGAGACGCTAAGGCACATCTCTTGGCGCCTGATCTAGAATGAGGCTTAAAACTTTATTTCACGTGTGTTAACACAACAATGATTTGAGCCAATATAGATATCACGACACCTTCATAATTATACTATTTCTACATGTATGTCAAAAATATACTGGTCTGAGGACATTTCTTAATGTGTAACACACTCTCTCTATAAACTCGCCAACGTCTGGCTAGACGTGCACCAACGTCTGGCGTTCCTGGCTTGTAACCCCCTAGGGCTTTTTGATTGTACGCCCAGACTAGAGTATAAGGCACTCAACCTGCTAACCTCATTACTTCCCACTGCATCTCGTCAATATCGTTCCCATCCATCTCCACACCGGAGCAAGAGAAGCTGAATCAACGTCCCTGGTGAGGATGTACTCACTCCCTCGTGTGACTGACATCACTACCCATCTCTCCCTCATCTTTTTTTCTTTTTTTTTTTTTTTTCTTTTTTTATTGTCATTTAATTCGTTGTTTAAGGTACAAGAATAATCGCATGCAGCGCTAGCTATGGCGTAAACAAAACCCCTTTGTATCCACCCTGGACCAGGAGAAAACCCGTACCCCCAGGACCCTCTGGTATGGGCCTAACCGCACACACTCCAAGGACCACCAACTCAGGTACCCAGCCCGCAGGCCTCACGACTTGAACGCGAAGGGGTCTCGCCTAGAAGCCAGCCAAATGCCCAAGAAGATTCCTCCCTCGAAAGATACCCCTCCCACTAACTACACGTAGCCAACAGAAAGGAAACCAAACAACCTAGGCAGGAAAGCATAGGGAAAAACTCCACCCGTAAACTGCAACTACCACAAAAGAAAATAAACAACCGCCCACCGAACCGCCAAAGTGCCGAGTATAAAACTGCCCCCGAAGTGAGCAGCCGGCAAAGAGCCCGAAGGCTGATGCCCCCAGCCAGCTGAGCCATGGATGTAGTGCAATACCATGACCCGCCAGCCGAAAACGGAGGGTCTCGGTGCTGGACCCAAGGAGTGGATGTTTGGCAGAGGGGATGCCGCCCAGCAGTGAGGTGCCAGCTAACGAAGGGGGGTAGTAGGGTACCAGCCAGGGAGGGGAGGCAGTAGGGTGCGAGCCGACGCATTCGAAGAGGAAAATGGAGGGAGGGCCAGAGGCCCCAGAAAAGTCCGACCGTGCAAACCAGACCCGTGCCGTATTACCGCCTCTCTCATGTAGTCCCTTGTTCTCCGAGAGATGGCGTCACTTAGTGGAAGGGATCCCACCGGCGGGGTAAGGAAAGAGGAACGGAAGGGGAGGAAGGCTGTCCGACTTGAACCGACCGACTAGGAGGGTATGGCCCGTCTCACCGCGAGACAGACCCCGAAGTTACTAGCCGAGGCGTTCCCCAACGGGGATCGTGCAAGTGGGGAGACAGACGTCCACCACTGCCAGTGCCGACCGGAAACGAAGAGGGGGCGCCGACCGGGCCAAAACTAAGCGAGCCTCCAAAAGCGAGCCATGACTACTGGGCGAGCCCAGATAACTCCCCCAGCAAGCGAACAGGAGGCAAGTGAGGTGATGGCGGGAGAGGATAGAGGAGTTAACCGTGCCCCTAGGCAGGAACCATCAAGGGGGCAGAGGGGAGAGGGGGTGGGCCACGATAGTTGACCGTGGTGTTGTCAAACTATGTGGCAGGAAAATAGGAGCGACGAAGCGTGCCATCTCTCCCTCATCTTTTTTTTTTTTTTTTTTTTTTTTTTTTTTTTTATCGTCATGTATTCTTTGTTTAGGTACAAGAACTCGCATGCAGCGCTAGCTATGGCGTAAACAAAACCTTAATCCCAAAACAAACTTAACAAAAGAAACCAAACCAGTGCCTCCGAAAACGCGAACAACCCATATCGCAAAGCAGCCTTAAAGCATAAATATAGGGAAACATTCAACACTAACTATCATACCGTTTAAACATAACCAAGGAAAGCCCCCGAACAGATACCGAAACGTTCAAGACACGGGGTGGCGAGGGGATGGTGGGGGGGAAGGAGAGGGGGGACCCTGAAGGGCGGGCATCTCAGGGGGAAAACCGGTAGTAGTGATCGAGATGTATTTCGCCAGGCTGTGAAGCAGGGCCGGCGTGTGCCAGAGTGGATCGTCCTCCCATAGGCCGTCTACTCCCTGGAGGTGGGAGTTCCTGGCTTCGAGTTTGGCCGAGCAGTTAAGGATGGCGTGGTGGAACGTCTCGGGCTCCTCCTCACAATAGGGGCAAGTGGTAGGGGCGTTGGGATCCTTCCAAGAAACGTGTGCTGCCAGGTAGCTTTTTCCTGATCTCATCTGATGGATACGCTCTGCCATGAACTTCCCAAGTCCCATAAAGGGGTGTGGGGTTAGAGTAGGCGTGTACATGTAGCGTGGGGGGGGCGGGTATTGGGAGGACCACGTGTGGAGCAGGAGCTGCTTGCAGTCCCTCTTGAGTCCAAGGAAGGTAGGGTCGCCGGGGGCACCAGGTGGCAGGGCGGCTGGCAGGAGATTCTCAGAGGCGGGAGGGGCCATGCGCAGATGACCAACCAGGTTGACCACCCTATGGGCTATCGCGTCAAGCGGCAAGTGGCGACGGACCGGCGGCGAGGGTTCAGGAGTTTTCCAGTGAAGGGGCCTGTAGCCCGGGGTGAGGCCCACGGTGAGGAGCCGGTGGTCTTCCATGGAGCGGAAGGTCGAAGTTGTTGGGAAGGTGCTGTGGAGCCTCGCCGTTGCCGGATTCCTTTCTGGAGGGAGGCATACAAGGCGAAGAGCCGCCAGGCGCTGACGGTGTTCAATTAGACACTGAATGGGAGGGAGCGCAGATTCACAAGGGAGAATCCCAGTGGGGGTATCCCTAAAGCAGTTGGTAATCCATCTTTGAACCGTTCTCCAGAAAACAGCCAGACGGTCCACCATTGCAGCAGAAGGGGAGAATAGGTCGGCGCCGTATAAAAGTATGGGCGCAAGAAGGGAGGAGGCGAGACGGTGACAGAGGTAGGGCGCCAGGCCCTTGCCAGGGCCCGAGAGCCTTTTGACCATGGAGAAGGCCCCTTGGGCTAGGGCGAGCCGTTTGGAGAAGTGCGCGTTGTTTGACCACCTGAGGCTGCAGGCTGCAGGCTCGAACTAGTAGCCCAGCCATCTCACGACCCCGGAGGGTCGGAAAAGGAGGTCGTCGATCACGATAGGGAGTGTACATGGCGGACCCTTTTGCCTCGGGGTCCTCCAATGGATCAGTTCTGTCTTGGGAATAGAGAAGCTCACCCCCAGCCTGCGACCCCTCTGGGTGAGAGCTTTGACCAGATGCTGTAGTCGTTGGATATTCCTCCTATAGGAATTCGAGGCGACCGTGACTGCGAAGTCATCGACATAGGAGAGGATTAGGCCACGTGGGACTGGAAAGTGGAGCGAGGACACGAAGATGACGAAGAGTAGTGGCGAGATGGGGGACCCCTGAGGGGTGCCCACTTGTACTGGTTTGAAAACCTTGGGGGAGCCTTGAAAAAGGAGCCTGCACTGCCGTGCCGTAAGGAACGAGCGTACCCAGGAGCAGAGGTATGGGGGCACCCCCTTGGAGTGGAGCATATGAAAGAGGTCGTTGGGGGAGACATTGTCAAAGCCTCCCTTTATGTCCAAAAAGAGGGTGGAGACCTCCAACCTTGGGCGTTGCAGGGTCTGGACCTCGTGTGCGAGAGTGGAGCAGGCGTCGAAGGTGCTTAGGCCTGGGAGGGAGCCACACTGGTGGTGGTTCAGGAGGCCGAGGGATCGGGCAATGGGAGCGAGTCTGTTGGCCATGACCCTCTCTAAGATCTTGGAGACCGTTTCCAGAAGGACAATGATGCGGAAGGAAGAGGGGGAATCATACGAGGCTTTGCCTAGCTTGTCCAGCACCACGCCGTTGGCCATCTTGAGCGAGGAGGTGTGGTAGCCAAAGGCCACCAGGGGGGAGAGGAGATTGGTTAGAAGGGAGGGACAAGCTGAATTGACCTTCTTCCAGACGCCATACGGGATCTGGTCAGGGCCTGGGGCAGACAACGGGGACGCTTTGCGCAGTGCCACAGCGACCTCCTCTGGCTTCAGTGGGGGACAGTCTTTAAAACGGCGCAGGATCGGAGGGCAGTGGGCTGGGGGCTTGGGGGGAAAGAAGTGGGATAGGAGTGTGGAGTTTAGCTCCTCCGGCGATGAGGCTCCCGGCAGAGAGGGGAAGCGTTCTGGTGGTTTGCCGAAGGCGAACCTTTTGGCAGTCCATACATTCTGGGGTGTGGCACCCTCGAGGAAGTCCGACCAGTGTTTCTTCTTGGCCTGCCTAATAGCCTTGAAGTATGCGTTTCTAGCAGTTTTGGCGGCTCTCAGGGCAGTGCTGTCTGGGGACAGACGGGCTGTTCTCGCGCAGGCGTGGTGGACCTTTCGCAGGTCAGTGAGGGCATCAGACCACCAGGGCTTGGAGCGCAAGGACGGCCTCTTTGTTGGGTTGTGCTGTGCCATGGTGCTCCTGATTCGATTCAGGTTGAAATCCAGCCACCTGCCAAGAGCCTCCTGTAGGGGAAGCGTGGGTGGGCTGGTGAGCTTGAGGGCACGGAGAGCTGTGTATGTCGCAGGCCAGTCAGTTGCCGACCAGTGCGGGGACACCCCAGGAGGGGACAGGAGCGGGGAGGAAAGTGTTATAGCTATGGGGATGTGGTCGGAGCCAGTGGACGGAAGTTCCGCATTCCAGGTTTCCAGGTAGGGGGTCAGATGTTCGTTTGCGAAGGCAACGTCCAGCACAGAGGGGGAGTGTTGCTGCCCAAGGGAGAACCGGGTGAACACGCCAGGGGTGTTTATGAGGGCAAACGACCTTTCCAGGGCCAGGTCCGCGTACGGAGCTGAGGCCCTGATCTCGTTGTCACGGAAGGAACGGAGGGGGTCCCAGGAAGGGTGATGGAGGTTGAAGTCACCCACCACTAGCAAAGGGTGTGGGAGGAGAGGAAAGGCCTCCTCTGGAGATACCGTTCTCGTAAGAGAGGAAGCAGTCCATAAGGAGTAGAGGTTAAGGACCCGAAATTTAACATGAGACGAAGAAAATAAACCATTAGGAGTGTGTATATCGAGCGCCATCAGGCCCGGGTTGTCAAGGAAAACTGGCACCACCGAGGTGGAGTCAAGAAAGGAGCGTAGGACGTAGAAGGCCACCTTTGGCCTATTGTGTGGTGAAAATGGGGGGGCAAAAAACTTAAAATCATTAAACTGCGGCAGTTTGCCACGAAACATAGGGGGGTCTTGTAAAGCAACAATAGAGGGGGGCAGGGGCAGGGCCACAAGGCGGTTGAATAAGGAAAGAAACACATTCCAGCTTCCCAAGCAGTTGTGTTGAACGATGGTGATAGAGTTAAAACTCTGGGGAGGGGGGTTGGTTCCAGGGGAGTGGGGGGGAATAGAGTGGTTGAGCGCCATCTCCGGGACTAACCCGAGGTGGACTTCCGGAACGGGGTGGGAGTAGCTTCCTCCTGGGAACGGGAGGCATTGTCTCCTTCGTGACGGGCAGGGGTGCTGGGGAAGGGGGTTCGCTGGGGGGGGCGGAAAGGGGTGGTGAAAGGGGGGTCGGGGGCCGACTCGGCTCTGCGGGCGGCACTATCTCCCAGGTCCAGGGCAGGAGCAAGGCATTGGAGCCGTACAGGTCTGGAGGAAGGACCCTCTCCTCCATCGTCCTGCGTATCCATCTCTTCTTCGTCTGGCGGGGGGGCATCTGAGGCAGGGGGAGGGGGGACCGGCTTCTGGGGGCAGGTCTGGTCGTAGGCGGGGTGAATCCCTGAGCAGTTGGTGCAGGCGGGGACGGAGGTGGGGCAGCAGTTGACAACCGGCTTGAGATGTCCCCCCTTGGGGCAGGTCGGGTTCTGGCAGCGGTGGCTTGCCCTGGTGTGACAGAGGGCGCATATCGGGCAGATGGGATGGTCGACCTTGCAGCGCGCCGCCTGGTGGCCGAAGCCCCAGCAGTTCTTGCACTGCGTGAACCTGTTTGCAGAGTATGCTCTCTCGATGCGGCACCGGGAGGCGTAGAGGACGGTCCTACCCACCATCTTGTCCACGTCCGACGGGGCGACCGTGACGATGCAGGATGTGTTTGCCTTCGAGAGGCGTAGCTCCTCGTCCCGTACGAGGAAGCGGGCTGATAGGATCTGGACCTCCTTGACATTGAGGATAGTTTCCCTGAGGGTCTGGAGGAGGGCTTCGGGGTCGTCGGGGAGGAACGAGACTGGAAGGGAGTGGATGGCCAGTTGCACCTCGTTGGGTGCTGGGCGGAAGACAAGGTAGGGGTTTTCTCCCACGGGGTAAGCCTTGTTAAGACGTGAGGTTAGGGCTTCGTAGTAGGGTGCGTACGCGGTAGCGGGAGTGGTGGGATCAAGCGCGAGCAGGGTGACAGCACCACGGTCATTGACTTTGGCTGTGAAGGCCTTGGGGAGGGGGCAGTTGGCCTCTTTAAGAACTGAGGCTGCAACGTCTGGGAAGGAGGCCGCAATGTCACCCCTGTGGGGGTGGGGGGCAGGAGAGGAGCGGGGGGCAAAGAAAGGTCTTTCCGCAGCTGGCAGCGTCCTAGGCCCGGGTGGACCCTCCCTACCTGGTGCTGTTTTCGCGACTTGAGCCGCGGAGGAGACGTTTGTTGGACCAGACTTCTTTCTGCCCTGAGGTTTCCAGGAGGACGCGGCGGAGGAGTAGGAGGGCTTGGATTGTGCTGGGGGGGCGTCCGCTCTGCGAGCTCCTGGCAGGAATTCGGACGGGTCGGGGTATTTGCCGTCCCTCCACTGCTGCGCCTCCCAGGTGCTGGGGTACTTGGCAGCGAAGGCCGCGGGGTTGCCGTGAAACCTGCCGGTCGCAGTGTCGTAAACCGGAATGTCCGGGTCATACTCGGCAGGGTATCCTGACGGGGTAACCTGGGGTGGGGTGGGGGCTGTTGTGTTGGTGGCTGGCTCTTTACCCTTCCGGGAAGGTCTCGGGAGAGGGAGCGTGGGGGCTAGCGTGGGGGGCTGTGGGGGCGGGACGGGATTGGTTGCAATCCTGGTTGACAAATCCCTAATCGAGGCCTGGAGGGACGCCACGGCGCTTGTAGAAAGACTGGTCGTATTGGGGCCGGAGGGGTCAGGGAGGGTGTTGGCCAGTTGGGAGGAGAGGTCGTGCACACGGACGGTGAGATCTCTGACTGTGTTGGATAGCGTCGTTACCCCTTGGACGAGGGCGCAGACCAGCGGAATGAGGAATGTCTCTCCTGAGGAGAAATTCAAGAGGTCTTGGTGGGAGGGGGTGGGGAGGTGGTCGGAGGACCAGTTGAGGAGAACCCTGGAAGCTTCGACTAGCGAGGCAATGTTCAGCTGAGCTCTGTGCAGAGGGGCAGTGGAAGAAGATCGTGATGAGGGGTGGGAGGGGGCCTCCTGATGGAGAGCAGGAGTGCCCGAACGTGAGGCAGTGGAGAGGTCCATAGTCCTGGGTAGGAAGGACGTTCCTGAGGCCCAAGGCAAGGCAGTTCGTGAGAGTTAAGGGGCTTTTTCACCAGATGCTAGTGGTGTTGAGAGTATGAGCAGAACGTAGGGGCAGGAAAATAGAGGGCGCGGAGCATGCCATCTCTCCCTCATCTTTTTTTTTTTTTTTTTTTTTTCTTATCGTCATTTAATTCGTTGTTTAAGGTACAAGAATAATCGCATGCAGCGCTAGCTATGGCGTAAACAAAACCCCTTTGTATCCACCCCGGACCAGGAGAAAACCCGTACCCCCAGGACCCTCTGGTATGGGCCTAACCGCACACACTCCAAGGACGACCAACTCAGGTGCCCGGCCCGCAGGCCTCACGACTTGAACGCGAAGAGGTCTCGCCTAGAAGCCAGCCAAATGCCCAAGAAGATTCCTCCCCCGAAAGATACCCCTCCCACTAACTACACGTAGCCAACAGAAAGGAAACCAAACAAGCTAGGCAGGAAAGCATAGGGAAAAACTCCACCCGTAAACTGCAGCGACCACAAAAGAAAATAAACTCCCGCCCACCGAAGCGCCAGAGTGCCGAATATAAAACCGCCCCCGAAGTGAGCGGCCGGCAAAAAGCCCGAAGGCTGATGCCCCCAACCAGCTGAGCCACGGATGTAGTGCAATACCATGACACGCCAGCCGAAAACGGAGGGTCTCGGTGCTGGACCCAAGGAGTGGATGTCTGGCAGAGGGGATGCCGCCCAGCAGTGAGGTGCCAGCTAACGAAGGGGGGTAGTAGGGTACCAGCCAGGGAGGGGAGGCAGTAGGGTGCGAGCCGACGCAATCGAAGTGAAAAATGGAGGGAGGGCCCAAGGCCCCAGGAGCAAACCCGACCGTGAAAACCGAACCGTTGCCGTTTTACCGCGTCTCTCATGTAGTCCCTTGTTCTCCGAGAGATAGCGTCACTTAGTGGAAGGGATCCCACCGGCGGTAAGGAGGTGGAAGGACGAGGGGAGGAAGGCGACCGTGTCTCGAACCGAGCGACTAGGAGGGTATGGCCGAATCTCACCAGGAGACAGACCCCGAAGTTACTAGCCGAGGCGTTCCCCCTCAGGGATCGTGCAAATGGGGAGAAAGACGTCCACCACTGCCAACGCCGACCGGAAGCGAAGAGAGGAAGCCGACCGTGCCAGAACCAAGCGAAACCCCTAAGCGAGACAGGACTACTGGGCGGGCCCAGATAACTCCCCCATCAAGCGGGCAGGAGAAAAGCAAAATAAAGGCGGGAGAGGCTGGAGGAGTTAACCGTACCCCTAGGCAGGAACCATCAAGGGGGCAGAGGGGAGAGGGGGTGGGCCACGATAGCCGACCGTGGTGTTGTCAAACTATGTGGCAGGAAAATAGGAGCGACGAAGCGTGCCATCTCTCCCTCATCCTCCACCTCCTATTTGTACCTCTTCTTGTCCTCACTTTTTTTTTTTTTTTTTTATTTGCGTACAACGTGTGCACAAATAAAACACCCCTCCCCCAACCAGGACCTCCAGTACCTCCCAATTGTTTCCCCTGCACCTCCAGTATCTCCCAATTTGTTTCCCCTATCCCACTTTGTTTCCCCTGGTTCCACCCCCCATCTCCCCGTGAAAAAAGACACCTGAAATGTCTTGCAGACAGCCGGCGCAAATGTCAAGGTATGGCCTATTGAATCTTTGATAACCAAGCATATTAGTGTGTCCTCTTTACAAAGATTGCCTGCTGATTGACCTGAAGACAGTGATGTGAGGAGAGGCAGGCGTCCCGCTGTCTCGCGCCCAGACTCCACCGCCGAACCTGATGAAAGCGAGGTCAGGAGAAGCAGACATCTCGCTGTACCCCGCCGAGACTCCACCGCCCAACCTGATGAAAGCGAGGTCAGGAGAGGCAGACATCCTGCTGTCCTGTGCCGAGACTCCAATGCCCAACTTGAAGAAAGGGAGGTCAGGAGATGCAAGCGTGCCGCCACCCCACCCCACCAGTCTGACCTACCTCGCAAACACCGTGCCATTCCCTGGAGACCTCCCCCTGAAAGCTTCCTAGATGAAGAGTAAGAAATTATCCCTAATGAGCATTCCCGCCCCTAGAGTTAGAGCTAACCGTGTATGTCAACAGAATTCCAAGTACGAGTACGCCAGAGAACCCCCTCTTTGAGCCGGCGGTAGAGGACTCCTTATAAGTGAAACCCTTGAACTATATTCAGTGGTCACACTTTAATATACTAACATGAGTACTTCTACCAAGGGGCGCTATACCGATATCGCTTACGCCGAAAGTTAGTGTTGGTTCCAGAAGCCTGGCGCCAGCACTGCTCTATACAGAGTGTGGCGTGAGGGGATCAGGGCCCACCTGACTGAGCGCTCCTTGGACCTCCACCGCCTGACGTACTCCAGATTGGAGTCGGTAATGGAATTGGCCCGCTCCCTTCCCCCCATCGGGGCCCGTATCGTGCTCATTGGAAAACAGCAGTAGGACGATGACTTCAGGGAAGTCGTTCGCCATTTGAGGCTCTTGGTCTGTGATACGGCCAAGAAACTTGAGACGGTGGTTGAGCGACAACTTGCGGAGCGGGCTGTGTTGGCAGAGGTCGAGGGACCTCTGAGTAAGTTCATGTCCATCCCTTTTCTCCTAAACTTATACTAACATACTTTGTTAGTGGCTCAACCTGATTGGACCTCTCCGTACTGCCCACAGGCGGTACGGATCCACATCATTCACTGGATGGGGGCCCCACAAGGCTATATGTGCCTTGACTACCCCTGGTGTTCCGTAGACTCCGACCCAGGAATCGCCTGGGGGGTCTTGGAATCACCAAGCACAAAAAATATGCTCGGGGTAGTCAAACGCCAAGATGTGGAGGAGGCGATCAGGTACCCCCGGTATCTCATCGGGGCGACAGGTGCGGGCGCAAGGTCACTTGACCGGGCGCCCTTAACGCCTCTCCCGCTCAAAGAGCTCATCATTCTTAATAAAGATGATGATGTTCATGCATGGATTGTTGCTAATAATGGGAAAAATGCCCTGGACCTCTTGGTCCTTGAGCCGGGTCAGGGACACGTCCACGCCCCGACCCCAGAGCCTGCCAATAGAAGAAACCTGTTTTTCGACCACAAGGTCTGGGATTGAAGTTGGCCCGGCAGAGATATCGGGAGGGCCATGCAAGTGGAGGAAAGTGATGATGAAGAGGAGGATGATGACGGGGAGTGGTTGGAGGTGGAGGGTCAGGAGCCGGAATCGGAATTTGACGATTCTCTGGTGTCTGCTGCTCTCTATCCCACCGTCATCGATGAGGTTAGTCCCCTGACAAAATTTAATGTTGACAATTATCAGGAAAGCGCGTAGCTAATCACAGGCTAAGAGGATGAAAGCGACACACCAACCCTCCCTGCAAGTCAGCCCTCTGTGCACACAGATACCACGGCTTCAATGACCTCGGCTGTAGGTTCCCAATCCAAGCTACACCCACCCAATATCATGAAAGAAAGTACCTAGCTAACCAAACGAATAGGATGAGGAATCTGACACTCACACCCCCCGCCCACCCCAGTGCTCCGCCCGCCCGGATGCCACAACTTCGGTGGTTTTAACCGTAAGTTCCTGAACCCAACACTCTCTCAACTAATATTACGAACCAAAATTAGAAGCTAATCACACATAGCATGATGACCCCTTTAAACCTCGCTTGTTGCGACCCAGTCGCACCTCCTACCTGGACTTGGCTCCTTCCCTACTGACTGAGCAGGAAAGGCTCATTGCAATCGAGGAGATGATCTGGGAGAGGCCTAGGATAGCAGTGTACTTCCAAAGTGCTTGGCCAGTCATGCAAGATCTCAGGCCAAGGGCCGGGCGTTATCGTGGACACGATGGGATCGAAGACACCCTCCAAACCTCCACCACCCCCCTTAGTTCCTCTGTTCCGGCGTCTTTTGCGTCTCCCGCCACTCCGATCGCTCTCCCGTCTTCTGTATCTCCTTGCGCTCCAATCGCTCTCCCATCTTCTGCGTCTTCTGGTGCTCTGATCGCTCCCCCGTCCTCTCTGACTCTTGGCGCTCTAATCGCTCTGCTATTGTCGGAGTCTTCAGGTGCTCCGATCGCTCTGCCGTCTTCGGCCTCTTCCGGCGCTCCCATTGGTCCTCCATCCTCCGCGACTCTCAATGCTCCAATCGCTGTGCCATCTTCTGTATCTTCCGGCGCTCCAATCGCTCCTCCGCCTTGTCTGACTATCGGTGCTCCAATCACTGCCCTGGTCTCTGCATCTTCTGGCGCTCCGATCGCTACCCCTTCTTCTTCGTCTTCCGGTGCTCTGATTACTCCCCTGTCCTCTGCGACTCTTATTGCTTCGATCGCTCCCCTATCCTCTGCGACTCCAGGTGCTCCGATTGCTCAGCTGTCCTCAGCGTCTTCCGGCTCTCTGATCGCTCTCCCGTCCTCTGCCTCTCTGGGTGCTTGGATCGCTCCCCCATCCTCTGCGTCTCCTGGTGCTCCGATCACTCCCCTGTCATCTGCGTCTGCCGGCGCCGCAATCGCTCCCCCGTCATCTGCATCTGCCGGCGCCGCAATCACTCCCCCGTCATCTGCGTCTGCCAGCGCCGCAATCGCTCCCCCGTCCTCTCCGACTCTTGGTGCTCCGATCGCTCCCCTGTCTTCTGCGTCTTCCGGCACTCCCACCGCTCCCTAGTACTCTGCATCTCCTGGCCCTGCAATCACTCTGCCGTCTTCTGCATCTTCCAGTACTGCGATCACTCTGCCGTCTTCTGTATCTTCCAGTGCTCAGATCGCTCCATCCTCTGCGACTCCTGGTACTGCCTCTTCTGAAGCTGTTTCCCACAAGGCCACTGTTCTGCCGTCTCCTGAAACTCTAGTTTTCCTTTCTACGACCGGTCCACCTGCTCCCACGACCTCACCTGCCGTCAGTGCTTCAGTTCTGCCTGGGTCATCAACCTCCCCCTCTGCCCATGCTCCAACGACTCCG
Source organism: Tuber indicum (assembly GCA_006112555.1). Taxonomy (NCBI): domain Eukaryota; kingdom Fungi; phylum Ascomycota; class Pezizomycetes; order Pezizales; family Tuberaceae; genus Tuber; species Tuber indicum. Next base: position 43,675 of record VBSK01000064.1, on the reverse strand, counting down.
AGGCGCATGGGTCTCCGCTGCAGCAGCCGACGTCGGAACTCTAACAATTGCTTCTTCCTTGGTGGTTTTCTTCTTTTCCTTTTCTATTTTTTGCTGTTCTTTGCGCAATATTCTTTTGTGGTTTAGGGGTTAGTGTTTTTCTTCAGACTTAGTTAGTACTTTGTAGTCCACCATAGTCACGACACAATTGGACGCCCTGGCATCAGCTTCTCACATTCCTAGCTAGTGTGACCTCTCTTACGCAGAATATACTAGTATACAGTACTCAAGTAGTTGTGTTCACTGTACACCCCTTACAGTGCAGTAACGCCTTTTGTTTTATGAATTCACTGGGTATCACATTCCCCGGCCCTAGCTGGCCTGACATTGTCCAGCCGTGTCACTCAATTGGCTAGCAGGCAATACTTGAACACATCTCATAGATGAGCTCTTTGATGTCGCAGGACCTGACCACATTCCTCGTCCTTTTTAGGTGTCAGGCGTGTCTGGTGAGAAAGTGTTGCTAGCCAGCCCCGCTTGTAGTTAGATCAAACTAAGCCTTCGCTCCTTGCTGTAGCTTAATTTCCTTCATTCTTAAGACCTGGAATGTTGAGCGACGCGACACTCAAAGGCAAAGAGGTATGTTTTTCGAAACGATCATACTGTTCAAGTTAACCAAAAGCATGACGTTATATATTCTTACGTTTCTGTGAGCTTTTCACTCTAGTAATATGTTCCTTCCCTCTAGTTCCCTTATGTCGGAACTTTGGCCTCATATTAATTGCAAGAATACACATCGGGAGTTTAATATTAAGCACCCAAACCTGCTGAACAACTTTGCACATGAAAAGAATTTTTTGTTCGATACTGAGTGATAGTCTGTGATCCTACAGATACTAACTCGGGCCACACTAGTAAGACCTAGTGTATAAGACCCAATGCGTTTTATTTAACACCAGAGAACTACACAAATTCCTCATCTACAGCGCTCGTGAGACTCATTCTGTAGACCTACATCCTGAATCCGAACCTGACATTGACTGACTCATTGCAGAATGAATAACCAATATTGGCGGGTTACATCCTGCCTGTCAACTAACCGTGTAGACAATATGTATGGCCGGCGTAAACGCGTGGTGGGACCAGGCACTATAGGTGCGAGAAATCCAATATTGGTAACACTACAAAAGACACATGCTAGCGCTCAGAGCACAATAGCAATGCAGTAGCCGTTGCATCCAAATTGATCTCCACCCCCAATTGCAAGCTCACAACTAGGAAGACCCCCGAAGCACCTCCGGAAGAACACCATACAGACTACGGCGTATACCGTACCAGGACCTGTGTAACGGGGGCTCCCTCTGGGAAGATGGATCCCGAGGTTGCGACCGCACCGAAGTATTCTTTCAGAAGTAAAGATAAAGATAATCAACAGTAGAGTTGAAAAAATAAACGGTAAAACTTAATATCGTTAAGCCACAGCTTTACTCAATTAAGTCCTGATCTCGAGAGGTAGTTGATTGCCAGAGTAGAGGAGAACTCGCATATACTTTAAGTAGGTTTGGTATGCTGCCAGTTACTCCCCATCACTACTCTGCGTTCGCGAGCACCCAACTCCCGTGGGCTGTCTAGCCAACCTCTACGGGTCGGACCAACGATCCTCCGTAGCGAACTAGACCACTCGGTGGTGTTCTAACATCTGCCCGATAGAAGTGTTTTAGCCGCTGCATCTCCAATGCAACCGCAGGAGTAAAAACTCTTCATATCGTGGTCATGCCAGTGGCGAGCTGTCATGCCCGTGCGGATACTATACCAACTATGGAACTCTCTACCCATGTACACTTAGTCTTCTGCAAGCATTCGCGGCTCCTGAACATCTATCCGGTTCTACTCGTTTCCATATCATTCCAGAAGATAGCCACGTAGCTCCCCCGATAGACCACTCCGGAGGTTGACTACCAATAGGCGCTACCCACAGTCAACCCTCCTAGAAGTAGGTCATGTCGTGGCCTCAGACTAGTGTCTTAGAGTCCTTAACGATTCTCCAATACTATTACTCTTTCGGGGCAACGGACTTCGGTTACCTCGCCTACTGGCCTCCGGTAACCTCACATACTACCCTTGACTTCAAAGCAGTATTACTCCGTCAGTTTTGGTCCGTTTTACACGAAACCACCTGGAGGCTATTCTCCAGGTTCTCCTCTTCCCCCTCATATATCCTGCGGACAGCTTCCGGTCGGACGGACGGCGTGAGCGCATACGGAGTTACGGCAACATCTCCACTTGGAGACTTTTGCTAGACTTACAGCAACTCTTCAGGCTGTAGCCCATGACGCTAGGGACTTATAACGGGGCCGGAGGGGGGTGTTAGCAACCACACCTCCAAGTTACAGCTTGTTCGGAGCTCAACTGGTTGTGCGGGAGTGATCCGCACAACCTGAGAATCGAACACCCTATGTAGTTTCGCGTGACAAACAATCTAGTAACTTCCCCCGAAGTCCTGCGTAACAAGTTACTTTCAAGGTAGGGTAACTTGACTCCATAGCAGGGTAACCCGTGGCCCAAGGCAGGGTAACCCTAGTCCGAAGGTAGGGTAACTTTACCTGGACTCTCCGTCGAGTAATTCAGGGTAACTCCCAAATTGACTACTTGGGTTACCCTACAGAGTAGGGTAACCCCCAACCATTACTAGGACCTATGTACCTTTGGTATGGCCTAGCATGCCCGACTGAGGTACCTAACCACCGGTATCTCCGCCTGGTAGACCTAAGTCTACCGCCAGCCCTACCGCGGTAGTCTCTTGACTCCGGTATGGGTGTAGGTTTGGCTACTTGTAATAGTACTCAGTGGAGTCTCGTTACAACCTGAAAGGTAAGAGGATATGGCAGCTGTCCATGTTAGCGATAATAGTAGCGATGAGTACCAAAACTCACCAGGATCGGGGAAAACGGAATCAGAGACCGAGCCTGATCCGAAGGACATCGATATTGACAACAGGCTCAAGCCACGATGGACCCATAACTCTCAAGCAGCGGCACAACAGCAGGCCCATCGTGCGACCACCGTTAGGATTTCGACCGGCTCAGGGTTACAGCCGGCTGATCCATTGATGCGAACACCTGCGGGTCGTAAGTGAATAACTCACCACCAGCCCTATAGTCTACCCGTATTCCCATCGTCCAGCATACAGCGATTTTCGTCCCCTTATGAAAGCTTCAGTACTTCAGCATCCGGTATTAGGAGTTCTAGCCCTACTGGCCGCCCAAGTACGCCACTACCTGAATACTCGTTAGTGTGTAAGTCACGACGGAACCTAGCGACAGGTGCAGAGGGGGCCATTATAGAGTTGGCAAAGTCACTCATTACGCGGTATACTCTATTCAAAGATCCGCTCCCGAATGTTGTTGCATTGACTGGCCAGGTGCTCAAAGTATGGGATGTCGTGGTAGAGATGAGAGCCAATACTGAATCCATCGGACCGTCCGAGCAGTCCATATCTGTAGCAAGTCGACTCTGTCCCGTGTGACACTACGCAATCAACTCTACTAACAATGGAAGATTCACCAAAAACACTCGGGAGTACGATCACAATTCGTGTACCATGTGGAGGATAATATTGCACAGTTATACGATCTACCGGGTAAACCGATGGCTAGGGCGCGTCGTGTGGAATATCTGCTCGCAGGCGACTGGTTCATCTGCGACCCGAAAGAGTATGAGGCCTGTTCCTTTACACTGAGAGCTACTGCATAGTGAGTACTCCTGATTGCGTTACTCAATGCAGAACTGGAGGTAGGGCTTCCTTGCCCCACAGATTCCGGAAGCAGTTTATGGGAAGTATTTCGCGGGAAAGAAAATAAGGGGCATAGCCGATCCCGAGTTTCTGGGGCAGATCAACTGCACAATGATCTACTTGATATGCGCCATTATGTGCTATACACTGCGTTCATAACAATCAGGAATATACCAGGATCCAAGGAATTTTAAACCTGAGGAGGTGGGAAGTAAGAGTTTTCAAATCTTATAGCAGACTGTTGGCCAAACTGCTAACATGTTACTGGACACGGAAGAACTTTTCCAACGGCAGAAAGATACTTGGACCAAGTGCCCACACGGTGTCCAGGATATGATTCTTCGCAACATCCGTGATACAATCTGGAAGAAGGCAGAGCAGGTTCATTGGATACGGCAGGAGTGCTGCGAAGGATATGACAACGATTGGAAGGCAGTGCGGGAAGAACTAGCTGGTCGGAAATCAAGTGTGGCGTCAGTAAGGCCTATGGTTCAACAAACCAATGCTGGGACCAGGCCGTTGGAGCAATATTGGGATGGGCTGAGTGAGTTACAGGAAACAGACACGTCATTAGGCGTGAGCCAGACGTCGCTCGCACGGGCGCTGGGGGTTCTAGATTCAGATCAAGCAAGTTTGGATCATCCTGGAACGTGCAGTGTATGACCGATACAGGGCCTACTGCTCAGCCCTTCTCTATCTGATTGCCTCTCACTTAGTCATGAAGAGTCACAGGATGCCCAGGTACCCAGCCGGGGATTGGTGATTGTCAGCCAGACATTAAGTAGTGGGAGCCAACGGAAGTTGTGGCGTGGGGGATCAAAGGCAATTGCGGACGTATCAAAGATAATAATAGATTAATTGGGTGGAACTGAGTTATGAGTGAGCAAAAAAGCACAGCGGTGAACAGCCAACTGTATCAGTATCCGTATAACTAGTAGCGAGATAGAGCGTTTGTGGACGAATTGTATAGATATAGACCTTGGAGGGCAAGAAGAGGAAGTCATAGGGGAGTCAGGATGACTATAGTGTAATAAATGAAAGGTCTGGAACAATGGGCGTGCACGATGGCGTCTGAATGATGTCCAGACGTCAGAGAGTAAAATAAGGATAAGATGATACATGTGAGGTGAAGCTAGGATAGAGCAGGCAAATATCCAGATATGGCGTGCAGTACTAGTATGGCTCAGGATGTAACAGTTTGGCATCACAAGATGCCCGCACAAGATGCGTAGCCAACCTGGTATTGTTAGGTGGAGACAACCAGTATAGACTTAAGGTTGTCTAGGTCAATCAGGATTCTTTTGTATAGATGGAGATTTGTCTAGGAAGGCTCGGAAGCAACTCTCTTTGTTTTTGACTACTAAGAGTGCAAGAAAGTAGAATAGAATCGTAGGAACAATATTATATTGTTAAGGTCTCTTCTCTGTTGCTTGATGATGTCTTAAGCTTGGGAGGCACTTCGATATTTATATTCCGCGTCTGAGTGTTCACGGACTACATCTATCTAACATACAAAATATGTACGTCTTTAAATCTAATGCGCAACGTCGAGTTCTCCGTAAAGGTGCGAACACTGGGAGACACTGAAAACCACCACACCAACTTCGGTAATTACTATTTCCTGCCTGGAAGACATACTTGTCACCAGCAGTAATTATCCAATCCTCAGAGTCTATAGCCCTGTAGCCGAGTTCTCAAGTCGAACTATGTTGGCTCCAATAATCCTTTTCGTTACCAAGAGGATCAGTCTTGATACGAAGTTGCCTCTGCCTATATGCCGCAGTCGATGACTTCTAGTTGTGATAACTCAACATCTAACCGATAGAATTCGTTCTGATGACTCTCTTCTCATAGGGGAGAGGTTATTCTATTGAACAGTCTCATAATTCCTCTGTCGGCAACTTCTGGTTGTTCTATCTAGAGGGGGTGGACCTTCGTGTTGTGTTGGTCGTAAATCCTGCAACTGCGGTACACCCCATATCATAGTTGCAACACTCCTCGGAGCTCGTTGGCTTCTTTGGTAGTGTTTCCAGGAGCTCTAGACTCTTTCTAATTGTCGGAGGGTGGGTGTGAATGCATTGGTTCGTTATCCCCAACCTCCTAACAATCATCACACCACCTTGTGCAAAAACGTCCTGTTACTTACGGCTTGTACCAAAGATGTCATATCTTTGAAGCCTAGTAACTCCCTGAGTAGTTGACAAATTGACTTCGTTCTACTTCCCAGGTCTAGCCAGAGGTCCCCTCTTATATATCCTGCAAATGGCTTTCGGTCGGACTGACGGCAGCGACGTATACAGTGTTATTCTGACACCTTCAATTCTGTGACCATAAAGTCACAGGACGCAACTAAGGTTGATGTGTATGATGACGCGTGGGCCCCGTAAGGGGGCCGGAGGAGGGGTGTTGGAGACTAAGATTCTCGAACTCGGATAAAGTTACCCTACCTAGGGTACTCCTAGGTTATCGGAATTGGGTACTCCTAACAGGTATCCTGATGAGACATGGTAAAAGTTGTTACCATCGAGATGTGAGGAAACATGCACAAGGATCTCAGGATGGAGCAGCTGACCGTTAGATAGCGTCCAGACGTCCGGGTAAAAGATCTGATGTCAACTGGATGTCGGTGTAGAAAAGTAGACGTCATCTGGACGTTCAGGTGGATGATCAGATGGCGTTAGGGCGTCATGGCAAAGAATCGAATCCTGCCCGAACTCAAAGGATGTAGGGGTCCATGTCTGGACGCCGTTGTGACCCGAGACAATGCACAACAGAAATCAAGACGTGATGTCTGTGTAATTATTTTTGCTGATGTAAACTTCTTGTCTACGTTATCTCCTTCAAGAATGTCTATTGATAGATCTTTGTAGAACTCACCTTATATCTAGTAAACAAGACCTTTTTCTGACAAAGTGCTGGGGGAGATTTTCGTAAATAAAGTCCTAATTCTGACTTGTAGTATAGAATGGGGTGTAGGTGATTGCATGAGAAGTCCACTCAGGAGGTTTTTTTTTTTCTATATATGTAATCATGTTATTTGTTACTTAAGGTACTAGAATACCTTATGCAGTGTGAACTATGATGTAAACAAAACCTGATCCTTCCTAAATCAAGCGAACCTTGAAACACGTACACCTAAGACCTTCTAGCACAGGTCCAATCATACACACTCCAAGGACAATCAACTCAGGTGCCTGATCTGTAGACCTCATGACTTCAATATGAAGGGTTTTCACCTAGAAGTCAACTACATACCTAAGAAGATTTCTTACTTGAAAGGTCTACCTCCTACTAACTACATGTAACAAACAGAAAGAAAACCAGTCAACCTGTGCCGGAAAGCATAAGGAAAAACTCTACCCGTAAACTACAAAAACCACAAAATATAGAATAATCCTGCCTATTAATCTACCAGTTTACCGTGTATTAAAACCATTCACAAGGTAGCTGGCCAGTTGTTGAAGTTCAAAGAATAATACCCCCAACTAGTTGAGCTATAAAGGTAGTCCAATCCTATGATTCCCTAATTGAGAACAGGCGTGTCTTTGTACCAGACCCAGGAAGTAGATAAATAACACAGTAGATGCTGTACAGCAGTTAAGTGCCAACTAAAGAGAGACTATGGGCAGGCAGTAGGACAAAACTGTAGAACACCATAAGGTAAAAGGAGGTAGTAGGGAACCAGCCAAAGGAGGGGAGGCAGTAGAGTAGTATTCATGATACATTTTTATCTTGATTACAGTTCACTAATAAGTTTCAGTAGTTACTTTACTTTCTTCTATATGGTTTTCAAATATGCTATTTAAAATATAGCAATACTATTCACCTATTATATGAAGTAGGCAATAAGGTATTAAACTCAAATTCTATTCACTTCTCTGACTGATGTGCATACAGCTCTCTCATCTAATATCATTATTGCAATATGACATCACTCTTGATATGATAGGTTGATGAAATTAACTACAATTCAACCATTCATGGCAACACATCCCTCTTCATTACTCCACATTTTCAACACTATCTAAAAACATTACTTTAAGCCAACTACAATGAAACGATTCTTCTCAATTGTTTTTTTCAATAAACTATGTCTCCTATTCTTCACAGTTATGCCAAAAAGCCTATTCATTCTACACACCTCTGAGTTTACCAGGGGGGAAAGTCTTGGGTTACTTGAGTCTTAAATATGACATCCACAAATTTCCCACTACCTTAATATCCCCTACAAACTACTATAAGAAATATGATTTCAAAATGATATCAAGAGTGCAAGGAGATTGAGAGTAGAGGAAGACATCCTAAGACTACTAAGTTCCAGGATAATGCTATAGTAGAGGAAGCTCTAAAAAATTACAATGCCACCTATTCTGAGATGGCTGAACAAGTTGCTACTAATGTTTCTGGCATAGCAATGAGGAGAAGACATGAAAAAAAGTATCTTAAAAAGTGGATAGTAGAAGAAAGTATCTATTTAGATAAGGATCTAGCTCAAAAAAGATTAGAATTGGCATTAGCCTATGGGCATTAGACAAAATAGATAGAGAGAAGGAAGACAAAGTAGGAGGATGAGGTAGCAGTAAAGAAAGGAGGAGGGAAGAGGAGAAAATAGGTATTTAGATACCCAAATAAAAAGTGGAATAAAGATTGTATTGAACCTACTGCTAGGAGAGGAGAGAAAGGGATTAGTCAAATGATGACTGGATTTTTATATAGTCAAACCAATGGTCATCTTTTGCCTGTTTTTCCTGATCCTTCTTTACTAGAGGTGTAGTAACTGGAAAGTTAATTATTGATATTTATAATCATTATAAGTTTCTTGGGATATGAGAGGATATCACAGAAAATTTTAGGAAGGAAGAGGAGTTTTTTTTTTTTTTTTTTTTTTTTTTTTTACTATTAACAATGTTAAGACTTGCTTGTCCTTCAGGAGATCCCTTAGAGGAGAGGAAATTACACTGCTGAAAATTTCTACCTATTCATTAGATCTCAATCTAATTGAAAATGTATAGTCTCCCAAGAAAGCTACACTTCACAAGTACTATCCTAAGCTGTATCTTACCAAGGTTTATATTAATAGGGGCAAGAAGGCAATTATAGGGGCCAGTACTCATAGTTGGAAACTTCATTACCTACAGGTTTTTGATACTTTTGAAGGATCAATAGTGGATAGAATAGAGGTAATTATTAAGGCTGATGGATGGTATATTAAATATTAATTTCTACTATGTACCTTTTGTTTTTTTGTCAGCCTCAATGATAGTGGATTGGTAGTGGGAGAGTTGTTGTCATTACTGCAGATTTTCTGCATTGAATCACAGTTAATTTTATCAACATACAGAATTAGGACAAATTGTTTCACAGTTTTAGTCATAACCAGTTGACATCCCAAATGATCACACCCCCGCTCACTACTACCATACTACAATCTTAGCTCCTCAGAATACTGGCTATCTCTCAGACTATAAGAAAGGAGGAATTGTTATTTTAAGCTTAAAAAAGACTTCTTTTTCAGATATTGGAAAGCTTTTAAACTGTCTTGAAAGTACTTTCAGAAGGTTTTTCCATTACTATCAAAAGAGGTATCATGTGAAAGCCCTCTCAGCACTTAGAAGAAAGGAAATTCTTGATTTCAGAATCTGCTACTACCTAGCCAGAGAGTCTAAGAAGGTATACTGCCAGACTCTATCTGAATTGCGTAATGAAGTTGCATCTCAGGTTTCTACCAATACAGCTCAAAGAGGTTTAGCCTCAGTCAATATAAAAAAATAGAGAGTAAGGAAGAGAACCTATCTGAAAGATGAGCATACTTAGGTGATAGAGTATAAGAATTGGACAATGGAGGAGTTTGAAGAAGTTATCTTAAGTGATAAATGCATTGTTGAAAAGTCAAAAGATTTAAGAAGTATTTAGGTCTTAAGAACTCCTAATAAAAAGTAGCATAAGGAGTATATCCAGTTGGTGTCAAAGGCACCTGGGATAATATTAGGAGTACCTGATTTGGATAACCTAGGAATATCCTGAGTAGGGTAACTTTTCCCGGTACTGGGATTCTTGATCTCCAACATTACCCTCTGGTCCGCTTAGGAGGCCCGCGTGTCATTATACATATCAACTTTAGTTGTGTCCTGAAACTATATAGTCACAGAATTGCAGGTATCAGAATAGCACCGCATATGTCGCTGCTATCTGTCTGACTGAAGGCTGTTTATAGAATAAATAGGAGGAGACATCTGGCAAGATCTGGGAAGTGGAACAAAGTCAATCCGTTAAATACTCAGGGTATGTCTAGTCTTCAAAGATGGAACATCTTTGACCTTGGCCGTAAGTAACAGGATGTTTTCGTACCAGGCTACAATATTGAATGTTAGAGGTTTTAAGTCAATGAACTAGTACATTAATATCTACCCTCCGTCTATTAAGAGAGTCAAGAGATCCTGGAAGGTACTGTCTGAAGAACCAATGTGTTCTAAGCAGTGTTACAACTATATTAGGAGTAGTGTCGCGGTTGCCGGAATTATCACCAATATCACTCTACGACCAACCCCAGTAGGACAACCAGGTGTTACCAACTGAGGGATTATGAATATATTCAGTAGAATGACTTTCCCTCTACGAGGAAAAGGTTATTTAAATAGATTCCATTCTTTAGTTCTTGAGCTATCACAACTAGAAGTCTTCGACTTAGGCATATACGTAAAGGTAACTTCATATCAAGACTGATCATCTCGACAACAGAAAGGACAATTGGAGCTAACCTAGTTCAACTTGAGAACTCAGCTACAGGTCTAAAGACTCTAAGAATAGGATAATTACTACTGGAGATAAATATGTCTTCCAGAAAGAAAATAGTGATGATTGAAGGGGGTTTGATAATTTTCAGGGTCTCCCAGTATTCATACATTTATGCAGTATCCAACGTTGCAAGTTATGTTTGAGGAGGTACATAATTTGTATATTAGATGTAGTCCGCGAATACTCAAATACGGAATATAAATATCAAAGTGCCTTCTAAGCTTTAAACATCATCAAGTAACAGAGAAGATACCTTAACAATATAATATTGTTCTTACAATTCTATTCTACTTTCTTGTGCTCTTAGTAGTCATAAACGAAACGAGTTGCTTCTGAGCCTCCCTGAACAAATCACAATCTATTAAAATAAATCTCGATTGGCCTAGACAACTCTAAGTTTATATTGATTGTCTCCGTCTAACAGATAAAGTTAATAGGTTGTGGGTGTATTTTTTATATATTAAAGTTTTGGAGGATAGTTTGCTTAATACTTTACAGAAAGTGGAGGACACAATTGGTAATCCTATCTTTTAGCAGGATGGTGTAAAGATATATATTGTAAAAGATACTATGACGTGGTTTGAGGAAAGCAACATACAAGTAGTGGAATGGCCATCCAATTCACCTGATCTTAACCCTACTAAGTATTGTTGGAAGAGGATGAAGGACAAGCTACATCAGCACTTTCCTGACATTTACAAGACTCAAGGGAGTATAAATACTATTAGAAGATGCTTAGCAGAAGCTTTTATGTGGTTTGGACACAGGATATTGAATGAGAGTTTTTAGAGAGCTTATAGGAGTCTATGTTTAGAAGAGTAGTTGCTGTATTGAGAGCAAAGAGATGGTATACAAAGTATTGATTTTTTTGTTCTGTAATTTTATATTAAGATTCTGTTATATTTATTTATTATCTATCTCAATTTTCATCCCTGTCTGAATTGTTGTCGTTATGTAGGTGAGAATTTTATATTGATTGAAATGGCATTCAAGTTGTTATGGCCATCCATGAAACGATTTGTCCCTGTACTTTTTGTTTTTTCTTTTTTTTTTTTTTTTTTTTCTTTTTTTCTTTAAACTTTTTAGTATTAGCTAGCCATATATACCAACTAACTAAGTACACTTCAGGCTTTCTCTATGCAATACGTGTGTCTGCCCAACCATCCAAACCTTTAATACTATATATCCCCTTTGTTAACCCCTTTTAAACGAATAGAAAACTTAACAACATCCAAACCTTGTACCAAGCATTGAGAAGAAAGTACAGACTTGTAATAGGTCTGAACTCACTTCCCCACACCTATCTCCAAAAATAAAACAATTTACTTTCCCCTCCCCCATCCTCTTCCCCTTCCCCCAAATCCTGAACTATTCTTATCAGTCCTTCCCTCCTACTGTAACCCCATCCCAAACTACACTGTAAAACCCACCAACCACTTCTCATCCACTGACGTTTCCACCTCATCCTCCCCACTTATTCCCTCTGAGTCTGGCCACTCTCTTCTCTACTCCCTTAATCTTTTCTTTTTCATCTGCTTCCTCTCCTCCTGCCTCCTTTATCTCTATAGACGTAATTCTGTTTATCAGATCTTCGATTCCCTTAATCATACTCCTCACCTTCTCCATCAACTCCCTAAACTTCTTTTCCAACATCTGGACCTCTTTCTCAATTCCTGTCATCTCCGCTTCCATCCCCACCAATACCTCCCACATCCTCTGCCTCACCTCCACGTCCTCCACTACTCCATCATACAATACCTTCCTCACCTATGACCATACACCTTCTTTCTTCTTAGGAGGAACTGCTACAAACTTCTTAACCAAATACCATCTACCTCTAACCCATAACCCCAACCTGCATAGTTTCATGCCCGCCTTAACACTCCTTACCATCGCCAATACCATTGAGGAATGAGCCCCTCTCACCCTCCTCTCTTCACTCTCTTTCTCACCTACCAACTACTAAGAACCCTTACAACTCACAATACCCACTTCCCATTATCCTGCCAAAATCCTACCAATGCCATCCTCCCATGCCAAACCATTTACCTTCACCGTGGCCAGATTCCAATTCCTCCTCCAACTCTCAGAATCAAACCCATTCCTCTCAAACTCCTCCTCCATATATCTCCTCTTTCTTTCTTCTTCTTCAATCCTAATACTTCACTTCCTCTCTCCACCATTCAGCTTTTTCTCTGCCAGCTCAGGCGTACTTTCAGAACTCAAAAGGACAACCTCTCTCATCTCTTTTACGCAATTTCTAATATTCACCCTCTTCTCTTCCAACTCCCTCCTCACTTCCTCAGGCTCAACCTCTCCCCTAGTCTCTGTTAGTTAAAACTTTAAAGAGCCTACCTCTTTCAACAACAACAACTCATTCAAATCTTTCAAACAGGCTTCCCTTTTCTCCTTCTCCCTATATTCCTCCAACTGTGTAGGCATAGAGTTGACTTTCTCTTTAGGCCAGCTCAGCTCTGTACCCCTTTCTTGGAACTGCCTCTTCTCAGCAGCTTGTGAAGCTATTGTGAAAAAGAAATCTGTCATTTTAACTGATAAAAAGTGCAAATTGTAGGCTGTGTAATAAGTTGTGTTTTCAAATACTGTGGTTATAACGGTAATAGAGCATCTCCTGGTACAAGGAACCGGCATTTAGTAATATCATATAATTAAAAATAATAGTAAATAGTAATATGAAGAGCAGACAATGAACCGAACAAGATCAGTTAAGAGAGTAATATGTTGAGCCATACCTAGTGATTTTGTTGATAGTTGTAATTAGTATACTCAGGGGCAGAAGTTTGTAATGGGAAATACAGGGGTTCAAGATGTCCCAGCTTTTCACTCTTCTCACAGTTGTGAATACCAAATTAAATCATTTATTTCCTCTGATAGCCATGAGTACAAATACCCCAAACTCCTGTGCTTCCAATCACTTACCCTCATATCTGACTAATCCTCACGAAGTGTGAAGTGAGTTATGTAACATGAATCATGTAGGAGTTTGGAAGCCATGTTGGATAACTCTGAGCATAAGATAGAGAATAGCAACTTGGAGAAAAAAAAGATTGTTAATCTGAAATATATTAATGTTATGGAAAGATAGAACTCTTCTATAAAGTGTTAGAAAAACAATGTATTCTAAATAGTGTTATCAGACTGTTTATATTTTTCAAACACTCTGCTTCCATTTCTTAGAATGAAGATCACACTTTCTCTCTCATCTAAAATCATATTGCTTCGAACTTTTGCCCTATGGCAATCCAGCAAATTGCTGAGGCAGTTCAAGTTCCTGTCATTAATAAATTTGCTGCCTGCACTCAGCCAAATACCTCTTCTGAACGTTGTACTGGGAGACCTCATCACCTTACACACCAAGATAGGACTTAGTTAATAGCCCATGCAACAGCCTCCCAAGAGAATCACCACATGCCACTTACTCAAATTGCTTAGGATCTTGATATTAAGGCCAACGAGCGCACACCTCGTGTTAGGCGGAAGCCGACTCTAATTATTTGTCGAGAAGACTTTGGCCTGAATCTTTCGTAATAGACGGAGATTTGTCAAGGAAGGCCCAGTGTCGTTCTTTTCGTTTATGACTACTAAGAACTCGCTTAATCGATAGAGGAAATATTCTTATAAAGATTCGTAGGTAAAATAATGTTATATTGTTAAGATCTCTTCTCCATTGCTTGTCTTGTCTAAAAGCTTGGGGGGCAGTTCGATATTTATATCCCGCGTCTGAGTGTTCGCGGACTACTTCTAATCCTCCTATAATAAAGTTCCTTTCCCAAAATCATACGCTACATCTCATGGTCTTAACAAGTGCGAACACCGTTTGACCTTGAATTCTTGCACACCATCTTCGTCCTCATAAATTCTTTTCCATCTTATCGTAGGATGTGTTATTATCCTCGAATGACCGGTCTTCGATTTATAGAGCCGAATAGACTTTTGTCTGAAACTGCAGTTGTCTTGACTATCGTCCCAGTAGTCTCTTCCAATTTCACATAGTGGCCAGCGTATGTGTCGGGCACCTGTGCATGATGCAGGCTTCGTAGACAGTGCGCCAACACCCGTATGTCTACCGCCTATTAGGTCTTCTGAGTCTGAGCGGCTTCCCCTCGGTCCGCCTCGCCTCAAAGAGAATCACCTCTCGAGGGATCCCGTTTCCAGGACCAACCAACGTACAGTGGCCTTCAGATAGGTATTGGTGTCATGTCTATCCCCTATGGCCTCTGGGGCACTGTAGGAGGAGTTGTGGATTTTCGAACCGAAAACGTCCCGTCACTTTCGGCCCGTAGTTAGGATGCCTAACTTTGATGCCTAATAACTCAATGCGCCTGCGACGGATTTCCTCCGTTCCACTTCTCTGAGGTACCCATAGGTGCCCTCTTATAAAACTTGTGAACAGCTTCCGGTCGGACAGACGGCAGCGACGTATATGGTATTATGAAGCGGGCTTCATTGAGATGATATTATAGTCATGGGACACAACTCTTCGGAATCTCGCTAAGGACGTGCGGGCCCCAGAGCGGGACCGGAGGGTGGTGTTAGGCTTCGATAAATGAGGGTCTGTGCGCAGTTACCCTACCGAGAGGTCTGTGCATTTTCTTTATGCCTAACACCTCGTCACTTCTTTGCAAGTGAGGATTACTATCATTGAATAGCAAAAGCAAAGTCTTTCCTCACAGTAAAAAATAAAACTGCCCTCGTACTCTTTGCCTCTTTGCAAATACATTTTGTTATAAGACTATGCCTGATTAGTTTAAGGTAACTGCCTACTTATACTTGACTATAATTGTATATGTTCTAATTAATTTAAGGTTATCTGAATCCATGAGTGTGATTTTAATATAGGTAGATATTTAGGAAACACCTGGGTTACCCAAACACTACAGGAGGAGTTTGCACAGGGTTGTCTGCTTCCAAAATTTCGAAAATTGCAAACAATCATAGTATGGTGATATATTTCTAAAGGATATAAAGGACTACTAGTGATATGGAATAAGGAGAAATGGGGTTAAACTATTAACAGTCCTGGCTACTGTGAGTATATTGTAGTTCCACATCAATATTTATTCTGACTTCAACTTTGCAGAGAGCCTGATGACTACGTTTACCTACAATAAGACAACGCCTCTCTACGTAAAGCCAAACACACTATGGAGGTTTTAAAAAACCTCAACATGCTGGATTAATTCTTTGTTTGGTCTCCTATGATACCTCTCCGGACTTAAACCTAATTGAACAAGTAGGTCACTCCTCGGCCTAGCCTTTTTCCAGTTCAGTTGTAAGCTAGAACTTAAGCAGGTATGGAGAATTATGAAAGACTGAATTCAATGATGCTAACCTCATCCAACTACTAATCCGCTACTCCTATCCACGATCCAGGAGGAGTGGGATGCAATTTCCTCAGAGGAAATTGCAAGCATAACCAGCTCTCTTCCGTCCCGTGTCCTTGCAGTTCAACAGGCCTCTCTGGTGGACATACAAAATACTAAAGTGTTGAACTTTTATTTCTTTATTGTATTCTCCTTTTTTTATTTTTATTTTTTCTTTATTGCTCTTATAGTCAAAAATGTATTTTACAATTACCAGAGAACCTAAGAAGTAAAAGAAATCAGTAGTGGCTATTCTGGTAGAGATGAAATCCTGTAACTGTGCGAGCAAGCTGTCCTTTTCTAACTTATAATATTATGGCTATCCTTTATTTCCTTCCTCCTTATTTTTCATTTTTTCCGTTCGACTTTGTATTCTCAGGAGAAATACTAGTTATCATGAGGACATTTCTTACTGTAAACTGTTTATAGAAATACCAGTATCATGCTATGTGACTTCTTTACGTTCAGCGGAGTCTAGGACAAATACTCGGTAAATACCTTAAAAAACTTGGTCTGTGCGAAGACCATTTTTCTTTTTTTTTTATAAAAAAAAGCTTTTTCCATTTTGTGCTGTCTAACTATACTAAAGTATTAGCACTGTCCTTCCTACCATTCAATTTAATCCCTTGTTTTCCTTCCTCTACCATCTTTTCAATTTCTTCCCATTTTCCTATTCTTCTTTCCTCATAATCACCAATTCCACGTGACTTGCAGTGGGTCCCATTTGGTTGTTCAGTCTTGTCCTTTACTGTCTCCTCTTCTCTCTTAATCTTTTCAACCTTTCCCTTGCTCCTCTCAACATTTCCCTCCTTTTTTCTTCTGTCCTTTCCTTTTCTCCAACCTTCTCATGTGAAGACTTGTTTTTTTTTTTTGTTAAACTTTTCACTTGGATTTTCTACATCTCTCAAATGACAAGACTAAAGGCTTTCTGTAACCAAACTCTGGCATCTGCCCAATCACCAAGTAACCCATTATCAGTATCCCCCTCAAGCTACACTCTAGCTACTACCCTATCCCTCAGGCCAGGTGCCCAGTCCACAGACTCTATGGCTTGAACGCGGTAAGGTCTTTCTTAGAGCCTAACAAACAGGAGGCTATCATACCAAGAAACCCAAAGCAACCACAAAAAACCCACAAGAAAGTAAAAGCAACACCTAAAAACCCAACCACAACAGCGAAGAATGTAGAACTCTAAGAAATTAAAGCCTGAAAAAAGTCAAGTAGTAGAAATACCAAGTCCTCCAAGCCCAAATTCCTTAACAATTTCCCATGTCTCCTCTGTCCCAGAGCTCACGGCTTCTGCAGCTCTTGAAAAAAAAAAAAAAATGACCTGACAATGCCCTTGCGAGGAGGAAAATATTTGGATAGACAGTAAGGCAAAGCCTTATGATCCTCGGGGAGCATCAAAGAGGCCCCAATGTCAACGGGGCAATGGCTAGAAAAACTTAGTCAAAAATGAGGCCAACAATAAACTGCATCTCGGTGGTGTGATTGGTTGAAAGCCCAAAGCGTGGCTTGTGCAACAAGTAATAAAACCTTTCAGTTGCAGTGGTAGCAGTCACAGAGCATGACTGTGCCAAGACTCTGTTTTCACTTGCATTCTCTACATCACACAAATATCAAGACTAAGGACATTCTGTGGCCTTACTAAGGCATCTGCCCTACACCAAACCTAACCTCAAAGAAAATAAAAACATCCTCAAAAAATAAACACCCTTACAAATTCCTAAATCCTCTAAACCTGTGTTAACCACCCTTATCATCCTACCTCGGCCTCCTAACTTGAATCAAACCTCCACCAGACTTCACACCCACCTTACTGTGCCTTACTACTGCCCTTGCCAAGCTGTCCCCCAATTCCTCCATCCTCTCCACAGGACCTAGGCCTTTTAAAAATGCTTCCACCTTATCCTCCCAACTCTCCAAACACTTCCTCCAACTAGGTAATCTCACCAATCCCATCCTTCCACAACACACCAATCTCATCCTCTAATAACATACTACCCAACTTTATCTCCACCAACACCCCTCTACCCCTTATTTTCTTAGGGTCTGGGCTATTCCGCCCAACCTTCCTCCTCTTACCCTCAACTACCTGCATAAATGCCGTTTTTCATGGTAGCGAGGCCTCTAGTGCAGCCCCCTCTTCATCCAATGATGGCCACCTCAGACTCAAAGGAGTTCTCTTAACAATCCATTCAACCTTACTTTCCTTCAATTTACCCTCCAACAATACCATATACTCCTCCAGTAGCCTAACCTCCTCCCAGAGATGCTCAACCGCTCCACACAACTGCTTGCAAGACATTACATCGTAGTTGGCCTTTAAATAAAAACTCCATAGCACAAAAGCAAATGAAGTAATACAGAAAGGCAAGGATTAAAATATAATTGATTGGTTGCCCACATCACGGCTTGTATGACAAGTAATAAAATCAAACGCTGTTGTTGTAATGGTCATGGAGCATCTGTGTGAAGACTTTTTTTTTTTTTTAAAAAAAAAAAACTTTTTCCGTTTTGTGCTTTCTAACTATACCAAAGTATCTGCACTATCCTTCATATATTACAATTTAACGCCCCCTTTTCTTTCCTCCCTCTTCCTTTCAATTTCTTCCCATTCTCCTATTCTTCTTTCCTCATACTCATCAACTCTATGGGACTTGTAATGGGTCCCATTTGGTTGCTCAGTCTTGCACTTTCCTGCCTCCTCTTCTCACTTAATCTCTTTGTCCTTTCTCTTGCTCCCTTCAACATTTCCCTCCTCCTCTCCTCCATTCTCTCCTTTCCTCATCCATCCCCTGTGCGCAGACTTTTTTTTTTTTTTTTTTTTTTTTTTTTTTTTAAAAAAAAAACTTTCTCCAATTTGTGCTTTCTAACTATACTAAAGTATTTGCACTATCCTTCCTACCGTACAATTTAACTCCTCCTTCTCCTTCCTCTTCCTTTCAATCCCTTCCCATTCTCCTATCCTTTGTTCCTCATACTTACCAAACCCATGGGACTTGCAGTGGGTCCCATTTGGTTGTTCAGTCTTGCGCTTTCCTCCCTCCTCCTCTCTCTTAATTTCTTTATTCTTTCCCTTGCTTCTCTCAACATTTCCCTCCTCCTCTCTTCCGTTCTTTCCTTTCTCCTTTCACCCCAATTCTCCCTCCACATCTGTATCAGCATTCCCTTTCTCCATTCTCAATCCGCCCGCTCTTTCTGTTCCTCTCCATCCATTTCATCTTCCTTCCAAATTCCAACATCCTCTTCATCCCTTCTTCTCCAAACAACAACCTATCCATTTCCACCCACCCTTACTTTTCCCATATTCCTCTCCACCACCTCTTCAATATTTCCTTTCTCTGTTCTTCCCACAACAAACAATGGATCAATTTATGATCCCTACTTTCTGTTCCTCCACAATCACAACTTCCCCTGTCTTTCATATATCTCGCTCCTCTCATTCTCCCATGATTTGTCCTCATCCAAACCAAAAATTGACTCCCATCTTTTGCCTCCATGTCCTCTTTCTCCTCCCGCCCCCTCCGTGCGAAGACTTTATGCCTGTCCCTTGTACTTTACAACACTTGCTTGTCCAATGACTTCTGGCAAGCCACACCAACCTAAACTACATTGAAACTCGACAGTATCTTGAAATAAGTGATGACTAATGGGTTTAACTAACAAATATTCTCGACCGTGCTAGCTGATTGGAGTCTGCCGTGCTATTCTGGAGCAGGCTCGAAAGAAACAACGACATTGCACTTTATGAACCTCACTAGCTACTACCACGTCTAATGACCAAATAAACTAATAACCACAGAATCTATTACTCTAACATTGACATGAGGGATACTCGACTACACAACCACCTACATCCCCCGCCCCTTCTCTAGTCCACGTAAACCTTCCTCTTCCAACCAACCAACCGCCAGTCGAATATCCCGTCCGATATTGCAGCTAAAGTTTGGAAAGCAAACTACGAACCCAAACAGACGACGCCATACGATGGGGCATTGAGAGATAAGAACGTCACAAAAAAACTGCAGCCTGTTGAGCCAATTTCATGTTCACGTCACGGGGGCAAGTGGGTATGCGTGATCCAACCAGGCGCTGCGATAATCTATCTTGCCGCCTATGGACAGAGATCCCAGAGCCCACAATCCCACAAGTATCGTAAACCTCCCTACTTCGCGTAAGGGGGTGCCGCATACGAAGCTCCGGCAGGATACCGATCCCCCGGATTCCCCCCTTCGGATGGATGTTGCCCCTGCGGCCCACCATATTGTGGAGTACCAATCGGTGAAAGCGCGTGTTTCCGACGTCCCTTTGTAGACTCTCTTTTCAGTAATCCCCGAACCTCTTCTATGTCCTCCCGGCGACTCTCTATGCTAGGTCTTCCAACCGTGGCGTTGTCCATCCTGCCATCGAAACTAGGTCTCGCACGGTTATCGTAGAAAGGCGAGGAAGCGTTGTGTGGAGGTGAAACGCCAAAACTGAGGCCAGTGGCGACGCCAGCTTCTTTACCCTTCTGCGAGCGGCTGTCCTCCTCACCCTCTTTTTTGGAGTCCCAGCGGAGAGCCATTTTGGCTTCATTGCCCTTGTCCATGTATTCGTGGGCTTTGTCATCGCTGATTGCCACCGTGAACATTGGTTTGGCTTCCTCACCGATGACCGGATCACCCTTTCCGACACCATAGATGGGTATTTTCCTTAGGATCTTGACGAGGGCACAGAAGAATTTGTTGCGGCGTTGACAAGTAAGCGCTTCATTGGACCAGTTGCTCTATCAGAGCATTATTAGCTTTACATATCTTCACTAGGTATTTTGCCGCTGCTACTAACCTTATGCTTAATCTCCACCTTAATTTCCAGTTTATCGAGCTCGTTAATTCCAATAACCTCAACCTCAAGTTCCTGCTGAAAGTCTCTGCTATTCTCTCGGACAAATACGAGTAGCTCGTCACGTAGCTTCTGGATATCTTCGAGGCTTGTATCATAGTTGACCCCGATCTTGACAAGTTCTTGCATGTACTTTGAACGTGAGATATTCTCAACCCATTTAGTGTTCAAGACGTTGTTCGGGACCTGGGTGATTTTGTTGTTGTCCACGCGCTTGAAGACGCTGTAGAGAAGGGAGATGTGCTCGACCTGGAACCTCTTGTCATCGATATCGACACGGTCACCAACGTCGAAGGGATCTATAGCAGAACATTAGAGCGTCGAGGTCCAGACACGGGGTCAAGAGTGACTTACGCTTGACAAACAAGAAGATGCAAGAGCCCAAGACTTCCTGGGCAGTAAGAGCAAAGACGAAAGACAGTGAAATAAGCACGGTACCAGCACCTGCAATTGTCGTCCCAACGCTAGACTGCTGCGTGATAACGAATACTAGGACGACGATGACAAACACAATGAACGACAAGACACTATCAAGAGCTCTAATGGCATTATCCTATATAGTCCGAAGAATCAGCGATTTACCAATACACCCTGTCAATAGAATATTACTTACCACATCCTGCATGCTCCGGGCAACATCATGGCGCTCATTATGCATATGGACAACATGCATCACCATTTCGTCCAAACTAACATCTCCGTTGTTATCGCGATCAAGTGAAGAGAAGCATTCCAAAGCTTGTTCCTCGTGATCAGGCCCCATGACTTCGAGCAAGTCCTCCTTCGTCAACGCGGCATGGCCTTCGGAAACAAAGGACATCCAGATACGTCTGGCCAGAGCCTCTGAAGAACGGGTTCGCTGGAGAGCATTTACAACGATAGAATACGCAGAATTCGGGTTAAACACATTCTTATTACCAGTAACCTCCTGTGCAATGTTACCGAACGCACTAGTAACCTTGTCCTGTACAACATTAATATTGCCCAAGATTGCACGCATGGGTGTTGCGCTACCGCTCTGTTTAGGGATAATAAGGTTAGTAGCAAGGGACTGGTGAATAATATAATCCTCCTCAGCAAATTCCGTATAAGAAGGGAAAAGGTTCCGGGATGCTTCATAGAGTTGACTAAGGAACTTGACATTTTCCTTGTTGGTCTTGATGCGCTGGGCGAACTGCTTGCGATGGTAGTCGACGGAGACAATTTGGATGACAAGTTTCGCGCCGAGATACACCAAGGATGAGATTAGGCAAGAGATAAGCACAAGGTTCATGCGGCGTTGCCATTCTTTGATGCTTGTATCATTGGCCCTGAGTTGGTCGGGATTCCTGGTCATCAACTATGAAATGGTTAGTGTTTATACATATCTCTACGCTGGGACACTGCTCACAGGAAGGAAAGAGCAGAGCGAGGCAATAGCCCAACCAACAAGTGAGATGGGAACTTCGAGAGCTTTGATAACCAGTGCATACTTCTTCACCCCACTACTGACAACACCAATGAGGGTCTGGAAGATAATCGGTAGAACCTTAGCAAATAGTTTAGAGACCCAAAGCGAGCACCAGACGATCTCCAGCTATTTTTTCATTAGTCAAGCTTACCGCCGCCAGCAAAGGGATGTCCTACCCAAACAAATAACCAAACAATCCTAACCCCCCTCGTCCGCTCAGTGGCGCCAATGGCAGCGTCCTTAGCGACGTACAGACCAATCAGAATAACCACAACAAAGCACATCGAAAGCGGAATAATGTAGAGCAAATAACGAGTTAAGACGGAAAAGTTTAGGATCTTCTCATAAAGTCGCCCCATGGCGGTCAACGCGCCCTCGTCCTCTACCAGACTCGCATCCCCACCAGTCTCCATCTTCCTTGCTCGCCGGCGGCCCATATGTCTGTGAAAAATGCCAGCATCTTCGGTTGCATCGGTTGCGTTGCGGTTGAGGTCCGGACGAGTCATGGACTGGCCTTCTTTCCTCGCGCCAGTACTGAGGTTGGTCATGACGGGTGTTAGGGGAATGTTGACTATGTGGTCGTCCTTGGCGCTTTGTGCATTGGAGGGTGATAGGCCTCCTTGCTGCTGTCTGGATTGGTTCATAGATTCAAGGGGAATGAACCCTGAGTTCCTCGGGGAGGAAATGGGGGACTTTGGCATTGAGTCACGGACTTATTTACAAGTTGTGATGTGTGACCTTGCTTTCGGATGGTATCGGCTGCAGAAACAATTTTCCGGTTGTTTGTCGAGGCGCTGCCTGAACGTCCTTCTTGCCCTTCCCCAGAAGTGGATTAATTAATATTGAGCGAGGCAGATTGATAAGAGTAGTGATCTGAGTATGTCAAGTGACCGGTCTTAGGACGAGCACTGTTGGCAAGATTGTGTCGAGGTTTAAAACTTTGTTCGAGAAAAGAGAAAGGGAATGGCAAGCGGTGATCAAACTGCCGCCTTGACGGTTGGATAAAGAGCGTAAAAGATAGGATATTCCTAAAGGAAAATGGGTCACAAAGAGGGGATGCTTTCTCTTCCTCCCCTCACAGGCATGCAGGATGGACGAGATGGAAGTTATGGAGGAAGGGGAGAGGAGAATAAAGGGGAGGAAAGGAGAAAAGGAAAGGGAGTCAAATCAAAGTTACTCGCAGGCGACGAACGACAGGCACAGAAATGAATTTAGGCAAACTGGGGCTCAGAAAATCAGGGCAACCAATCAAGAAAAGCACGGGGGGGGAAAAGCAATGACCTCCACCCCATGCCCAAGGAGAGGAAAGAAAAACGAAAAGTGACCACGAAAAGGGAAGCTTAGTGTGAGAAGGAATCCGATCGCTTTGATTCCGTGTCACAGAACACAAAGAGATCATAACAATACCGGTACCGGTACGCGCTCTGTGAACATACCGTAGCTCGCCTCCTGCTAGACCCCCACTCGAGTACAGTACGCGAGTACTGGTAGTCGTATATCAAAGTAGAGAGTACTCGTACTATAAGTGTACGAGTAGAGTTACGAGTATTCGAGTACTCGTGCATGTACGAAATGCGAGCACCAGTACGGAGCCGGCATGTTTGAAGTGGAAGGTGGCCGCGATAAATTAGACAGCAGGTACTAGTGCAGTACTCGGGGGTAGGCATAAGTCGGGCTCATTTCCAAAACGGGCAGGGTATTTGCATTGATACTAGCACAAATTAGGAAATCTGAGTGATACCTCATGATCACAATTGGTGAGCAGCAGAAATCAGGCACGCTTGGTAACCCCACTATTTGTATTGCTATTCTTGCTTGCTCATCTGGAGGGAGTCCCAGGGGTCCATAATATTACCAGTTTTCTTCCACAACTACTTGATTTCATAGTTTAGCACAAGTCCGGCTTTTTGAAAGATATGTCTTTGTTATTGTTCTCTTAAGGAGGTGTGTAGAGGTGGTGGAGGTGAATTAGCAGTCAGAGGAAATTTGGCGACTAAGATAGGGGGATGGTTACCTGGACAGGTTCACTCCCACCCCTTGCAACAGGTACCGTAGTGCTCCCATGTGCGCCCGGAATACCTCTACCCCGAGTACCAATACTAGTACAATAGCGGAACTCGAGCATAATCGTGAGCGCTCCCCTGTATTTTCTGCCAAGGCCACCACCACCCGTACCGCTAGTGTAACTCGTACAGTACTGTACTGGTAATGAGCAATTGGCCACAGATGAGCAGTTATGGCACTGAACATCACTGGCAACTGTTGAGCTCGGTAGTTGTCCTTGGATTGGCCGTTGCTAGCTTACTTTCCTTTTCTCTTTTTTTTTCTCTTTCTCACATTACAGTACCGGCACTATCAGCACCAAAACTCAATCTATTACGGACCACGGTCTAGAGAATTAACAGAGCATGTAGCTAGGGCATCGGTGGTGTCTGTTATGAGACGATAGGCGCCTTTAGGGACAGAAATTTACTTCATCTGACTCCTGCACTGGCACTCGCACTTAGACTCGGACTGGCACACCTTGGGCCCGGTTGTACTGTATTATTGGCTGGGGGAAGGCTGCAGGTCCCACAAGGTTGAAACTAGCAACCGTGGGGTGCACCCTCCTCGTCTAGTTTGCACTGATAGGGTAGGTTTTGCTGGAGAAACTGCAAGGAAGATTACCAAGCACAAGGACGGTATCCATGGGTCTTTGCCAAGAATACGTCCGGCAGCCGATGGATCGGGACGTGTGAGGTTCCGTTTGCATTACAGTACTATACCGTATTTACTCGTTAAATCCGGTTTCTGGGATCGGACTTGGCTATGGCGCAAGGAGGGTATGCGCAATAATGCCAAGATATCGAGTGACCAGTGGTGATGCCGAAATTAGATACTTTGAACGTCAGTTCACGATCAACACCAAAGGTAAATACAATAACAATAAAAATTAGTTTACAAATTCTATAATATCATCTCCCTCTGTTCCTACATCTGCCCTGTCATCAAGTGAGTCTAAATCTTCTTGCCAGTTCCCAATTGCCAAATGCTCTAATCCCTTAATATCCAACTTGTAATCTAAGCTGCCATCAATCGGAAGTGATAAGCCCAACTTGCGAAAAGAGCTGACAATTAAGCTTGACTTCTCAGTATGAAACTGAGTATAGGCAGCTCCCACACAGTGAGTGGTCATAACCCTTCGGTCACCAATTGTCCATTTCTCGAATTCGTTGGCTGACTCGCATTTGAAAATCTTCTGATCGGTAATGTCACGCATTAGGTCTTTGAACGGCTTGTTGATGGAAACGTCCAAGGGTTGTATGAGGCTGGTACATCCGGCAGGAAGTAGGGAGGGGGTAATGTCGTTATTCCGGAGAAGGTTGAGGATTGCGGGGGTCTTGTGAGACCCCATTAGATTGAGAGCAAAAAGGCTGGGGCGACCTCCGAGAGCAGGAATTAGGTACTTAGTTATATATTTTTCGAATAAGGTATCGTTCATGTAAGCTGTAGAATTAAACTCAATTAAGACTCCGGGATGGTAATGTAATTTCTCCGCCCCTAGCCTAGTTCCCTTGCCACGAAAAATGATCATAGGCGGTATTCGGGATATTCCATCGGCAAATACGCATAACACAAGGCTTGCCTGCCGTTTATCCCATCCTGAGCGGCTCTCCTTCACCCACACTGTCTTCGCTCCTACTTCATTGTAGGGTTTACCCTCAAGGTATTCGAATGGGATCGGTGTTTCATCGAGATTGCAGATATTCGAAAGAGCATAGCGGCCGACCGGATACTCTACTGCAACCTCCCAGTATTGGTTTCTTCTCAGCTGGGAGTTTCAGCGATTGAACCGTAGCCAGTTGACAACTGGCGTTTCAAATTTGGTAGGAAGCTTTTGTGCCTTTTTTGTGATGCTGCGAAGACTAATTCAGTGACGAGCAAGGAATCCCCGAAACCATCCATTACTGAAGCGGAAGAGTGCGGGGCTAGCATTTGGATAAGTCTCCCGAAACAAGAATTGAGACTGTATCCGAAACCAGCCCTGTCGTACAGTCCTTCCTGCCTCCCTTCGCTCTATAAACGAACTATACAACAGCTCCTCAAGTTGTGGCCATAGTACTCGCTGTGTCAAACACAGTGTTTCCTGCTTGCGTTTAGGTGAGTTTCTTCCCACTCCTTCGATTTTGTCCTTTCTTTGTACCCAGTCACCGATTGTGCTAACTGGAATTCGGTAATAGTCCGCTGCTTCGTTTTGGGTTGGCTGACGGTATTGCCCCGGTCGGTGGAGAGGAATTGAATGATGTTCCAAGAAGGTAAGAACTCGAATTTTTTGATTCTGGCTATAGGATCGTTCAGGACGCTGAATAGGCTTTAAATCATTTGAACTTAGGATTCGCTTCTTGATGGACTTTGCTTGGGGACCCCGCCGGCACTTTATGGTTCGTATTGGACTCATCTTCTCAATTCTGATCCAATAAGTATTTCTATAACTTCTTCTATACTGGCTATATACTGAACTTTATCTTCACTTGAGTTCTTCCTACGCGTTAATTTCTGCTAACATGAACTCAGAAATGTCCATTAATATGGAGTCATCATTGTCATGACTCAAGGCCCGGGTGTTTTACAATTTACAGTCATCGTGAAAGTCTATTTAGTGCCAGGTAAATACGAGATTATCATTAAACTCTATCCTGAAACCTCTCTAATTCGCACTACTCTACATTAGGCTATCGTATATTCACAACACCATTGAAACCGTTCTCCTAAACTACAAAATTCTACAAGCAATTGAAAATGCTTCTCTAACCCTCTCTGACAACAGTTGAGTACAATAAATTGTGCTAAGAGTGAACAATGTCCTTAGAGACATGTCCAAAAAAAAAAAGACAGTTATCAAAACAGCACTCACGATCCTTAGAGTAAATGGAGGTATTGATCTTGAGGTAAACTGAAAGCTATGAGAAGTTAAACACGCATGGACTGACTCATACTTCATTTTATAGAGTCTGTGCGAGTTTTGTAATCTCGGCATCACCGCCAATAACTCGATCTCTTGGCATGATCGCTTGTGCCCTATTTGCGCCATAGCCAAGCCGATCTCAGAAACCGGATTTAACGAGTAAATACGGTATACAGGATATCAACAACCCCAGACTTGGACATTACAATGTGCCAAAATTTGCTGCCTACTTAAAATTGCATGCGCATGGTGATTCTTTACATAAGGGCAGATGAGAATGACAGCAAAGCTCAGATAGAGTTCGACATACTCTAAGCACGGTAATAATTAGACGGTGTGGCGGGCGGTCAAAATAGGGCATGTTTCAAAGGATTCTTATGTCAATCACTCAGTCGGGGTTTCACTGACTCTTGGCATCTATTTATAGTGAAAATTATCATCATCAATACAGTCTTGAGCATTATCATCATCATTCTCAACACCAAGATCTCCAATCTCCAATTCACCTTTCCTCTGTTTTCATTAACTCTTCTATAAGTAACAAATGTGCTAACTCCGTAATGGATAATTCATGGTTCTCACTCCCATTAACGGAGAGTGGGAGATCAATAAAATGAAAAGAGTGGCAAACTACTACTTCTTTTTCTTTTGAAAACTGCCCCCATGCCTCTCCAACCGCCAGAGTAACTACTATTCTTTAACAATCAATCATGCTTCCAGTAAGTTCTTCCCCTTCTATTAATGTTTTCTCTCCTGCTCCTTATCCCTAATTTCTCCTATATACTGATCAATTACTTCCTATTTCCTGTTAATAGATCAGCAAAACTTTATACTCATGCCACGGGTATCCCCTGTGCCTGGCACACCAGATGCTAGGAATGTAAATCACAAATCAGGAAATAACATTAGATTGACGTCACATCCTGACTTGTATCATTTAGTATCCCTTGTCTGAACTCTATTCTGACACAAACCCCTTGCATTCCAAGTGTCCTGATAGTGTCTGGTGAACTCCTGTGTTAGGTGGAAGCCGACTCTAAATATTTGTCGAGAGGACATAGGCCTGAATCTTTCGTAATAGACGGAGATTTGTCTAGGAAGGCTCGGTGTCGTTCTTTTCGTTTATGACTACTAAGAACTTGCTTAATTGATAGAGGAAATATTCTTATAAAGATTCGTAGGTAAAACAATGTTATATTGTTAAGGTCTCTTCTCCGTTGCTTATCTTGTCTAAAAGCTTGGGAGGCACTTCAATATTTATATCCTGCGTCTGAGTGTTCGCGGACTACTTCTAATCCTCCTATAACAAAGTACCTTTCCCAAGATCGTACGCTAACGTCTCATGGTCTTAACAAGTGCGAACACCGTTTGACCCTGAATTCTTGCACACCATCTTCGTCCTCATAAATTCTTTTCCGTCTTATCGTAGGATGTGTTATTATCCTCGAATGACCGGTCTTCGATTTATAGAGCTGAATAGACTTTTGTCTGAAACTGCAGTTGTCTTGACTATCGTCCCAGTAGTCTCTTCCGATTTCACATAGTGGCCAGCGTATGTGTCGGGCACCTATGCATGATGCAGGCTTCGTAGACAGTGCGCCAACACCCGTATGTCTACTGCCTATTAGGTCTTCTGAGTCTGAGCGGCTTCCCCTCGGTCCGCCTCGCCTCAAAGAGAATCACCTCTCGAGGGATCCCGTTTCCAGGACCAACCAACATACAGCGGCCTTCAGATAGGTATTGGTGTCATGTGTATCCCCTATGGCCTCTGGGGCACTGTAGGAGGAGTTGCGGATTTTCGAACCGAAAACGTCCCGTCACTTTCGGCCCATAGTTTGGATGCCTAACTTTGATGCCTAATAACTCAATGCGCCTGTGACAGATTTCCTCCGTTCCACTTCCCTGAGGTACCCAGAGGTGCCCTCTTATAAACCTTGTGAACAGCATTCGGTTGGACAGACGGCAGCGACGTATATGGTGTTATGAAGCGGGCTTCATTGAGATGACATTATAGTCATGGGACGCAACTCTTTGAAATCTCGCTAAGGACCTGCGGGCCCCAGAGCAGAACCGGAGGGTGGTGTTAGGCTTCGATAAATGAGGGTCTGTGCGCAGTTACCCTACCGAGAGGTCTGTGCATTTTCTTTATGCCTAACATCCTGTTACATTCCGGCTATATCTGGTGCATCACACTGGCGCCATCGCTATGTCAAAGTTTTTACTCTTACCTCTGGGCAATGTCTGAACCACTCTTAATTTTGCATGATATCTGACCCAAGTACTGTCTATCCAGACATCCGATCTACACCCTCGATATCTGGTAGCCTTGGTCTTTACATTTTCTACCCTGGTGAGCTCCTTTCTGATCTTTACATCCAGATATTTTCCCTCTCCCACTCCCCGCACCTTCATTTTCACTCAATTAGTAATATATTCTAATACTCTTTGAATGCACTTGTTTCTCTCTCAATGCTACTACACTAGATAATAATTTAGTCCTGATACCATCTGACCCCTGTAAATGATTTACTATGTTGTTTATCACCAATAATAAGACTTGTGTCAGGGGCTTGGGCTCTGCGTCCTGACGCGGGCGCCGTAACCTTTGTGTCCCCTGCGTCCTGTGTGTCTGGGGCGGCGTCGCGTCGACATTTACACCCCGTGCATCCAACATTGCCACCTCCTCCATGATTGCATTCCAAGCATCTTTTGTTCGGCCAGATGTCCAGCCCATCTCTCAAATTTATTCCGCACCCATTTCTTCTTCCGGTGGTAGTCCTTGAGGACTTGCGCTGTCACCATATCCAGACACCTGACTTATGTTACCTACTCTGTCGTGGGGTGCCATGAGTGCCACCTCTTCCACACTTGCATCCTGGGTGTCTCTCTTTCAGCTCCATGTTCAACCCATGTCCCAAGTCTATTCCGCACTCATTTCTTCCCACTGTAGTCCTTATGGACTTGTGCCATCACCACGTCCAGACACCAGGTTTATGTCACCTACTCTGTCGGCAGGCACCAGGAGCCACGAACACTTGCTTATATGCGTCTCGTTCCCTGCTCCGTGTATATGCGTTCTGACACCCTCTGACGTCGCCTAAAACTAGTTTCCAGACCCCCTTGCCCTGATCTCTTCTAATATCTGATTGTTGTCTTCTGGTTACCATTAGACAAATGGCCGTGGACACAATATTTTTCCCATAATTTGATGCTGGGTCTGGGTGTCAATTGCCCGTCCTGGCCATCTGGCACTCCACCGGCCCAATTCCAATCCGACTCTCCATAGCATCTGTGATCATGTTTTCTATGTCACAATATCACTAACACTCTTCATGCATGCTTTGATCTCTCGTACTTTTAATTACTATCATATTATTTCTACATTTCGAGTCTCCTTACCATCCTTTAATCTTAATTGCCCCCGGTGCCTCATCTGACGCATTATCCCAAGCTCGTGTAGAGCGGAGTATCAACGGTTTATCATGCCACGTAGCTGGTGCCCCCAATT
Source organism: Tuber indicum (assembly GCA_006112555.1). Classification (NCBI taxonomy): domain Eukaryota; kingdom Fungi; phylum Ascomycota; class Pezizomycetes; order Pezizales; family Tuberaceae; genus Tuber; species Tuber indicum. The sequence goes on along the minus strand of VBSK01000064.1, from coordinate 12,940 downwards.
TGTTAATAGATCTCATTGAACGTCTGTAAATCTATCCAGCTATTGACGAGCCATTGCCGTTCTACCTCAGGGATCAGATGCGCCATGCCGACGATGGTACCAATGTCCACCATCGTAAACCTTCACTCATTGTAATTTACTGGCAGCTGTACGGTGACCAGATCGTGTGATTCTAATGGCCGTCCAGAGTTAAGTACATTTAACAATTGAACACTTGCCAGTCTGTATACTCTATCTTGGTATCGGTAGTCTCGGAGTTTGAAGAGTGCCTGGAGTTTTCCAGGAAGACGGCCATTCAGTGCACCATACATCTGTTTGCCACCAGTTTGTACCCAAACCCAATCATTGCGACTTGTCTGGTTTCGGAAGAGGTCGGTGTCAGTACAACGTGCTCAGTGGGTATCGTAGACGTTGGTTTCTTGGAATGCTGGAATGGAAATTTCAAGCTGTGTTATTTGTTCAACAGCTAGAAATTGCAATATGCCTGGATCCTCTGGAAGGCAGTGCTTAACGGGCAGGCTCTGCCGGCTATATCTAACCAATTTGACACACATAACCTCGTTTGAGATGCCCAAGACCTTGCAAAGATCTCCAAGGTCGGCCACATTATGACGACGTCCTTCGAGGACCCTGCGACACATGGGCGGTAGATATTCGTTCCTGGTTTTATCAAGAAGATCCATGACGTCTGGCGGAATATCAGCTCTGCAATGTCGTAGGGCATCTAGGTTCAAAAGTCTCATTTGGATTGAGTGGTGGTGTGCATAGTTATAAAGGATCTGCCTTGAGGCATCATTTTTATTCGAACGTTGTCATCCGTCTTTGATTTGTTCCTTTTGTACCTGCTCGCTAAACTCAGTAGAATACTGTAGAATGTTACCAAACTGGTACACATGATCACAGAAGTGAGCAAGTAGATGCATCTTAATGAAGTTGAAATGGGATTCCGCTTGGATCAATTCCATACGTTAGTCGTTCTCTTCCTGCTGTTGCTGTTCTTCCACATGGCGCTGTTTCAATTGGATGAGAGATGGATTTACTAGCATCCTCCGATGTCGTAGCACCTGACTCTAGTCATGAATCTTTGCCTGTATCCGTTTTGACACCCTAAACTCCAAGAAGACATGCTTCGTTGTGTGAAACTCATCAAGATACTGATCCAGATAATGAAGGGTATCAGGCATGTGGCTTCAGTATTGCGCCATCAAACTGAAATCCAGTAGTGACCTGATACAGTGGAGTGCATGTTTAAAAGGTTGCTATTACGTACTATCTGGATGTGTTAAGGTGACAGCGAAAACTCCCAAAAGGCAATGTCCCAAGTTACTCATCTCCTTTTCTTGCCACTGTGTAACCTTAGAGTATGCCTTTTTGGGTACAAAAAATCCTGGGTACAGCGGCAAAGCTTTCCAGGCTGCATCAAATGCGTCTAATCGTCCGTGTTTTTTAAGAAAAGCTTGAAGCCATTCCATCATGTGCTTGAATATTCCGAGATAAACAGTATGAAGCAAATCTGGCTGGTGCAGATTGCTAAAGGAAACACAAGGAAGCCCATGAAAAATATTTCCACCGATCTTGACACTGACAGCATCAAAAGTGATGTGGACGTCAGCCGCCGAAGACTCCTCCAATCCAGAATGATTTTCTTACTCTAGGCGCTCCTATTTCATATAGTCTCGCAGTGGATACTTCTCCCGGTCGTTCGATCGTAACATATCCGTGGATATCGCACATTTAGGATAGGTGTTGGGTTTTACTCCATGTAGTGTGACGTTTTCCATATGGTCGGCAATCCACGATACAATGATGGGCATACAATGCCGTACTTTGCCATCAGTACAGTCAATTGGCACACCGACGAGCACAGCTTGCTGTAATGGCTCGAATAGCAGGTCGAATACGCCTTGTAGCGGGTCGGTGTTGATTTGTCTCTAGAGTTCACTGGCAGAAGAGGACTGTGGGGCTTTAAGCGGGACAGGCAATAGCGCAACAAGCTGGACTGCTATCGTGCCAGGTTTGTTACACTTAGTCGGCGGAAGATTTCCAATTGTGATATACACAGGCCATGCCTTGTTGTTACCGGAAAAGTTACTGAGGTGCGTCTGATTGGACATCCCAATAATCGGAACCAGGGTCAAACCAGGCGGCAGTGTTTTCTGCCATCCGTTAGCTGGTGTTTCGTCAAAAGTGGTTCATATGGTATTGGTTCTATACCTGGATATCCCACCACCAGTTTGCCATATACATTTCCCCATATACTCTCTGTCCACTGGAATCATATTCACGTCGGGGCCCATAAACAAAATCGGCTTAGTAAGCTTTCTGCTGAAAAAGATATCGGACACAGTCTAGAAGGTTGCGGTAGAAGAAAGGTAACGTTCTCACCCCATCCTCAACTTTACCTTCGACCTATTGTAAATACAGACCATACGAGTCAAGTGAGCGTAGGTGGTTCTCGAGTGTATATATCGAGCTATAGGAAATGTTTGCAGAATTACTAATGCCATTGGAAAAGTATTTGTTAATAAATGTCATGGATACTTTGCTTTGTCTGGATTAAGATGCAAGTTTAAAATCCTTTGCGCTGGCAAATGGGACCTACAGGTCCTCGCACAGCTTGCAGAATTCATCCACAAATCCCTCCACTTCTCCGATAGGCTCTCCGGTACCTGGATAATACGCCGCCTTACCAGACATAACAGACGCGTCGACCGTATGGGTAGATCCTGGTTCAAACTCATGTTCAACATCATTGTAAGTTGTGTCCCGTTGACAGCTAAGGCGGTCGGCATCTGATTCATAGTCGGAATTGGGCTGATCGCTATCGCGGTACTGAGGGTCATGAGGTAATCCCTCAGATTCCGTGCAGTGAGTATACTATATGTGCGTGTTAGGCGGAGACAACCGGTATAGACTTACGGTTGTATAGGCCAATCGGGATTCTTTCGTATAGACGGAGATTTGTCTAGGAAGGCTCGAAAGTAACTCGTTTCGTTTATGACTACTAAGAGTACAAGAAAGTAGAATAGAATCGTAAGAACAATATTATATTGTTAAGGTCTCTTCTCCGTTGCTTGATAATGTCTAAAGCTTGGGAGGCACTTCGATATTTATATTCCGCGTCTGAGTGTTCGCGGGCTACATCTATCTAGCATACAAAATATGTACCTCTTCAAATCTAATGCGCAACGTCGGGTTCTCCATGATAGTGCGAACACCGGGAGACCCTGAGAACCATCACACCATCTTCAGTAATTACTATTTCTTGCCCGGGAGACATACTTGTCACCAATAGTAATTATCCGATCCTCAGAGTCTATAGACCTGTAGCCGAGTTCTCAAGTCGAACTCTGTTGGCTCCAATAGTTCTCTTCGTTACCAAGAGGATCAATCTTGATACGAGACTGCATATGCAGATATGCCGGAGTCGTTGACTTTCTAGTTGTGATAACTCAACAACTAACCGATAGAATTCATTCTAATGACTCTCTTCTTATAGAGGAGAGGCCATTCTATTGAATAGTCTCATAATCCCTCGGTCGGCAACTCCTGGTTGTTCTATGTAGAGGGGGTGGACCTTCGTGTTGTGTTGGTTGTAAATCCCGCAACTGCGGTACACCTCTTATCATAGTTGTAACACTCCTCGAAGCTCGCTGGCTTCTTTGGTAGTGTTTCCAGGAGCTCTAGACTCTTTCTAATCGTCGAAGGGTGGATGTGAATGCATTGGTTCGTTATCCCGAACCTCCTAACATTCATCTCATGACCTTTGTGCGAAAACGTCCCGTTACTTACGGCCCGTATCAAAGATGTCATATCTTTGAAGCCTTGTAACTCCCTGAGTAGTTGACGGATTGACTTCGTTCCACTTCCCAGGTCTAGCCAGAGGTCCCCTCTTATATATCCTGCGAACAGCTTTCGGTCGGACGGACGGCAGCGACGTATACGGTGTTATTCTGACACCTTCAATTCTGTGACCAAATAGTCACAGGACGCAACTAAGGTTGATATGTATGATGACGCGCGGGCCCCGTAAGGGGGCCGGAGGGGGGTGTTGGAAACCAAGATTCTCGAACTCGGGTAAGGTTACCCTACCTAGGGTACTCCTAGGCTTATCGGAATCGGGTACTCCTAACATGAGCTCCCTCCTCTAGGGCTTCGCCTCGAATGCCCCTTCGGTACAAATATAAAAATTAAACATTAAAATTTCAAATATTAAATAATAAAACTTAAACATTAATCATTTAAGGACCCGATGAAAGCAGGGTAAAAAACTTTCCGCGTTTGCTTGGCCACGGCAAGAAAACCTTATCTTCATCGTCCTTCCTCTGCCCGTCGTGGCATTTCCGGGTTATCGCGATGAAATTCATCCACCAATTCTCTCGCATTGTCCATCCCCGTCGCAGGTTCCCAAGTGTTCTCATCCTCGGAACAGCCCTGCCATTTAACGAAGTACCATAGCTCGCGCATCTGTTGATAGCGGCCACGGACTCTTTTCCTGTAAGAGCGTATTTCGCTTCTTACAATCTTTTCTATCTCCCATTGTAGGTCGCCTTCGATATCTTCGGGTTCCCTGGGAGGTTGTTGTCGGTCTGCTCGTACCGACTCTCTGTAGGGTTCTAACAGAGAAACATGGAATACTGGGTGTATATTCCAACGATCCGATATGTTGAGTTTGAATGCCCGGCTTCCTCGTTTTTCCAGAATCACGAAGGGTCCATAAAGTTTTGGGCTTAACTTTTTGGACTTCCGGCGGGTGCGAATATTCTTTGCGTTTAACATTACTTTATCGCCGGGTTTGAAGTCTGGTTGTTGCTTGGCCTTTCTATCATAATACTTGGCCATGGCTTCTCGTGTCTGTTCGAGTGATTGCCGTGCTTGCTCATGAATCGTTTTTATCCAGTTTGCGTAAAGGGTTGCTCCTGGATTATGCGCTTCGCGCTCCTTCATCCATTCCGTTTGCGGATGGAATCCATAGTTTGCATAGAATGGGGTCATTCCGTGTGCATTGGTTGCCGAGTTGTTGTAGGCATGTTCGGCTAGGGGTAGGAGCTGATACCAATCATCCTGATCGTAATTGACAAAACTTCGTAAGTAACCTTCCAGCACTTGGTTGGTTCTTTCAGTTTGTCCGTCCGTTTGTGGATGGTATGCAGTTGACATCCTCCTTTTTATATCTAATGCTTTACACAATGATTCCCAAAATTCTCCTGCGAACTTCGAGTCCATATCTGAGACAATCTCTGATGGTAAGCCGTGTAGCTTCCATATTTCCTTCGTGAAGGCGGTAGCGACATCTTTCGCAGTCGCTGTTCCCTCTAGTCCGATGAAATGGGCCATCTTAGTGAACCGATCAACCACTACCATTATTTGGGTACATCCTTGACTTTGCGGTAACTGTGTTATAAAGTCCACGGAAATGGATGCCCAAGCTGCATATGGTATTGATAGTGGTTGAAGTAGACCATACTTTGCGTGGCGTGGTGACTTGTTGTGTTGACAATCGTCACATGACCGTACATAATCGTTTACCCAATTTGCCAAGCCCTTCCAATAAAAGTCTCGCATGATGATTTCGAGAGTTTTTTCTTGTCCGAAGTGTCCTGCAATTTTTGCGTCGTGACACCCTTCGGCTATTGTGGTATAAAGGCTTTGGTTGTTTGGTACGAATAGTCTTTGTTTATAGTAAAGCAAGTCATCGGTTAGGGTCCAATCCTTTGGAAAAGGTTTGTTGTTGTCTCGGAGTTTTTCCAACTCTTTTCTTCGCTTCAGCCATTCCTTATCGCCTGGGATGGCCTTCTGAATCTGCTCCAGAAATTCGGGATTGAATTTCTTTAATTCTTTGCGGGCTAGTATAGTACTAGTCATGAGGGTTCGTTCGGGTATTTCGGATGCGTCATACCAGTGTTTATTCTGATCCTTTGACGCATGGAGCTGGCTGACTACTGGTTCAATTTCTTGGATAGTCATAGCTCTTGTAGCAATATCTGTGCTACCGAATCCCGCCGTTCCTCTTTCTGTTTCGTCCAGGTTATCTATTTCCATCATATCAGCCGTATTAATCTTTTCTATCACTAGTTGGGCAATACGGTCCCCTTCTTTGATGTGACAGTCCGCGTCTCTGTGGTTGAATAGTAGAACTTTGAGTTCTCCGGTGTAATCCGCATCAATTACTCCGGCACCTGTTGAAATCCCGCTTTTAACGGCTAACCCGCTCCTGGGAGCAATTCTTCCGTATGTTCCAACCGGTAGTCCCACTGCTATTCCGGTTCCGACTACTAGCTGTCCCCTTGCTGGGACTATATCTTCTTGCAGAGCGTAGAGATCATGGCCTGCTGCCATTCTTGAGCCCTTGGTTGGAAGCCTTGCTCTTGTGTCTAACCTTTTGACCCGAATAACGGAATTGGGATCATTCCATTTGGGTTCCTCTTGGATGTCATCTGCACATATATCGCCTTCAGGGTTTCCTGCAAGTAAGCAGATTCGAATTTCCCCCATCTTAGTTCTCGTAACCGAACTGATTTGGAAATGTTCAGGCTTCAAGATCGCTTGTTCGCGATGTGCAGCTCCCTCCTCAGGACGGTACTCCGGCCGTCGACTGAGTGCATCCGGTTTTCCACCTCTGGTGCCTGGGCGGTAGACAATTTTGAAATTGTAGTCTGCGAGCTTTTGTGCCCAGCGGATCTGGCGACCGCTCCAGACCTTTGAGGTGAGGAAATATTGGAGGTTTTGGTGATCGGTATAGACAGTAACTGGCTTTTCGGTGCCAACCAAGTATTGGCGCCATTCTTTGAATGCTTCTAGGATCGCCAATAGTTCTTTATCGTGGATCTCGTAATTCCGCTCCGCGGAGTTTAGTTTGCGGGAATGAAACGCCACTGGATGGAGTCGTTTCTCCACAAACTGCGATAAGACGCATCCTAAAGCGAAGTCGCTAGCGTCTGTTTCCACGACCGTTTCTCTTTCGGGAAAGAAATGGTGTAGAATAGGGGCAGAAGTAAATCTTCTCTTAAGTTCTTGAAAGGCTGCCTCTTGTTCCGGGCCCCACCGGAACTTTTTCGGATCGCCCTTCAATGTTTCCGTGATTGGAGCACAGATTTTAGAGAAGTTTTCTATAAAGCGTCGGTAAAAATTCGCAAATCCTTGGAATATCTGGACTTCCTTAACCGACTTGGGTGGTTTCCAATCCAATACGGAGTCCACCTTTCGGGTGCTCATAGACACCCCATCAACGGCTACTATGTAGCCTAAAAATTCCACCTCTTTTACATGGAAAAAGGATTTCTTAATTGAAATCGCAAGTTGGAAATCCGCTAATTTTTGCAGAACCTTTTTTACCAACTCGATATGTTCTTTCTCGGTTCTTGAGTAGATGAGAATATCGTCGAGGTAGCAGACCACACCTTGGTCAAGATGTTCTCGGAGAACTTCGTTCATCATGTCTTGGAAAGTTGCCGGAGCATTAGCTAGTCCAAAAGGCATTACGTTGTACTCGTAGTGCCCGTATCTTGTTCGGAAGGCTGTTTTCCATTCGTCCCCTTCTTTTATCCGAATCAGGTTATAACCATCTTTTAAATCGATCTTTGAAAAGATGGTTGCTCCTGCCACTCGATCGCGTAGTTCCGACATTAGTGGTAACGGGTACTTGTTTAAGATGGTGATCTTATTTAAGTTCCGGTAATCCACTACCAAACGTAGTCGGCCATCAGCCTTCGGTGTAAAAAGGATTGGTGCACCGAATGGCGACTGACTTCGCTTGATTTTTCCTTGTCGGATCATCTCCTTGAGGTAATCGCGTAAGAGTTTTAGTTGTTTCTCGGATAGTGGATAGATGGGTCCCCAAGATGGTTTCGCTCCGTCAACTAACTTGATTTCGTGATCAAATGTTCTCCTTGGTGGTAGCCTCGCCGAAGTTTGCGGTAGGAAGAGCTTCTTGAATCCCCAGTAGTGTTTGGGGAGTGAGTCGAAGCTAACTTCATTCGGATCTTCGATAGTCCCGATTCTTCCAATTTGAATTGCATTCTCATCCCAGGCTACCGATTCGTCGTATTCGAACATATCTGCGATTCCTTCGTCTTCTTCTTCCACACATGTAGTTTTACATTTGGGGTCTTTGAATTCCCAGTTATCGGGATCCCCAATGTTCGATAGGGGGTGTTCTGAATGCCACCACCCAAATGGGATAATCATCCCATAGTCTCCTGCTGCTGCGATTTCGCACGCAACTTCGGATAAGTGTTTATTGCGTCCGATTTCAAGCCATAGTGGACGCGTATAAAATTTTCCTCCTGACGGAGACGGTACTCCATCGAAGCCTTGAATTGTGACCGGATTCGGTCTCTCTGTGAACGGAATTTTTAATTCCTTAACGAGGTCTTTGTTAATCAGGAACACGTTGGATCCTGAGTCTAACAGAACACGGATTTTTATCCTTTTTCTGTTTGGATTCATAACATGGATATGAGCATATCCCTCGGGACAGTCATATCGCGTTGGTTTTGGCGCGTCAAACGCGCGTCTTTTTGGATGAGGGGTCGAACCGTCGTCTTTTCGTTTCGACATGTCTGAGGTTATGATAACAACTAGGATGTTTGTTACCGCGCCCGCGCAGTTTCGACCATACAGGTCTCCTCAGACAAACTGGTTTCCTATTAATAAAGAAAATTCCAAATCCCTACTCGGCGTTTCACCGATACACTTGATAGTGCACGACCAGTTCTCAGGCTGGGTGCCTCTCCTTTCTCTCATACTTAGGGCCTTGGTGGTAACGAGGTTGATTTCTTGCGAAATCTATTGTTCCTCTCCAATTCCTTTTCCCTTAAGGATTGGTTTGATCTTCCAACCAGAAACAGCTGTGTGTGCAACATAGAGGTATCCCCGGCGCTGTCCAGCTGGTACAACTTCCCGGATACGTGTCCTGCAACTCCACATATGTTTTCTGGGGTTAAGATCCCGACACGTGATATGGTCGTCCGTATCATCCTTCACCAACCCTAGTAACTAACTGGGAGTGGAAAACGCTTGTGGGTAAGGTCTGCGGAATAACTAGTGTACTGGAGAGACTAACTAGTTTACTCGCTACTCTTGTCCGGGCGCTTGAACCATCCCCTCTTTCCGACATAACTCAGCTTCAGGACTGATAGGTTCGGGAAGGTGGGCTTGCGCAGTCTTTCAGGCCGATTTCATCGTCATGAATTCGGCAACCCTTCTGACTGGAGGTCTCTTACCCACAGCCCTACTTAATATGCCTGCTTGCTGGTATGGATAGAATGCCTGGTCAAGGTGTTATTTTGGTTCCCGCTGACCCTGGCGGACTACCCAGACGAAAATACCGCTGGTGCTTGGTTCCGTTCACTAACTTCACCCCAGCCCCGGGGGGTTCCCAATTTCGATTCCGGTTTCGTATCCTAACGAACCCCGACTACCCAAACGCCGTCGCCGTTGGTGCCATATGAGGTGACCTAAGTCATTTCCTCATCTTCGCCTAGCTCCCAAAGTTTGTTTCCTCTAGGTGTTTGGGCGGCGGAAATGTTGCGGGGACGGTGTACCGTAGCTACCGTCCTAGCCCTATGTCTAATAGGGAGAGTAGGTCGCTCTGCCCTTGTAGTATACACCTTAATTTGTCCCCAGCATGTTTTGTAGTCGTGGTTTTTCTTTCCACAACGAGTGCATATGCCGTCTTTATTTCGTTCGTCAATGACGGACTGGGGAATTCCTTCATGGGCTTTTTTGAAGTTGGTATGCGTTTGTTTATTGACTCCGCCGGGTCTTTTCGCCGGTTTATCGGGTTCCGGTTCCCTTCTTCGCTTTTTGGAGGGACCACCGCCTTTGATTTGGGGCTTCTCCTTCTTAAACCTGGGTTTGTCAGGTTTCTTATCTTCGGAAGAAGTTTTCACGGGTTTTGGTCTATCCCGTAACAGATGGTCCCGTTCCTTTAGTTCCTCCTCTTCTCGGCCTGCCTTCCTGAGTGCTGCTTCCCATTCTGCATCGGTATCGAAGGTCTTTAGGGACAGGCGTAAACGTATGCTGGCTGGTAACTTCTTTTCCATCGCCAGACGCCATGCGGGGCCAGTAATTTTGGCCTTCGTATTAAGGTTGGTCATGATTTGGACGTAGTTTTGAATATTATCTTTATATTCAACTTTCTCCATATCACGGACCGCCTTTCGTCCTTCCTCGATTGATGCGAACCGTTCTGTGAACTCGTGGTCGAAGCGTGTCCAGGTTGCCAGGCCGGCATCTTGCTCCACTCCATGGAGTCCATCCATAGCCCTACGGTACCACATTGCTACCGGGTTGACTAACTCCCCTTTGGTTCTTCCTAGTGCGAAGATGACCCTTTCTCGGTCACTATCCCAAGTTCTAGGATTTCTTTCGAAGTAGTCCACACATTGTAGTAACCAATAGCGAACGCATTGTGAAGGCTTTGCTTCGAAAAATGGGGGTGCATCAGCCGGTCGTTTCGTGGTTAATGCAAAGGCTTCCGCCAGTACATCGGCTGTTCCACGTTGTTCGGGTGTCAATCCGCGGCTAAATCTGGATGGGCCTCCACCACGTCTTCCTCCGTTTCCTCCTTCATCATCACTCCCATCATCATCTGGGTCACCCCCTGGTGCCGCGGGGATGGGAGGTTCTCCTTCTCTTTGCTTTCCCTTATCTCGGGAAGGCCCCTCTGGAGGTTGAGTCTCCTCTCTTGCTTCTGCCCAACTTTCAGGGACCGATTCCAACGCTACTTGTCGACCAGTGGTCGATTTTGTGTGATCTCTGTTACCCGCTCTGTCAGTAGTCCGAGAGTATCCATGATACGAGTTTGATCTCGTTGTATCGTTCGGGTAAAGTCACTGTAGCTCTGAGCCTCGCGTTCTTGTCTTTCGGCGAGGTTAGATATCATGGCTCGAAGAGTCATGTTTTGTTGGAATTGGTTATCCTTGAATGCCTGGAACTCCCGTTCCAGGGTGAGGTCTCTTTCTAGGGCTTCTCGTTGCAATTGAGAGGTTACTCCCTCGTGATGCTCATGTCGAGCATCTTGCTGCGCTAACTTAGCAGCAATCTCCTTTGCCAACTGGGTCTGGAGGTCCCGAACGTTGGCTTCCACCAGGACACACTGTTGCAATACGAGTGTCATCTCGCTATCATGCAAATCTTGTCCTTCCAATAATTGCTTTTGGACTTTGATTAGCCCTTTTGCATTCTCCTGAGAATCTGCAGAGAGGGTTTCAAATGCAATATTGGAGGTGTCGATACTGGTGGAAATGTCTTGACGGATCTGCCCAATAACTATTCCTAACCGGGCCGCGAGTCTTGCGAGATCGACGGCGTGGGTATTCGGACGTGGTGTAGTAGATCTGGAATGAGGAGATGTTGCTCTTGATGTTGGTGCAATGCTAGGGGTCCTTCCCCTCTTCTCGGGTTTCGAAGAGCTGGATCGAGAGAGGTAGGATTACTGAAGGCGCTGGGACTGTTGTCCCCTGAAGTATCCATCGGTTCCCCTGGACCGATTTGCTTTGGAGGCTGCGACATCTCTTTTTCTCTTTGTGCTCGTACTCGAGCTAACCAAGCCGGAGTGTTGGAGGCAATGGCTTTATGGATAGAGGGCGAGACACTTGGTGTCTCGCCGTATCGTGCGGTGAGGAGGTGATGTGAACCGTGGTTCACTCGTTGGTAGAGAGCCTTGGTAACAAGGAGATCTAACAATATACTGTTAGGCGGAGACAACCGGTATAGACTTACGGTTGTCTAGGCCAATCGGGATTCTTTCGTATAGACGGAGATTTGTCTAGGAAGGCTCGAAAGTAACTCGTTTCGTTTATGACTACTAAGAGTACAAGAAAGTAGAATAGAATCGTAAGAACAATATTATATTGTTAAGGTCTCTTCTCCGTTGCTTGATAATGTCTAAAGCTTGGGAGGCACTTCGATATTTATATTCCGCGTCTGAGTGTTCGCGGGCTACATCTATCTAGCATACAAAATATGTACCTCTTCAAATCTAATGCGCAACGTCGGGTTCTCCATGATAGTGCGAACACCGGGAGACCCTGAGAACCATCACACCATCTTCAGTAATTACTATTTCTTGCCCGGGAGACATACTTGTCACCAATAGTAATTATCCGATCCTCAGAGTCTATAGACCTGTAGCCGAGTTCTCAAGTCGAACTCTGTTGGCTCCAATAGTTCTCTTCGTTACCAAGAGGATCAATCTTGATACGAGACTGCATATGCAGATATGCCGGAGTCGTTGACTTCTAGTTGTGATAACTCAACAACTAACCGATAGAATTCATTCTAATGACTCTCTTCTTATAGAGGAGAGGCCATTCTATTGAATAGTCTCATAATCCCTCGGTCGGCAACTCCTGGTTGTTCTATGTAGAGGGGGTGGACCTTCGTGTTGTGTTGGTTGTAAATCCCGCAACTGCGGTACACCTCTTATCATAGTTGTAACACTCCTCGAAGCTCGCTGGCTTCTTTGGTAGTGTTTCCAGGAGCTCTAGACTCTTTCTAATCGTCGAAGGGTGGATGTGAATGCATTGGTTCGTTATCCCGAACCTCCTAACATTCATCTCATGACCTTTGTGCGAAAACGTCCCGTTACTTACGGCCCGTATCAAAGATGTCATATCTTTGAAGCCTTGTAACTCCCTGAGTAGTTGACGGATTGACTTCGTTCCACTTCTCAGGTCTTGCCAGAGGTCCCCTCTTATATATCCTGCGAACAGCTTTCGGTCGGACGGACGGCAGCGACGTATACGGTGTTATTCTGACACCTTCAATTCTGTGACCAAATAGTCACAGGACGCAACTAAGGTTGATATGTATGATGACGCGCGGGCCCCGTAAGGGGGCCGGAGGGGGGTGTTGGAGACCAAGATTCTCGAACTCGGGTAAGGTTACCCTACCTAGGGTACTCCTAGGCTTATCGGAATCGGGTACTCCTAAC
>VBSK01000063.1:0-150720 GCA_006112555.1 Tuber indicum | reverse complement strand
AACATTGCCTCGCTAGTCGAAGCTTCCAGGGCACTCCTCAACTGGTCCTCCGACCACCTCCCCACCCCCCTCCTCTCCCCAAGACCTCCTGAACTTTTTCCTCAGGAGAGACATTCCTCATTCCGCTGGTCTGCGCCCCTCGTCAAAGGGGGTGACGACGTCTCCAACACAGTCAGAGATCTCACCATCCGCGTGCACGACCTCTCCTCCCAACTGGCCAACACCTCCCTGACCCCTGCGGCCCCAATACGGACCAGTCTCTCTACAAGCGCCGTGGCATCCCTCCAGGCCTCGATCAGGGATTTGTCAACCAGGATCGCGACCAACCCCATCCCGCCCCCACAGCCCCCCCACACTAGCCCCCACGCTCCCTCTCCCGAGACCTTCCCGAAAGGGTAAAGAGCCAGCCACCAACACAACAGCCCCCACCCCACCCCCAGGTTACCCCGTCAGGATACCCTGCCGAATATGACCCGGACATTACGGTTTACGGACACTGCGACCGGCAGGTTTCATGGCAACTCCGCGGCCTTCGCTGCCAAGTACCCCAGGACCTGGGAGGCGCAGCAGTGGAGGGATGGCAAATACCCCAACCCTTCCGAGTTCCTGCCAGGAGCTCGCAGTACAGACGCCCCCCACCCCCCCAACACAATCCAAGCCCTCCTATTTCCTCCGCCGCGTCCTCCTCGAAACCACAGGGCAGAAAGAAGGTCTGGCCCAACAAACGTCTCCTCCGCGGCACAAGTCGCGAAAACAGCACCAGGTAGGAGGGTCCACCCGTACCTAGGACTCTGCCAGCCGCGGAAAGATGCTTCTTTGCCCCCCGCTCCTCTCCTGCCCCTCAACTCCACAGGGGTGACATCGCGGCCTCCTTCCCAGACGTTGCAGCCTCAGTTCTTAAAGAGGCCAACTGCCCCCTCCCCAAAGCCTTCACAGCCAAAGTCAACGGACCGTGGTGCTGTCACCCTGCTCGCGCTCGATCCCACCACTCCCGCTACCGTGTACGCACCCTACTACGAAGCCCTAGCCTCACGCCTCAACAAGGCTTACCCCGTGGGAGAAAACCCCTACCTTGTCTTCCGCCCAGCACCCAACGAGGTGCAACTGGCCATCCACTCCCTTCCAGTCTTGTTCCTCCCCGACGACCCCGAAGCCCTCCTCCAGACCCTCAGGGAAACTATCCTCAATGTCAAGGAGGTCCAGATCCTATCAGCCCGCTTCCTCGTACGGGACGAGGAACTACGCCTCACGAAGGCAAACACCTCCTGCATTGTCACGGTCGCCCCGTCGGACGTGGACAAGATGGTGGGCAGGACCGTCCTCTACGCCTCCCGGTGCCGCATCGAGAGGGCATACTCTGCAAATAGGTTCACGCAGTGCAAGAACTGCTAGGGCTTCGGCCACCAGGCGGCATGCTGCAAGGTTGACCATCCCATCTGCCCGATATGTGCCCTCAGTCAAACCAGGGCAAGCCACCGCTGCCAGAACCCGACCTGCCCAAAAGGGGGAAACCTCAAGCCAGTTGTCAACTGCTGCCCCACCTCCGTCCCCGCCTGCACCAACTGCTCAGGGCTTCACCCCGCCTACGACCAGACCTGCCCCCAGAGGCCGGTCCCCCCTCCCCCTGCCTCAGATGCCCCCGCCGCCAGGAAGAAGAGATGGATACGCAGGGCGATGGAGGAGAGGGTCCTTCCTCCAGACCTGTACGGCCCAAACGCCTTGCTCCTGCCCTGGACCTGGGAGATAGTGCCGCCCGCAGAGTAGAGTCAGCCCCCGACCCCCCCTCACCACCCCTTTCCGCCCTCCCCAAGGGGCCCCCTTCCCCAGCACCCCTGCCCGTCACCAAGGAGATAATGCCTCCCGTTCCCAGGAGGAAGCTACTCCCACCCCGTTCCGAAAGTCCACCTCAGGTTAGTCCCGGCGATGTTGTCCGACCACTCTATTCCCCCCCACCCCTGAAACCACCCCCCCTCCCCAGAACTTTAGTTCTATCACCATCGTTCAACACAACTGCTTGGGAAGCTGGAATGTGTTTCTTTCCTTATTCAACCGCCTGGTGGCCCTGCCCTTGCCCCCCTCTATTGTTGCTTTACAAGATGTTAGGAGTACCCGATTCCGATAGCCCAGGAGTACCCTAGGTAGGGTAACGTTACCCGAGTTCATTCAGAATCTTAGTCTCCAACACCCCCCTCCGGCCCCCTAACGGGGCCCGCGCGTCATCATACACATCAACCTTAGTTGCGTCCTGTGACTATATGGTCACAGAATTAAAGGTGTAGAATAACACAGTATACGTCACAGCCGACTGCTCCGTCCGTCCGACCGACCGAAAGCTGTTCGCAGGATATATAGGAGGGGACCTCTGGCTAGACCTGGGAAGTGGAACGAAGTCAATCCGTCAAACTACTCAGGGAGTTACAGGGCTTCAAAGAAATGACATCTTTGGTATGGGCTGTAAGTAACAGGACGTTTACGCACAAGGTTATGAGATGAATGTTAGGAGGTTCGGGATCGGGATAACGGACCAATGCATTCACATCCACCCTTCGATGATTAGAAAGAGTCTAGAGCTCCTGGAAACGCTACTAAAGAAGCCAACGAGCTTCGAGGAGTGTTGCAACTATGATAAGGGGTGTACCGTAGTTGCGGGGTTTATAACCAACACAACACGAAGGTCCACCCCCTCTACATAGAACAATCAGGAGTTGCCGACCGAAGAATTATGTGACTATTCAATAGAATGGCCTCTCCTCTACAAGAAGAGAGTCATCGGAATGAATTCTATCGGTTAGTTGTTGAGTTATCGCAACTAGAAGTCATCGACTCCGGCATGTCTGCAGATGCAGTCTCGTATCAAGACTGATCCTCTTGATAACGAAAAGAACTATTGGAGCCAACAAAGTTCGACTTGAGAACTCGGCTACAGGTCTACAGACTCTAAGGATCGGATAATTACTACTGGTGACAAATATGTCTCCCAGGCAGGAAATAGTAATTACCGAAGAGTGGTGTGATGGTTTTCAGGGTCTCCCGGTGTTCGCACCATCATGGAGAACTCGACGTTGCGCATCAAACTTGAAGAGGTACATATTTTGTATAATAGATAGATGTAGTCCGCGAACACTCAGACGCGGAATATAAATATCGAAGTGCCTCCCAAGCTTAAGACATCATCAAGCAACGGAGAAGAGACCTTAACAATATAATATTGTTTTTACGATTCTATTTTACTTTCTTGCACTCTCAGTAGTCATAAACGAAATGAGTTGCTTCCGAGCCTTCCCAGACAAATCTCCGTCTATACGAACGAATCTCGATTGGCCTAGACCACCCTAAGTCTATACCGGTTGTCTCCGCCTAACACAAGACCCCCCTATGTTTCGTGGCAAACTGCCGCAGCCGCAGTTTAATGGTTTTAAGTTTTTTGCCCCCCCATTTTCGGCACACAACAGGCCAAAGGTGGCCTTTTATGTCCTACGCTCCTTTCTTGACTCCACCTCAGTGGTGCCAGTTTTCCTTGACAACCCCGGCCTGATAGCGCTCGATATACACACTCCTAATGGTTTATTTTCTTCGTCCCATGTTAAATTTCAGGTCCTTAACCTCTACTCCTTATGGACTGCTTCCTCTCCTCCCACACCCTTTGCTAGTTGTGGGTGACTTCAACCTCCATCACCCTTCCTGGGACCCCCTCCGTTCCTTCCGTGACAACGAAATCAGGGCCTCCGGTCCGTACGTGGACCTTGCCCTGGAGAGGTCGTTTGCCCTAATTAACACCCCTGGTGTGTTCACCCAGTTCTCGCTTGGGCAGCAACACTCCCCCTCTGTGTTGGACCTAGCCTTCGCAAACGAACATCTGACCCCCTACCTGGAAACCTGGAATGCGGAACTTCCGTCCACTGGCTCCGACCACATCCCCATAGCTATAACACTTTCCTTCCAGTTCCTTTCCCCTCCTGGGGTGTCCCCCCACTGGTCGGCAACTGACTGGCCTGCGACATACACAGCTCTCCGTGCCCTCAAACTCACCAGCCCACCCACGCTTCCAGTACAGGAGGCTCTTGGCAGGTGGCTGGATTTCAACCTAAATCGAATCAGGAGTACCCTGGCGCAGCACACCCCAACAAAGAGGCCGTCCTTGCGCTCCAAGCCTTGGTGGTCTGATGCCCTCACTGACCTGCGAAAGGTCCACCATGCCTACGCGAGGTCAGCCCATTTGTCCCCAGACAGCACTGCCTTGAGAGCCGCCAAAACTGCCAGGAACGCATACTTCAAGGCTATTAGACAGGCCAAGAAAAAACACTGGTCGGACTTCCTCGAGGGTGCCACACCCCAGAACGTATGGACTGCCAAGAGGTTCGCCTTCGGCAAACCGCCAGAACGCTTCCCCTCTCTGCCGGGAGCCTCATCGCCAGAGGAACTGAACTCCACACTCCTGTCCCACTTCTTTCCCCCCAAGCCCCCAGCCCACTGCCCTCCCATCCTGCGCCGTTTTAAAGACTGTCCCCCACTGAAGCCAGAGGAGGTCGCTGCGGCACTGCGCAAAGCATCCCCGTTGTCTGCCCCAGGCCCTGACCAGATCCCGCATGGCGTCTGGAAGAAGGTCAATTCAGCTTGTCCCTCCCTTCTAACCGATCTACTCTCCCCCCTGGTGGCCTTTGGTCACCATACCTCTTCGCTCAAGATGGCCAACGGCGTGGTGCTGGACAAGCCAGGCAAGGCCTCGTATGATTCCCCCTCCTCCTTCCGCATCATCGTCCTACTGGAAACGGTCTCCAAGATCTTAGAGAGGGTCATGGCCAACAGACTCTCTCCCATTGCCCGGTCCCTCTGCCTCCTTAACCACCACCAGTGTAGCTCCCTCCCAGGCCTAACCACCTTCGACGCCTGCTCCACCCTCGCACACGAAGTCCAGACCCTGCAACGCCCAAGGCTGGAGGTCTCCACCCTCTTTTTGGACATAAAGGGAGGCTTTGACAACATCTCCCCCAACGACCTCTTTCACATGCTCCACTCCAAGGGGGTGCCCCCATACCTCTGCTCCTGGGTACGCTCGTTCCTTACGGCACGGCAGTGCAGGCTCCTTTTTCAAGGCTTGCCCAAGGTTTTCAAACCAGTGCAAGTAGGCACCCCTCAGGGGTCCCCCATCTCACCACTACTCTTCGTCATCTACATATCTTCGCTCCACTTTCCAGTCCCACGTGGCCTAATCCTCTCCTACGTCAATGACTTCGCAGTCACGGTCGCCTCAAACTCCTATAGGAGGAATATCCAACGCCTACAGCACCTGGTCAAAGCTCTCACCAAGAGGGGTCGTAGGCTGGGGGTGAGCTTCTCTATTCCCAAGACGGAACTGATCCACTGGAGGACCCCGAGGCAAAAGGGTCCACCGTGCACACTCCCTCTCGTGATCGACGACCTCCTTTTCCGACCCTCCGGGGTGGCGAGATGGCTGGGTTACTGTTGCGAGCCTGCAGCCTGCAGCCTCAGGTGGTCAAACAACGCGCACTTCTCCAAACGGCTTGCCCTAGCCCAGAGGGCCTTCTCCATGTTCAAAAGGCTCTCGGGCCCTGGCAAGGGCCTGGCGCCCTACTTCTGCCACCGTCTCGCCTCCTCCCTTCTCGCGCCCATACTTTTATACGGCACCAACCTATTCTCCCCTTCTGCTGCAATGATGGACCGTCTGGCTGTTTTCTGGAGAACGGTTTAGCGATGGGTGACCAACTGCTTTAGCGATACCCCCACTGGGATTCTCCCTTGTGAATCTGCGCTCCCTCCCATTCAATGTTTAATTGAACATCGTCAACGCCTGGCGGCTCTTCGCCTTGTATGCCTCCCACCAGAAAGGAATCCGGCAACGGTGAGGCTCCACAGCACCTTCCCAACAACTTCGACCTTCCGCTCCATGGAGGACCACCGGCTCCTCACCGTGGGCCTCACCCCGGGCTACAGGCCCCTCCACTGGAAAACTCCTGAACCCTCGCCGCCGGTCCGACGCCACCTGCCGCTCGACGCGATAGCCCATAGGGTGGTCAACCTGGTTGGTCATCTGCGCATAGCCCCTCCCGCCTCTGAGAATCTCCTGCCAACCGCTCTCCCACCGGGTGCCCCCGGCGACCCTACCTTCCTTGGACTCAAGAGGGACTGCAAGCAGCTCCTACTCCACACGTGGTCCTCCCAATACCCGCCCCCCCCACGCTACATGTACACGCCTACTCTGACCCCACTCCCCTTTATGGTGCTTGGGAAGTTCATGGCAGGTCGTATCCATCAGATGAGATCAGGAAAAAGCTACCTGGCAGCACACGTTTCTTGGAAGGATCCCAACGCCCCTACCACTTGCCCCTATTGTGAGGAGGAGCCCGAGACCTTCTACCACGCCATCCTTAACTGCTCGGCCAAACTCGAAGCCAGGAGCTCCCACCTCCAGGGAGTAGACGGCCTATGGGAGGACGACCCACTCTGGCACACGCCGGCCCTGCTTCATGGCCTGGCGAAATACATCTCGATCACTGCTACCGGTTTTCCCCCTGAGATGCCCGCCCTTCGGGGTTCCCCCTCTCTCTCCCCCCCACCATCCCCTCGCCACCCCATGACTTGAACGTTTTCGGTTCTACTCGGGGGCTCTTCTTGGTTATGTTTAAGGTACTATAGTTAGTTTTGAGTGTTTCCCTATATTTATGCTTTGAGGCTGCTTTGCGATATGGGTTGTTCGCGCTTTTGGAGGCACTGGTTTGGTTTCTTTTGTTGAAGTTTGTTTTGGGATTAAGGTTTTGTTTACGCCATAGCTAGCACTGCATGCGAGTTCTTGTACCTAAACAAAGAATACATGACGATAAAAAAAAAAAAAAAAAAGGACCTTCGGGACAGACTCCTCACGCAACCACTTACGCCTTTCCTCTTACCTGTCTTCGCTTCGCGTCGGTAGCGAATTTACAGCGACAGGAAAATCGGTGCCCTTGATTCATATCTCACGATAGCTTCTAGTCTTTAGCTTCTATCACGATAGTTGCTACTCCTCCCCCTACAATCATTTGAAGAACCCAGGTTCTTCATCTCGCCTATCTACGACTTCCTCACTTTCAGCCTCGCCTCTTTATGGTCGCTATAGCTAAGCGAGCCTCTCCCCCCTCCGCCGCGTCCGCCTTGCGCTCGTCGGTGGTTCTGTCTCGTGCCGTCGAGAAGAACTTCGCCCTGGAGGCCGAAGTCTCTCGCCCTCGGCATCACATCTCTGTCCTTTCTCGGTGGCTTCATCGCGCTGAGAAGGAGAACGCTGCTCTGTCAGGTTCGCTTCGCGAACCTGAGGTTCCTACGGTTATTCCTTCGTCGCCTACTCCCTCGGTCGCTTCAGTTACTACGGTTGTCACGGTGCGGGATGAGCTAGACCCTGGGAATTCTCAGGGCCCGGCAGAGGAGCCCACTCGGGGAGTTGTTACGCCGGCGGTTATCCCACCACCACCCTCCACGGAGGGTGGTTTGGGTGGGCCCCCTCCTGATTCGTCGCCTGTGGTGCTACAGGCATCCTCTTTGGTGAGTGGGGTGGTTACCCCTGTGGTGGCGCCGGCGGCGGTGGCATCGCCTCCTTCGGGGGGTCAGGTGCCTGAGTCCTCTGTGGCTGAGCCCGTGGCTGGTCGGGGAAGCGCCTCTAGTGGCGCCCCTCCTGTGGCGGTGGGTAGTGTTAAGGGTGCTCCGTCCACCCCCGACCGTAGGCCTGCGCCTGGGGGAGAAAAGAGGAGGAGGAACAAGAAGCGCTGGGTCAAGCACGATCGGATATCACCTGTGCCACTTGTCCCTGGTTCGGATACGTTATCGCCATCGCCGGTACGCACTCGGTCGCGCCCGGCTGCTACGGAGTCCACGGCAGGAGTGCCGCCTGTGGACGGAGTTGAGGAGTTCTTGGAGGATATTACCTGAGTTTGTTCGGCCAAGTGTTGATGGCTTGGGGATGCGGTCTTCCTGGCGCCTTCCCCGGAGGTATTTGGGTTGCGTTGCCCTTGTGGTGCTGCTCGGGTAGTCTATGACGGTTCGTACCCCCTCAGCTAGGGAGCCCTCGCACAGTAAGACAGCTTTCCTTTAGGACTTCGGGCTTGGGTTTTGGGTGTTTCTTTTGTTTGTGGAGGTTTTGGAGGGGGTGTTGGGCCGTGACGGTCAGCTGGGGGTGTCCCGAGATCATTGAGTGGGGGCGCTCGTGTGGGTTTCTACTGTGGAGGAGGGTTTGCAGGGTCATATTTAGATGGCAGTTGTGGGATTTTGATTTTTGTACGGGGAACCTGGAGGACTGGTACCTTGCTCGGCTTCGGCTACGCGAGGAGGTCTTGTGGCTTCAGCTGCTTGGCTTGGTTGGGCCCATACCAGAGGGTCTACGGTGTTGCTTCGGGTGGGACTTTCTTTACTGTTGATGGTTTTATTCTTAGTGTTCGTGTTGTGGGCATGGCACGGGCATGTTGATGGTTGGGACCAGAGGTTTGGACTGTTCGTAGTTAGTGGTTGTCACCGGGGGAGCGTTAACTGGGTGGTCCTCCGGGCACGGGCATGTCGTATGCCGCAGTCGGCGGTACGTGGATAAATAAAATTAGATTGAACCACTTAAGTCTTTCCTTGCTTCTATCTTCGCTCCGCGTCGGTAGCGTTGCTTTCGCGCCCATGATCCCTTTCTGATCCTTGGATTCTGAGGGAGATATCGGAGTTCGCTCAGTAGTTCCTGGGGTCCTTCGTGTTGAAGTTGTTATGTGGTGAAGCGTCGTGGCTACATGTTTTCGCCTCCTCGTTGTTGTTTGATTCTCACGATGATTTCGCTTCGAGCCTTTCGGCTTTGGCGACTACGAGTGTAACGAGACTCCACTGAGTACTATTACAAGTAGCCAAACCTACACCCATACCGGAGTCAAGAGACTACCGTGGTAGGGCTGGCGGTAGACTTAGGTCTACCAGGTGGAGGTACCGGTGGTTAGGTACCTCAGTCGGGCATGCTAGGCCATACCAAAGGTACATAGGTCCTAGTAATGGTTGGTGGTTACCCTACTCAGTAGGGTAACCCAAGTAGTCAATTTGGGAGTTACCCTGAATTGCTTGACGGTGAGTCCAGGTAGAGTTACCCTACCTTTGGACTAGAGTTACCCTGCCATGGGCTAAGGGTTACCCTGCTATGGAGCCAAGTTACCCTACCTTGAAAGTAACTTGTTACGCAGGACTTCGGGGGAAGTGACTAGATTGTTTGTCACGCGAAACTATATAGGGTGTTCGAATCTCAGGTTGTGCGGATCACTCCGGCACAACCAGTTGAGCTCCGAACAAGCTGTAACTTGGAGGTGTGGTGGCTAACACCCCCCTCCGGCCCCGTTATAAGTCCCTGGCGTCATGGGCTACAGCCTGAAGAGTTGCTGTAAGTCTAGCAAAAGTCTCCCGGTGGAGATGCTTCCATAACACTGTATGCGCTCACGCCGTCCGTCCGACCGGAGGCTGTCCGCAGGATATATGAGGGGACAGAGGAGAACCTGGAGAATGGCCTCCAGGTGGTTTCATGTAAAACAGACCAGAACTGACAGAGTAATACTACTTTGAAGTTAAGGGTAGTATGTGAGGTTACCGGAGGCCAGTAGGCGAGGTAACCGAAGTCCGTTGCCCCGAAAGTGTAATAGTATTGGAGAATCGTTAAGGACTCTAAGACACTAGTCTGAGGTCACGATAAGACTTACTTCTAGGAGGGTTGACTGTGGGTAGCGCCTATTGGTAGTCAACCTCCGAAGGGGTCTATCGGGGGAGCTACGTGGCTATCATCCGGAATGATATAGAAATGAGTAGAACCGGATAGATGTTCAGGGGCTGCGAATGCTTGTAGAAGACTAAGTGTATATGGGTAGAGAGTTCCATAGTTGGTATAGTATCCGCACGGGCATGACAGCTCGCCACTGGCATGACCACGATATGAAGAGTTTTTACTCCTGCGGTTGCATTGGAGGTGCAGCGGCTAAAACACTTCTATCGGGCAGATGTTAGAACACCACTGAGTGGTCTAGTTCGCTACGGAGGATCGTTGGTCCGACCCGTAGAGGTTGGCTAGACAGCCCACGGGAGTTGGGTGCTCACGAACGCAGGGTAGTGATGGGGAGTAACTGGCAGCATACCAAAACCTACTTAAGTATATGCGAGTTCTCCTCTACTCTGGCAATCAACTACCTCTCGAGACCAGGACTTAATTGAGTAAAAGCTGTGGCTTAACGATATTAAGTTTTACCGTTTATTTTATCAACTCTACTGTTGATTACCTTTATCTTTACTTCTGAAAGAATACTTCGGTGCGGTCGCAACCTCGGGATCCATCTTCCCTGAGGGAGCCCCCGTTACAACGAGCCCTCCTTCGGTAAAAAGCGTTCTGCTTCTCTGTCTATTGACTACTCGTAGAGTTTCGCGTTCAGGGGTTGGGGGAATTGGAGGTTGCTGTGGGGGGAAACACCCCTGTCGTTCTTTGGGCCAGCTCATGTTTCTTGTTGGGTTTTAACAGAGTCCTTAGTGTTCGCGATACAAAACGCCCGTGGGTTAGACTGATGACCTTCCCAAGTATCAACACGTCGTACCGATCGAATCATTCCTTAAGGGACGGGGGCCTCGCCGGCCCCGCCCTTCGTCTACTATTGTCACGGTCGGAATCCTACGATGTCGCTTATCGCCGTTCCCTTAATTTCGGTTCAAGTGGCATTTACGGTGGTTCAGTCAGGTGTCTCCTCCTCGCTTCTACATGGGGATGGCTTTGACCCTGAAAACATTTAATCTCCTGGCGCGGATGACCTTCTGCCCGGGATGGTGTGGGGCGATTGGTTGCCGGGCCACGCTTGGTCTAGTGCAGGGGTCGGTGTGTTTACGGATGGTGGTTGGCGGTCACACCTATTGCAAGTGGGGCCTACCTTCTATTTGTCTCATTTCCTATCCTGCTACCCGCCCTCTCTGAAGCGTCAGTTTGGGCACCTTTCGTCGGACTTTGGTGTGGCCCTTTGAGGCCCACCTTGGGGGGCCTTCGGGTTCCCTGGCTTCCCTCTCGGCTTGTTCGGATTTCGGTTTGGACGGGTTGGGACTGTAGCCGACGCCTCTGGGTACTGGCTCGTATGTTGTTGCCCTGTGTTCGTCCTGGTGGCACCCCTCGGCTACACGGTGCTGGGGGTTGGGGCTCTGTTGTTGTGGCCAAAACTAGTGGCTGCATGATGGGGTCAAGTATCGGCTGTCCTGTGGCTGTCGGGCGGTTGATCTGCCTGAGGGGCTGAGGGGGCTGGATGGGAACTGCGGGGCCTGGTGTGTGGGGCTTGGGGGGGGCTGACTTGGTGGGGAGAGGCACCTGTGAGCACCGGTCGGGCCTGCATCAGGTTGGGCGAGGTCTAATTAAGTGTTTCCAGCTGGCTTGGGCTGTTAAGGTTAAGCTGCTGAGTGCTGCAAAGCTTCCTGTCGGACCGGCTGGCTGATGGCCACCTGTGTCGATAGTGGGTGGCGACCTCTGGGTTGGACTTGTTTGGGTCTTGCGTGCTGGGTTCTGTGGAGCTTGTTTGGTTTCTTTGGTTTGGTTGCGGGCATGGCAGGAGGAGGCATGGCACCATGGGTAGGAGATAGGCCCTACTGACCTCTTTGGTCTGTCACCACCTCCATGTATTTCTTTTGTTTTTGGTGTTTGTTTGGGGTTACGGGCAGCGGGTACAGGTCCTTCTCACCATTACGCTCTTCGGAGGCACTTGGCAAAGTGGGTTCATAGGGTCGACGGCCTGGCATGCGGATGCGAGTTGTGGACATGCTGGTCACAACCTCTCCGCCTTGGTGCCACCTGTGCTGATAAATTGTTGTTGGTTTTCTATTGTGGAGGAGGGATTGCAGGACGGTATTCAGACTGGGCGGTAGTAGAATTTTGGTTTTGTACAGGGAACCTGCCTTTGTTGGACACCCTTTCGGCCTTGGGGCTTCGGCATGGGTCTTGCCTGTCGCCTGTACACCTCGGTATTCGTGGGTTTGCCCCTCGTACTCTTTGGTCGGGAATGATGCGGACTTGCTACAAGGGCTGCGGTTAATTCCATACCAGAGGGATTTCGGATGCGGGGGTGAGGAGGGCTTTCTTTACTGTTAATGGTCTTGTACTTAGTGTTCACGTGTTGGGCATAGCGCAGGCATGTTTGAGGTTTTGGAGCCAGAGGTTTGGATTGTTTGTAGTTAGTGGTAGTTCCGGTTTGAGCTAACCTCATGCCGGCGGGGACTTGTCGTATGCCGGAGTCGGCGGTACAAGTATAAATATAATTAGATTGAACCACTTAAGTCTTTCCTCTTACCTGTCTTCGCTCCGCGTCGGTAGCGAATTTACAGCGACAGGCAAATCGGTGCCCTTGATTCCTATCTCACAATAGCTTCAAGTCTTTAGCTTCTATCACGATAGTTGCTACTCCTCCTCCTACAATTGTTTGAAGAACCCAGGTTCTTCATCTCGCCTATCTGCGACTTCCTCACTTTCAGCCTCGCCTCTTTACGGTCGCTATGGCTAAGCGAGCCTCTCCCCCCTCTGCCGCGTCCGCCTTGCGCTCGTTGTTGGTTCTGTCTCGGGCCGTCGAGAAGAACTTTGCCTTGGAGGCTGAAGTCTCTCGCCTTCGGCATCACATCTCTGTCCTTTCTCAGCGGCTTCATCGCGCTGAGAAGGAGAAGGCTGCTCTGTCAGGTTCGCGCAGCGAACCTGAAGTTCCTACAGTTATTCCTTCGTCACCTACTTCCTCGGTCGCTTCGGTTACTCCGATGGTTTCAGTGAGGGATGGGCTAGACCCTGAGATTTCTCGGGGTCCTGCAGAGGAGCTCCCTCCAAGAGTTGTTATGCCAGCGGTTATCCCAGCACCACCCTCCACGGAGGGTGGGGTGGGTGGGCCCCCATCTGATTCGTCGGATGTGGTGGTAGGGGCGTCCTCTTCGGTGGATGGGGTGGTGGTCCCTGTGGTGGCGCCAGCTACGGTGGCATTTCCTCCTTCGTGGGATCAGGTGCCTGAGTCCTTTATAGCTGAGCCCGTGGCTGGTCGGAGAAGCGCCTCTGGTGGCGCCCCTCCTGTGGCGGTGGGTGGTGTTGAGGGTAGCCCGTCCACCCCCGACCGTAGACCTGCACCTGAAGGTGGGAAGAGGAGGAGAAGCAAGAAGCGCCGGGTCAAAGAAGACCAGACCTCACCCGTGCCACTTGTCCCCGGTTCTGATAAATCATCGCCCTCACCGGTGCGTGCTCACGTGCACCCAGTACCTCGTAGCCCCAGCGGAATAGTGCTGTGGGAGGCGGAGGCTGAGCTGTGCCGGGGGGGCTGTCCTGACCCTGGTTGTCAGGGAACCCTCCTGGGTGGCTTGGTCGGTGGCCAACGTGGAGCACGTTGTGGTTCTTGTAATGCGTTCAGGGCGTTTGCCTATGACTGAGCTCGCTCGGCTAGGGAGCCCTCGCCCAGTAAGACGGCTTTCCTTCGGGTCTACGCACATGGGTCTTGGGTGTTTCTTTTGTTTATGGAATTTTGCGGGGTGTTTGGCCGCGGCGGTTGGCTGGAGGTGTCCCGAGATCATTGAGTGGGGGTACCGGGGTGGGTTTCTATTATGGAGGAGGGATTGCAAGGTCATATTTAGATCACGGTAGTGACTTTGCCCCCCGTACGAGGAGCTTGGGGGACTGGTACCTTGCTCGGCTTCAGCTACGCGTGGAGGTCTTGTAGCTTCGGCTACTTGGCTTGGTTGGGCCCGTACCAGAGCGTCTATGGTGTCGCTTCAGGGAGGACTTTCTTTACCATTGATGGCTTTGTATTTAGTGTTCGTGTTGGGGCATGGCGCGGGCATGTTGGAGGTACGGGGTCGGAGGTTTGGATTGTTCGTAGCTAGTTGTAGTTCCGGTTTGTGTTAACCTCGTGTCGGCGGGGACTTGTCGTATGCCGGAGTCAGCGGTACAAGTATAAATAAAATTTAGTTTGAACCACTTAAGTCTTTCCTCCTACTTATCTTCGCTCCGCCTCGATAGCGAGCTTCAACTTCACGCAACGTATTTCGCCTACTCACGATAACTTCGTCGGTTTACATCGTTTCCATCTTCGTTTGTCAGACGGCTGGGTCATTGAATAGTTGTTCTCGCTTGAGAAGGTGTTCCAGAGGGAGATATCCGTGGTTGATCCCGGTAGTCTCTAGACACAGGCTTGAGTGAGGATGGCGACTACATCTGCCTCCTCCTCCTCGGACTCTGTCCCAACTTCGCGGATGTCGTCCCCTGTTCGGTTCGGCTCCAACCCCTCCTCCTCGCTTAAGACGTCTCGCGTCAGCTTGTCTCTTACGCCTGTTTCCGATGCTGTCCTTGGCCTCATTCCTACTACTACACGGTCGTACGCTGCGCCTGGCAGGGACTATGGTTTTTTGTCCTTTGCCCATGAACATGGTTGCCCCAACGCGGTGAACCCGGCGTTGGATAACTTAGTAAGGAGGTCGGTTGCTACAGCCGCCCTTGTCACGATGAAAGAGGTGGAGTCTTTTGTGAAGGGTTGCCTATTTGGGAAGGGTTGTCCAGCCACATGTGGCTTGGATAACGCCTCTACCACGGGCCTATTCAATTGGTTCAACTCCAATCACAGTTCGACGTACACGCCGACCGTGCCAACCCCCTCTCCCACTACCGACTCGCAGGTTGCTATTCCTGAGTCCTCTCTCCTCCCGCTGGCCAAGCAAGGCTCGAACACCACTACAGTTGAGGCCAGCTCATGGTCCACCACCCCTTCCGCCCATCGAGTAGCTTTTGATAGGTTTGTGGCTCGGGATCGTGCTAGGCGAGCCCCCAATACCTCAACCCCCTCCTTTTTGTCTGGGCTGTCTTCTAGAGAAAAGGCCCTCTACACCACTGGGAAGTTCAAATTGGATGACCCCGCCGACGAGGACTATGCCCCTCCGGCAAAGGGAACGCTACACCGTGCCCGCTCCTCCTCCCCCCGCAAACGCGCCGCCCCGGCCCCTAGTCTCTTCTTCGAGCCCCAGTTCATAAAGGCAATTGATGTCAACGAAGGTCGGAAGAAACAGATTGTCCCGCATGAGCAATTTTCCCATGTCCTGGATACCTACCGGAAGCGCCTGGCCCCCCCTGTGCTGGTTCCTTCCACCATTGAAGATTCCCCCCCCTCGTCGCCCCCTTGCTGATCATCCAGGAAGTGGTACCGTCGGCAGAGGTAATTGTTCGGGACACCCCCATGGCCCTGGAGGAAGGACGGAACTCGGAAGCGACCAGCTTGGGCGACAGCATTCACACCCCTAGTCTTTTGAGTACACCTGTCCCTGGCTCGTCCCCTCCTGACTACGATTCTCTACCTCCCATGTTGCCTGGGAGTATTTTGGAAGGATCTTTAGGCATCCCTTGCAGCAAGAGCACTTCCTTGGAGGTGACGTTGCCGGAAACCCAGCCAGAGGATGCTGATGCGGCCATGGCTAGGGCTGACCAGATTATGGCTGAGGTGGATGAGATGATGGCGGCTGGTAAGTCCCCCTCCCCCGCTCCTGGGTCTGGTAGTATTGTGGGGTCCATGTTAGAGGGCCTCGAGGATATTCGGTCTGGAAACACCCAGCCTCTCCTGTCGCCTCTCCCCAGCGCAGACGGATCCGAGGAACCCGACACCGTGGAGGACGTCCGAACTTGGATGGAGGGTGAGATTGTGGAAATGGTCCCCATCATGTGGGTGGGACGTCGCTTTCATCGTTTGGAAAATGCGGTCCGGACCTTGACGGAGATAGTTGGCCGGCAGGAGGAGGAGATTGCCACCCTGAAAGGTAGCTTGGCCCCCCGTCGTCGCTCTCCCTCTGTGACTCCTAAGTCCTCATGGACTACCCCTGTTCCCCACTCCTCATTAGAGGGGTCTACTGAAGTCCCAATCAAGGGCCAGGGTGCTGCTCCGGCCGCCCCTGCTGCTAAAACATCCTTCGTGGACATGGTGAAAAAGATGGCACATGTGCCCAAACCGGCCATCCCACTAAAGGCCAAGATAGTTCCCATCGGCCCTGCATCGGCGGCCTCCTACCACAGCACCAGCAGTGGCAGCTTCTCCGGTGATGGGGGGGTGGTCCTGAAGGTGGGAAAGACCACGGAGGAAAAGAAGGTGAGCTGGGTGGATGTTGAGGAGGAGGAGGGTGAAAAGAGGGAAAGGAAGAGGGGCAGGCGTCTAAGTGGAGCTGCCAGGAGGAGAAGAAAGATGGCAGCTCAGGCCGTCCAGGAAACATCGGCGACTCCGGCCAAGACTCAGGAAAAGACTACTACTGACGCACAGGCTACACCCCCCGCTGCTGCCGCCCCAGTACCCATGGTGCAAACCCTCTCGTCGGGGCCAGGCACCATCAGGAGGATTTACAATGTGGTGCCTAACCTGATCCCTTGCGACGGCCCTCCTCGCAGCACCAGTCAGCAGGGGCCACCGCCGAAGCTGGCTCAACCCCAGTCCTCGCCTACCCCGGATGCGAGGAGAAGGCACATCACAATGCGGTTTGCCACCCACAAGGAAGTGGCCCTGCCGGAGGGTATGACAATTGAGACCATCGGTGCCCGCATCAACGTCATCTTGTCCAACTCGCCGAAGATTAGGGGTACTTGCCCTTACGTTCGTGCTGGACATATTCGGAGCGAGATTGGGTGCATCTTCCTCACCCTGGCAGCCCACTCTGCTGCTGAGCTTGGAGACCGACTTGACAGGGCCCGGCTGGCACTGTTGAAAGAGCTATCACTCCTGGAATTTATTTTCCAGAAGGACGTAAAGAAGGTCAAGATCATGGTGATGGGTGTCCCGCTTTCAGACACCGACCGTGGTTCCATCTGGAAAGTGGACGGATGGATTGGCGAGCAGGCCTCGGATGGCCTACGTACTGACTTGGAGCTAGGTAATCCCGGCATCGTCACCATGTCCCGCCCCGACATCATGGGGTTCCTTCAAGCTATGAGGCAAGCCAAGGCCGTGTCTTGCGGTATTCGCTTTGTGGTGGAAGAGAATGAGGCGGCTAAGGCTGCTTTGGAAGCTGGGAGGATCTTCCTTTAGGGGGGAACCCGGAATGTTAGGGTGTTTACCGAACACCGTACGGCGAAGGTTTGTGGTAAATGTTTGCAGGTAGGCTACTTTCAGGCCACCTGTGCCCTTCCTTCCCAGTGTCGTTTCTATTACGGGGAGCACCTGTCCCAGGAGCACATGTGCAAGGCTCTGGGATGCTCCGGAGGAGTAGGCGAGGCGTGTGGGCACACTCGCAGGAGGTGCTGGCTGTGTGATAGGGCCGACCACTTTGCTGGGTACACAAGGTATCCTGCCTTGAAAGCTGACTCTAGGACCCCCGTATCCTCCCCACCCACGATGACGATGGCCACTGCCGCAGCCTCATCATACGAAGTGCCTGACGCTACGGGTAAGGGACCTGAGAGGAGAAGGCGGCCACGGCGCCGGAGCAGAGGACGGTCACTGACTCCCAGGGTAGTGGAGGTGAGTAGTGATGAGGAAGAGGAGGCTGTCCCGCGGGGAAGTCCGCCAAGGCTAAGGGTAAGGAGCCCGAATGCTCGGCCCCCTCCTCCTCCCCCAAGCGCGGTATTTTAAAGAAAAACCCCATTCCCAAGAAGGGTGACACTATGTAGTTCACCTGGGACTCTGAGGGCTTTACTAGTGACTTTGGCCCCTGTGGCCTTAGCGGATCTGTCGAGGCCCCCTTTTAATGCGTATCACGGCGATAGCATTAAATGTAGGGAGGAGCGGCAGGAATCGGGCGCTGGCGTTTGATTTGTTTTCTTTTATTGATTTGTTTTTTGTTTTGGAACCTCCGGTTGATACGGAGGGACAACATGTACCGGTGGAAGTGGATGGTTGGGATTTGTTTTCCTTGGTTGTTGGATCAGGGGTGGTGGTGTTTGTGCGCTCACATTTGTGTGGGTTATTTGATGTTGTGGGGCATGGGGACACTTGTGCCCAGATTGGATTTTGGGAGAAGGGTAAGAAGAGGGTACTTGCAGGTATCTACATCCCACCTACACATACCAAGGCCGAATATCAATCAGGGCTAAGGGACGTCGGGGAAGCGGATATCGCGCTTAGTAATTTCAATGCCAGGCATCGAGATTGGGATCCACGGGTGGAGGTGGCTAGGCAGGAACATTGCGGACAATGATTACGAGAATGGATGGCACCACGACTACTGAACATGACTCCTCCTGATAGACCGACGTTCCGTGACATATCAATGATTGATCTCTGCAGATACCGCCGGCCATACCTACAGCACCGACACCTCGACATGGTTGGCTGCGAACATGCTGCCCAGACTATCCGAATCCATGTGGACATTCCTGATAATCTCATGAGAAGGAGGCCTGCGTGGAAGAAACCCCTGTGGGGAAAGGTTGGAAAAGAGCTGGACGCCCTGAAAGAGGTGGATGGTGAGCAGTTGTGGGGAGGAATGAGAAGCGTGGTGGATGCACTCCCACGGGCTTCCGTTGGCAGAAGTCGGTGCGAGTGGTGGACACCCGAGTTGGAAAGGGTGAGGTTGGATGTGCCCCGGCTGAAGAGATACTCCAAGCGCATGGCGGAGCGGGCGGAGGACTTTAGACTGGCGAGGTGTGTCTACTGGGCTTGCCTGTTGAGTGCTCGTTTCAACCACACAAAAACCAAGTTGGCGGAGAGCAAGGACCCAGACATCTTCAGGCTGGCAAGATAGTTGGAAGCTAAGCGCACGCTGCTATCAATGGTGCGATCAGATGGCTCTTTGGCTACAACGTATGCCGATATTAGCGACCTGATTGTACAACAGCTTGAACCTGGTAGCCCTGCCCAGTGGGTGGAGAGTGTGATAGAGATGGGCAGTGCCCAGGAAATGGAAACGGCGCTGGCAAGATCTCCCGCAAACACGGGCCCCGGCGAAGACGACATTGGCTATCCCTTCCTAAGGTTTTGGCAGAGGAGGGATGCCACAACACTGCGACGCCTCGTTGACTATGGGTTATGATACGATATTCCAGACTGGCATAGGGCTGAGGTGGTTCTTATACCCAAGCTCGACAAGCCGCGGTATGATATCGTCAAGTCCTGGCGTATGATACATCTAGTCCCGACCACGGCTAAGGTGGCAGAAAGAGTGGTGTTGCTACGGCTGGTCGCCTGTCTAGATCTTGGCGAGACGCAGTTCGGCTCCCGCAGGAGACGGGGTGTCCATGATGCCATGGCAGTCATTCAGGAATTCCTCCACCACAACGAAGGATACAGGCGTCTGATCCTGTCCATGGACGTGGAAGGAGGGTTTGACAATATTGACATCAACCTCCTGTCGGATTTCCTGGTAGCTCGAGGGTGCCCCCCCAACCTGTGTCAATGGGTTCGGAGATGGACGGGTTGTCGGTCTATCCGCTTCCAGTTCAATGGGTGTGTTTCCTCGGTGTACCATGTTAACAAGGGGGTTCCCAAGGGATCGCCACTCTCACCCTTCTTGTTTGGCGCATATGTAGCTGACATTTTCAAACTGCGGATGCGATACTCCCCTGGTGTCCGATATTTGGTGGCCTCATACGTCGACAATGGGGTCATCATGGTTGCAGCTGACTCATTTGATGCTGCCCGGTACCATACTGGGGAATTATTGCGTGATTGTGACCGTGTTGCGCGAGACAGGAGAATGGGGCTTAGTGCGTTGAAGACGCAGTGGATTGGGTTTGGTGATAGGGCGTGGGAAGGAATGAAATTGTTGGGAGAAATGGTGTTGCCATCTGAGGACCTGTGGGTTCTTGGATATAGGTTTAATGTATTTCTTAACTTTTCTTCTCATGTACGTTATTGGTTGGACAGGGGGCTGGGTGTGAGGAGGAGGATTGCGGTATTGGGAAGGAAGTTTGGAAGTGTTGGGGGGTTGGGAGTGTGAGAGACTTACCGTTTAGTGCAGGCAGCCTACCTCCCAACCGTATACTACGGACTTGAGTTTGTAACCGACTACCCATCGTATGTGAAGCAGATTCAGGTACACATCAACGATTGCCTCCGCTCGGTGTTCCAGACCCCGATGAAGCTGGCCAACAACATTTCGCTGGCAGAATACGGTGTGATGCCTGTCGCCATCCAAGGCAGGTACCTATAACGGAGGTGTTATAGCCGATTTATTAACTATCAATATTGCGAGGACCATCCCTGTTTCAGGCAGATCCGGCTTGACTAGGAGGAGGAGGGTATGGTGGCCCACTGGCAGAACTCGAACAAGGTACTTTCCCAACGGCCCGCAGTTACGATCGGGAAGGGAAAGCAAGCCATGGCCCTGAGACACACCAGGGAGGTAAAGGAGCTCAGTAGAGGCTCGGATCTGGTGGTGTACACCGATGGGTCTAAGATGGCCGGGGGTGCCGCTGGTGTCGCTTGGGCTGCGTGCGACCGGGGGGCCTCATTCAGGATAGGTGGGTGTTCGGTACCACCGTCCTGGAGCATTGTCGAATGCGAGCTGTTTGCCGTGGTCTGCGCCTTGAGGAAGGTCCGCGATATGTCTATGGGACCCAAGGTGCATCTGTTCCTGGACTGTGTCCCCACCCTGCTCCTAATTGAGAACATGTTGCCGGAAGGGGACTCGGCCGAAATGTGGGATATCATGGCACCGTTATTGGAGGCTGTACACACGTCCTTTAGCTGGGTTCCTGGACACATGGGCATACAGGGCAATGAGCTGGTCGACAGGAAGGCCAAGGAGAGTACTCGCTTGCCGTTGCAACCTTTCCGGTGCGAAGGGATCAGCTTTGGTATATGTAACATGTTCGCTAGGTGCTAATCACGTTTCGGGAGGTGTACGATAGTTGGCAGGTGGCCTGCTCTTCCGGAGAGGAGGCGGGAGCTGTATGAACTAAAGGAGGCTTCGGAGGTGTACTGGAGAAACTAAAGAGTAACCGTTCAACCAAGTATATTGAAATACTGTCTGTCGAAGTCTGTCCTTTCCATCGTGGAATAGGACGGTCTTTAAATACACAAATCTGTTCATGTCTATGAACGAAACTAAACAAAGGTATCAAGCGATACTCTTTGGTAAAACAACATAAGTAACAAACTAAGTATCAAAAACGATACTTCAAACAAACCAAGTATCAAAACGATACTTAAAACAAAACATAAAACAAACTAAGTATCAAAAACGATACTTCAAACAAACCAAGTACCAAAGCGATACTTAAAACAAAACATAAAACAAAATCCTTAACCGAGTACCTGTACCGGTTACATTCCCCAAAACAAAACAACTGTTTAAACAAAATCAAACCTAATAATCCTGAAAATTAGAGTCCTCAGAAGGCTCGAAAAACTCGCTTTCTGCTAACATCCAATTATCGGCATTGAGACACCAAACACAAGTAAAAACCTTAATATAACAGCGGGATTCAAAGAAAGATAAATCACAGTAGTCACGAATACCAGATTCGCGGTCAGTTTCCACCCACGCTTCATTGCAATCAGGACAATAGTCCACCCAAAGGATAGCGAAATAGTCTTCAGGTTGGATAACATCGCGGTTCAACAACAGTCCAACAAGCTGCTGTCGCTGCCTCACATTGATCTCCTCATAGTTTGACATCGTTAAGGTATTCGGATGGTGGTGGTTCTAGGTGAAGTCATCGAGAGCCTGCTCCATGGTCTGGTTCTCTTCATCGCTGCTTTCAAATTCGGACTCAAAGTATGGGGCCCAGAAACCATCTCGGGCCTCGAGCTCCTTGTGCCATCGCTCTGTTCCCGGCACAGTTGGTGACCAGCACATGGTGATATAGTTGATGGTTGGTGGTAGGGAGTTGTCCGGCATGTTGGCTTCCCACCATTCATTCACCATCTCCATAGCGTGCTCCAGTTCCTCTAACGGTTCCCAGCTGTTCTCACTTGCGGGGTATCCTTTCCCTTTGACGAGGAATTGATCATTTCCATGCCAAAGGCGGTGGTCTCGGATTTCTTCAACTTCTCATTCCTCTTTCTTGTCAACGGTGATGGGAGCGAGGCGAGAGTGAATTCGTCCAGGGAACTTAGAGTCGTCATTAGGGTAGAATCATTTAACAGAGGAGGCATGGAAGGTGGCAGTGGGGTGGCGGTACATGCGTCCATCCATCTGGACAGTATAGTTTTCGGTGTGCTCATCGAAGGCTAAGACCTTAAAGGGTCCTCTCCAGCGTGGTTGAAGCTTCTTGCTTCGTCCGGAGGCGGTAATGAACAAGTTCCCTTTGACCATAAGCATATTGCCAACAGGGATAGACACATGTTTGCGTCTTCGCTTCTGGGCAGTGGTGGTGCTTCGGAATCGCGCAGCTTTGATAGCTTGGAAAGCGTCATTGCGTATTGCCTGGTGTCGATTGAGGTGGTCGTCTGAGTCGGGGATAGAGGAGTTCTTGAAAAGCGTAGTAGGTAGGAGGGGGTATTGTCGACCAAACATTGCTTTGTATGGTGACATCCCAAGGGTGTCGGAATATCCTGCATTGAGGTATGCTGCAAGTTCGACAAGGGCGGGTTCCCAGTTGGTCTGGCGTTCATTGATAAGGTTCCTGATTCCGGTTTTCACTTCACGGATCTTGCGTTCTGCTTGGCCATTAGTTTCATGATGTCCAGGAGCGGCCATAATGTGGTTGATTCCAAGGGAGGTGAGGGTCTGCTTCCAGAATCTAGAGGTGAATCGGGAGTCGGCATCGCTGACAATAGACAGAGGGTATCCATGGGGTGTAAAGAGGTTTCGCTGGAGGATGTTCC
This sequence comes from Tuber indicum, assembly GCA_006112555.1. Lineage (NCBI taxonomy): Eukaryota > Fungi > Ascomycota > Pezizomycetes > Pezizales > Tuberaceae > Tuber > Tuber indicum. Next base: position 128,011 of record VBSK01000063.1, on the reverse strand, counting down.
ATGTATCCTTGGAGGTGTCGGTAGTCTTCATAGGCTGTAGCCATGTATATCCAGAGAACCGGTCCACAGCTACCAGGATGGTATCATATCCAGCAGATTTGTTGAATGGTCCTGCAAAGTCAATAGCAAAGGACTCAAAAACTTCGGAGGGTAGTTGGAGGGTTTGAGCTCTTCCTTCAGGCAACTGAGTACTTTCCTTATTGGCCTGGCAGAGTTCACACTGCTTAATGAAGTCTCGGAAGTCCTGTCGCATTTCTGGCCAATAAACATATTCACAGGCATAGCGGAGGTTTCGATCTGCACTATGGTGTCCTTTGTTGTGGATTTCGGAAATGACATATTCTCTGATTGTCGTGCCATTGAACATGTGGCCCTTCGGTACGTATAGGCATTGGTAGCCATACTGTGTAGCCGTATAGACCATTCCATCAGATACCTGGTAGGTTGCGAGATCTCCATGCTTGGTGCTATCTAGTGCTTTGAAGTAGATTGGGTCATGGCGGTATCCCTTGATCATTTGACTTCGGAAGGCGGTGGTGAGTTCATCTGTGGTGGTTCTGACATCGCGTTCATCTTCAATCAGAGATCCCCTAGACGGTTCGATCGGTACTTCTTCCTCTTCTTCAAAGGTTTCATAAAGTTGGCGGCGATGTTCAGGAATAGTGGGAGGCATAATTGAGACGATAGTTTCATTATTGAAAACTCGGAGGGGTCCACCATACAGGGGACGTGAGTCCATCGGGGGTGTAGAAGAGGGTGGTACAAAGGATGGTGCATGTAGGAAGGCTGCTGCTTCCTCGAGTTGTGCCGTTCTTTCGAGTTGTTCTAAATCTTGATGTCTTCTTGGGGCTGGATTGCCCTCAGGGGCAGATGATCGGATCGCTGGGGGTTTCCATGGTCCTGAAGGTCCGTTGCCGAACTTAATCTCAGTTTGGTGAAAGGGACATGTATCTTCGTAACAGTGGGACCAATGGAGCGTGCATTGTTCAAGGTCTTGAGGTGGCGTACTGCGGAGGGTGCAATCATCTTTCCATTCGTCTTCAAGATGTTGGCCTCGCTCTGTTCCTGCCGCAGCGTACATAGTATAGGAGAAAGGAGGGGATGGAGAGGTCGTGTTGATGGAAGCCATGACTGGTTCTTCCTCGTAGGCTGTGCTGTCGGAACTATCGTCACTTTGTCTAGTGTGGTCATGGACAAGAGGAGGGTTCTGGAGTGATTGGTTCTCATAGATGCGGGAGAGGGTGTCAGCTAAATAGTTGGTTCTTCCTGGGGTGTAGACTATTTTGGCGTCGTATTTGCTGATTTCTCCTATCCATCGGGTTCTTCTTCGCCCAGGAACCTTTTCGGTCTTTAGATTGGTAAGGGGTTGATGGTCGGTAACAATAGTGAAGGTAGTTCCCATCAGGAGGTGGTTGAAAGTGGCAAGGGCATCGATTACTGCAAGTGCTTCCTTATCTGTGGTTCCATAGTTCATTTGCGAGTTAGTGAACTTCCTGCTGTGTAATGCTGCCGGTCTCGCTTGTTCATGGGTGGGTCCTTGTCCAACCCAAGCCCCAACGCCTCATCAGAGGCATCGGTTATCAACCAAATGGGTTCTTCTTTGGACAGGTCAATAGGCCGAATAACATTTGCATCTTTAATTAGCTCCTTAATGTTATTAAAGGCTCGATCATGGGTAGGGGTCCAAACAAATTCAGCATTGCCGGTGAGGTCCGTGAGTGGTGCAGTGACAGTGGCGTGATGTGGGAGGAACTGGGAGATGTAATTGACAAGCCCAAGGAACCGCATAAGTTCCTTTTGATTCTCAGGTGTAGTCCATTCCGTCAGGCAGGATATCTTTCCGGGAGATGCATGTATCCCTTGATCGTCAATTACATGTCCGAGTATCTCCAAACTATCGGCAAATAGGGTGGATTTGTTTCTACTGGCATAGAATTTGTTTTTTCTTAACTTGTCGCAAACTAGGCTGATATGGTGCTTGTGTTCTTCTTCAGTGTTGGAGAAGATGAGGATATCGTCAATGTAGATCCATACAAAGTGATGGAGGTACTCGCTGAGCATATTTTCCATAATTCGCATGAAGGTGGCGGGCGCATTCATGTCACCCTGCAGCATGACTCGGCTAACGAAACTTCCGAAGGGTGTCTTGAAACTGTTATATCGCTCACTTTCCGCATCTAACCGTGTCTGGAAATAGGCATCGCTTAGATCTATCTTGCTTCGGAATCTAGCCCGTCCAACTGCATTAAGGATCTGAGCTTGATTTGGGATTGCGGAGCTGTCCATAACCGTGTTCTCATTTCGTTGTTTAAGATCAACAAGGGGGCGGATTCGCTTGCCATCTGCTTTTAGTTGGACAAACATAGGTGCGGCACCTGGTGCTTCTGCTCGGTAGATGACCCCTCGCCTGAGGTTCTCATTGACCCAGGTATTAAGTTGGTCTTTGTATGCTTCCGGAATGGTGTATGTCGGTTGATTCTTGAGATTAGTGGGGTCTTTCAGGTCGATATGGTGGTTTATTTCCCTCATAGGAGGTAGTTCTTCTGGGATTCGTTCAGGGAATACATCGGAGTACTCATCCAACAGGCTAAGCGCTGTAGTTTCACAGACAGTGGCTCAGAGTTCTCCACTTGTTGGTTTGCAAACAACCCTGACCTTGTGGTTTGGGAACTCGATAATTGAGTCTCCACACTTGATGGTTGCATTATGGCGATTAAGGAAGGGCATCCCAATGAGGGCATCGTATTTTGCTAGGTTCCCAACAAGCATAGTTTGTGGAGGTAGCGAGACTGATCCTAGCTGGACGGTAGCTTTGCTTGTCTTATGGCTAGTGGAGCAAGATCCTTTAACTGCCATATTAACAGCTAATGGTTGTTTGAGGGTTTCGGTAGGTAGACCATAGGCGGAGACGAAGGTATTGCTGATTATATCTCGTCCAATAGCACCGGTATCGAAAAGGACCCGTGCCTGTTTCCCATTGATTAAAATTGTTCCTTCTAATGCTGGGTGAGGCTTTGCCATCGCCGGTGGATGGGTGCTGTTGCATTCTATTTCGATATAGCCGATGTGAATTTCCTCAAACTCACTGGATTGCTCGCCATCATTACTGAGTTTCATCTGGTTTGTTGACGCTTCTTGCTTGACTTTAACTGCCTTTCCTTTGCCTTTCTTGGTGGGGCAATTTCTCGCCAGGTGTCCGGTTTTACCGCACTCAAAACATTCACCTTTCTCCCTTCTTGATTCTTTAGTGGATTTGCCTTTCTTCTTGTAGGATCAGGGGGTTTCTTCTTCTGAGTTGTTGGAGGTATTTCGTCTAGGCTGTCTATTGCTACTGGTAGATGTTTGGGTTTTGTAGGCTTTGGTTTCATGAAGAATGGCGTCCTTTCGTTCAGCTCTAGCTATGATGGTTGCTATCTCGTCATCTTCGTCCTGGAGCGGCTCCACTTCGCGTCGAAGTGTAGGGTGCATGCAATCGTAGAACCTTCGTTTCAGGATGTAGTCTGAGATGCTGTCTTCCGCCATCCTGTTCCTAAGCATCACAAGATCTGTCGCCACATCAGTTATTCTTTTAACGTGGGACCCGTTGACTTGGTGAAGTTCATTGAACTGTTTGAAAAGGAGATCGTTTGTGATAGAGGATTGGAAACGGGCTCTGAGATACTCGATCACGGTGGATCCCTTTAGCTTTGGGTTTCCTCTGTTTTCCTTATAGCATTGGTGGTATGCATCGACTGCCTTTCCTTCGCAGAACGATCCTATCCAAAGGCCGGTAGTTGCTTTTTCAATATCGACCTTTTTCAGGAGGAGGTAGTGTGTAACTTCGGTTACCCATCGCTCAAAGGCTTCGCGCTTAAGGTCTTTTCCTTCTCCTGTGAACTTTGCAGGTAGATGGATCTTGATGTCAGGTAACGGGATATCGTCTTCTTGTGTATCTGCGGAGCGGGACCTTGAAGGTCCACCACCTGTGCTGGCCATGTCGGACTCGCTGCTTGATTCTAGATCGTGAGGAGGCTCGACTGCGGGTTTCTTTCTGGGAGTAGGAGGGACTTCTTCCGGATGGTGTGGGGGTTCCATTGTGTCGTCCTGAGAGTCCTTTGCAGGACGCTTGCCTTGCTTCTTCTTTGTAAGGCCTTCTCGTGGGATTCGCTTCCCACTTCGGGTTGTCAATGACTCTATGTTGAGGTTGAGCTGAAGCCGAACGTACCGAGATTCTGCCGCTTCACTCCGCTAGCGTTCCAGGGTGGATATCGATAGGTTGATCAGGCCTAAATCCAGAGACAGGTTCTTAACCACTTGCTGAGGTTAAAAAAATGTAACGTGTTCGCTAGGTGCTAATCACGTTTCGAGGTAAAGTACGATAGTTGACAGGTGGCCTGCTCTTCCGGAGAGGAGGCGAGAGCTGTGTGAACTAAAGGAGGCTTCGGAGGTGTACTGGAGAAACTAAAGAGTAACCGTTCAACCAAGTATATTGAAATACTGTCTGTCGAAGTCTGTCCTTTCCATCGTGGAATAGGACGGTCTTTAAATACACAAATCTGTTCATGTCTATGAACGAAACTAAACAAAGGTAACAAGCGATACTCTTTGGTAAAACAACATAAGTAACAAACTAAGTATCAAAAACGATACTTCAAACAAACCAAGTATCAAAGCGATACTTAAAACAAAACATAAAACAAACTAAGTATCAAAAACAATACTTCAAACAAACCAAGTATCAAAGCGATACTTAAAACAAAACATAAAACAAACTAAGTATCAAAAACGATACTTCAAACAAACCAAGTATCAAAGCGATACTTAAAACAAAACATAAAACAAAATCCTTAACCGAGTACCAGTACCGGTTACAGTATAGGCCACGCCGCTTTGGTTTGCGAGTTGAGGAAAGAAGAATGGGAGGCCTGGCGTGGTAATAAAGGCCACGGGTATTATGCTCATGGCCCTAAGGCCCCCAGACACCTTCGCAGGCTGACAAGGATGGATTCATATGTGTTGACTAGGATTCGCAGTAGTACTGGCCTGGTCAGGCATGACGAGTGTGAAGGATGTGAGGAGAGACATCACTGGACTTCATGTCAACGGTACAGTTGGCGACGGCCGGCCATGGAGGACTTGTTCAAGGACTCGGCGATTGCGGGATGGAAGGACTGGTGGTTGGAGCACGGGTGGCTGGGACTGGGGATCCCCCGTCATCTTAAGGAGGTGGACGGGGAGTTGGTGGTCGCAGGTAACCGATTTGATGGTACACTGACGGTGGAGAGGGATGGGAGGCGAGTGTGCATAGGAATACCCGATACATGTTTGCAGTGCGAGAAGAAACAACCTGCGGGAGAATGCCTACTTCCGAGTAAGCATCTTCCCTCCAAGTGGTTCTTTCTTCCGAACTCGGTGGCTACACAATACCCGAGCTGTGACATGGCGATTACCTACCAAGGCACCTCCACCCGTCCCTCCTTCTCCGCTAACTTTGATGACAATCCGGGTTGCCTCTCTGCGAGCCGTGACCGGTTCTCGCAGCAACACTGGCACAGTTGAGACGATCTTACCCTGTCTCTGCGAACGGCGGTTGTGCTGACGTGGGCTGGGATGTTTGGATTTATCGCGCAAGAACGGTGTCCCTTCTGCGACCAGCGTCGGATTGTTGGGAAGAGGAATACGATGGGGGAACACTATCGGAAGAAACGCGGATGTTGGGACAGACTGTATGTTTCCTTTGTTGAATATGTTGACGAAATTATGTTGGAGGCGGGATAATTGTGTTGTTATGGTGTTGGTGGACAGGTTGCGAGAGGGGAAAGACGTGTTAATCCGGGATGTCGCTAGCCGACATGAGCGCCAGTGAACCCCCTAGGTAGTGATTTTTGGGATTTGTGTTTGGGAGGAGCGGTTACGGGACGGGATTGCGCCCATGGTAGTGTATTTTAGTTTGTGATTTTGGGGCGGGGGGGAGACTGGTCGTATGCCGGAGTCGGCGGTACTAGTATAAATAAATTAGATTGAACCAGTTAAGTCTTTCCTTACTTCTATCTTCGCTCCGCCTCGGCAGTATTCCTTTCGCACCACGATGGTCTTTCAATGCCTTTGATTCTGGAGGAGATATCTGAGTTCGCTCAGTAGTTCCTGGGGTCTTTGGTGTTGAGGTTCTGTTGTTTGGCGGTTTTGCGTTGTGGTTACTTGTTTTCGCCTCCTCGTCGTTGTTTGATTCTTACGATGATTTCACTTCAAGCCTTTCACATTTGGCGACTACGAGCCCTCCTTGGGTAAAAAGTCTTCGGCTTCTCTGTCTATTGTCTACTCGTAGAGTTTCGCGTTCACGGGATGAGGGAATTGGAGGTTGCTGTGGGGGGAAACACCCGTGTCATTCTTTGGGCCAGCTCATGTTTCTTGTTGGGTTTTAACAGAGTCCTTAGTGTTCACGATACAAAATGCCCTTGGGTTAGACTAATGACCTTCCCAAGTATCAACACGTAGTACCGATCGCATCATTCCTCAAGGGACGGGGGCCTCGCTGGCCCCGCCCTTCGTCTACTATTATCACGGTCGGAATCCTACGATGTCGTTTATCACCATTCCATTGATTTCGGTTCAAGTGGCATTTACGGTGGTTCAGTCAGGTGTCTCCTCCTTGCTTCTACGTGGGGATGGCTTTGACCCTGAAAACATTTAACCTCCTGGCATGGATGAACTTTGCCCGGGGTGGTGTGGGGTGATTGGTTGCCGGGCCACGCTTGGTCTAGTGCAGGGGTCAGTGTGGTTACGGATGGTGGTTGGCAGTCACACCCATTGCAAGTGGGGCCTACCTTCTGTTTGTCTCGTTTCCTATCCTGGTACCCGCCCTCTCTGAAGTGTCAGTTTGGGCACCTTTCGTCAGTCTACAGTGTGGCCCTTTGGGGCCCACCTTGGGGGGCCTTCGGGTTCCCTGGTTTCCTTCTCGACTTGACTGGACTTTGGTTCGGGCGGGTTGGGGCTGTGGCCGTTGCCTTCCGGTGGTGGCCCTTTATGCCGTGGCCCCGGATTCGTCCTGGTGGCCCCCCTCGGCTGTCGGTGCTGGGGGAGGGGGCTCTGCTTGTGTGGCCAAAACCAGTGGCTGCCTAGCGGGGTCAGGTATCGGCTGTCCTGTGGCTGTCGGGTGGTTGATCTGCCTGAGGGGCTGAGGGGGCTGGATGGGAGCTGTGGCGCTTAGTGTGTGGGGCTCGGGGGGGGCTGACTTGCGAGGAAGAGGCACCTGTGAGCACTGGTCGGGCCTGCATCAGGTTGGGCGAGGTCTAATTAAGTGTTTCCAGCTGGCTTGGGCTGTTAAGGTTAAGCTGCTGAGTGCTGCAAAGCTTCCTGTCGGACCGGCTGGCTGATGGCCACCTGTGCGGATAGTGGGTTACGACCTCTGGGTTGGACTTATTTGGGTCTTGCGTGCTGGGTTCTGTGGAGCTTGTTTGGTTTCTTTGGTTTGATTGCGGGTATGGCAGGAGGATGCATGGCACCACAGGTAGGAGATAGGCCCTACTGACCTTTTCGGTCTGTCACCACCTCTATGTATTTCTTTTGTTTAGGTGGTTGTTTGGGGTTACAGGCAGCGGGTACAGGTCCTCCTCACCATTACGCTCCTCAGAGGTACTTGGCAAAGTGGGTTCATAGGGTCGACGGCCTGGCATGCGGATGTGAGTTGTGGACATGTTGGTCATGACCTCTCTGCCTTGGTGCTACCTGTGTTGATAAATTGTTGTTGGTTTTCTATTGTGGAGGAGGGATTGCAGGACGGTATTCAGACCGGGCGGTAGTAGAATTTTGGTTTTGTACAGGGAACTTGCCATTGTCGTACACCCTTTCGGCTTTGTGGCTCCGGCCTAGGTCCTGCCTGTCACCTGTGTATCTTGGTATTTGTGGGTTTTGCCCCTCGTACTCCTTGTTCAGGAATGATGCGGACTTGCTACAAGGGCTGCGGTTGGTTCCATACCAGAGGGGCTTCGGATGCGGGGGCGAGGAGGACTTTCTTTACCGTTGATGGCTTTGTATTTGGTGTTCGTGTTGTGGGCATGGCGCGGGCATGTTTGAGGTACGGGGCTGGAGGTTTGGTTTGTTTGTAGCTAGTGGTAGTTCCGGTTCGCGTTAACCCTGTGCCGGCGGGGACTTGTCGTATGCCGGAGTCGGCGGTACAAGTATAAATAAAAATTAGATTGAACCACTTAAGTCTTTCCTATACTATTAAAATCAATATACTTGCACACGCGCACAAACATCTCCCGCAACGTACATGAGAAAGAGGTCTCGCTTGTATAAGTACAAGGAGACTAAAAGATATATCGATAGACGAGATCAGAGAGGATCGCGTAGGCCTAGTGAGGTCTCAGAGCTATCGATATCCGATATGGAAATAGGTAAGACGTGATTACCTGTTGAAGAACTAATCTACAAGGAGATAGGATCAGTACACTTGAGGTTGATTGATTCTTAGAGGCTTTCATTTTATGAAGGATGGCATCCTTTTGCTCTGCTCTTGCGATTATTGTTGTCATATCATCTCCTTCATCTTCTAGGGGTTCCACTTCTCGCCGGAGTAAAGGATGCATGGCATCATAGAATCGTCGATTGAGAATGTAGCCTGATATGCTTCCCATCTTCATCCGGCTCTGGTACATCTGTAGATCTCTCGTAATATGTGTAATTCTCTTGACTTGCGTCCCATCAACCTGGTAGATCTCATTGAATCGTTTGTACAGTAGGTCATTGGTGATAGAGGATTGGAATCGTTCTTTGAAGTAGTCAAGTATTGTTGATTCTTTAAGCTCTGGGTTTCCGCCGTATTCTGTGTAGTATTGGTGATATGCATCGACAGCCTTTCCTTCACAGAATGACCCAATCCATAGACCAGTCGAAGGTTTCTCCACATCAACTTTGTTTATAAGGAGGTAGTACATTACTTCAGTGGCCTATCGATCAAAGGCTTCAGGCTTGAGGTCTTTTCCTTCTCCTGTACACTTTGGTAAGAGGTGGGTCTTGATTTTCAGTAAATCAGGAAACTCTTCTTCTTGAGTCGCTTCTGGCCATAACCTAGAAGGTCCTCCTGCAGTGCTTGCTATCTCAGAATCTCTACTAGAATCGTGGTCGTCTGGCGGGGCAAACGAAGGTTTCTTTGCTGGTGTAGGAGGGAATACACTGGGAGGGTGTGGGTTTTCCATTGTGTTGTCTTCTGGGTCCTTTGCAGGACGCTTGGACTGTTGCCTCTTCGTGAGGTATTCTCGTGGGATCTGCTTCCCACTCTGTGTAGTCAATGACTCTATGTTGAAGTTGAGTTGAAGCCAAATATACTGATATTCTGCCGCTTCACTCCACTAGCGTTCCAGGGTGGATGTCGATAGGTTGATCAGGCCTAAATCCGGAGACAGGTTCTTAACCACTTGCTGAGGTTAAAAAAATGTAACGTGTTCGCTAGGTGCTAATCACGTTTCGGGAGGTGTACGATAGTAGACAGGTGGCCTGCTCTACCAGAGAGGAGGCGAGAGCTGTGTGAACTAAAGGAGGCTTCAGAGGTGTACTGGGAAAACTAAAGAGTAACCGTTCAACCAAGTATATTGAAATACTGTCAGTCGAAGTCTGTCCTTTCTATCGTGGAATAGGACAGTCTTTAAATACACAAATCTGTTCATGTCTAGCATGAACGAAACTAAACAAAGGTATCAAGCGATACACTTTGGTAAAACAATCTAAGTATCAAATCGATACTTGAAACAACAAACTAAGTATCAAAACGATACTTCAAACAAACCAAGTATCAAAGTGATACTTAAAACAAAACATAAAACAAACTAAGTATCAAAACGATACTTCAAACAAACCAAGTATCAAAGCGATACTTAAAACAAAACATAAAACAAAATCCTTAACCGAGTACCAGTACTGGTTACAACTACTTAGTATTAAAATTTATAAAACTTATAATAGTTATAATTTGGGAAGCTACTTGTAGGAGTCAGAAGTTAAAACTAAACATTTAGGATATAGAGAACTTGGAATAAACTTTAACTGAAACCTATATTTAATATATAATTTATCCTGTCCTCTTTTCATAATGAAAGCTGCTTTCCTACCAAGTCTATTATACAAGTTACATTTACTTCTAATAAAATAATATCTCACTAAGTGAAATGAGTCACAGTTTACATTAAGCCTCAGGCAGTTTTAATAGACAACATCCTGAATACATCTCAAGAATTTGCTATTTCTTTAAAATATATCTCATTTGTATCTCATGCATCTTGGTAGCCCAAATAGGAAATATTTGCCTCAATATAGAAAATTGAAAATAAAATCTGATGTGCTATGGTTCCGGAAGACAAGAGTCAGGGCCAATTTTCTCACAAAAAGTGTGACACTTTTGGATGTGATTGCAACCGTAATGCTGCTGTTTATGCTTACATAATTCTGTTGTATTTTGCCAAGAAAATTAATAATAACTGTAAATTGAAAAATTAGAACAAAATTAAAACCTCTGTGTTATCCTGCCAATGAGCTTTGAGATAGAATTTACGATACAATTTTATATGCCTTACAATAATTTGTAAATGAATTCAATTATTATCAACGTACAAACTCCACAACCCTCCCGAAGGTGAATAAAATATCTAAATAATTGACTGGTAAGAGTAGTTTTCAATACTTGTATGTTAACTGTTGAAATACCATCTAGACAACTTGATGAAGGAATCTAAATTGATTAATATCTTATAGGATTCCAAAATGGATGCCACAAATTCTGCTGAAGAGATGAGAAAGGAGAAACAACGTGCAGCAAACCGAGAGTGGGTTCGAAGACATCGTGCAAAGCAGAAAATATGTGAAGATATTCCAATGAGACAACCTCTTACGTCTGCCGAAACAACACGCAGATAGCGTGCAAAAAAGCAGTTACAACTTGAACAGACTTTCGCAGCACCCCCAGCAATGCAAGATGGTCAGGCCGATATTCATACACTAAAAAAGTTAACATCCAAAGAGAGGACTCGAAAGTATCGTCAGCGCCTCAAAGAAAGGAACCAAGAGAAAAGGCATAAGCCTTTAAGTGCTTGTGAACGTGCACGCAGATATTATGCACGTAAATAGCAACTTCGTCTACCGGAAGTTTTAGGAGTTCGTGCTTGCGAAGGTTTGGGGACTAGTGGGAGTCCTAGTGGGTTATCTGTATGTAGAATTACGTAAATCTGAGAAAGTTAATAAGATATACTAATTAGACATCTGAAGCAGTCAAATAGCACCATGATTACGAGAGATAATTGTGAAGCATTACGACAGCAAGCATATACTAGTTGGCCACGCCTGGCTGGAGAGTTAAAGTAATTTAAAATAGAGATTCTAGAGTCACCTTTGAAATGACTTCATAAGCAAGTTAAGCGTAGGGCGACAGTGAATTCAAAGCACTATTTTGGCCTTCAGTTAGACTAGAATCTTCAACTATATAACTTTATTAAAGTTCAACTAAAAGCAGAGAAAAGATGAAATGCAAGTGAACTGTCAAGAGGGCCAACAGAGATCATCACTCCGACTCCTTCCAGGAAAGAACTTGCATTGCAGATTGCCAATTCTGGTGGCTGGTCGAAGTCAGTTGCAGAACGGATCTTGAATCAAGAGGTCAACTATATTAAGCACGGAAAAGTTCCTGATTCCTGTAAAGGAAAACACTCTAAAGTAGTTAGTTGGCTTAGTGATGAGGGTACCATCTTAGCTATTAAAGAGTACATGTCTAATGCTGGTGAATGTAAAAGATAGCAATTATCTAAATGGAATTTGATCTTAATATATAGAACTGTAGGACTAACTACCAGTGTTTTAAATTATAGCAATGGATTCCGCTGGCCTTGCAACTGCAATTACGAATTATTTGAAAGGAACATATCCTAATATCAACCATAATAACGAATCTCAAAATCAATTCCTCACTATAGATGGCATTAAGAGGAGAATCAAAAATGCATTATCTAGCCGCTCTGCCCGAACCTGGCTGGCAAAATTAGGATGGAACTGGAAGGAAGTGCGTAAAGCTATCTATAAGGATGGACATGAGCGACCTGATGTGAAAGAATATCGCCAGAATGACTTTCTACCTCGAATGAATGCACTTAAACCATATTTAATGGAATGGGATGACAATTTAAAGCCAGTTCTCCGAGAGTCAGAACCAGGTATAAAACCTGTAGTATTTATTACGCATGACGAGTCAACCTTTAATTCAAATGAAGGAAGGAAATATATCTGGATCCATGAGGACAAAAGCCCTCTTCGTAAGAAGGGACATGGACAAGGTCTACATGTGTCAGATTTTCTTACTCCTGTAGGACGGCTGGGAGATGGTGAGGTTTGTGAAATCCACAAGTGTGGTGGTGATACTTGGTGGACTGGAGAGCTTTTATTGGAACAGCTTAAGACCAAAGCTATTCCTGCCTTTGAGATGTCTTTTCCAGGCTATCAGGCCTTATTTGCATTTGACAATGCAAAGAGTCACCAAAAGTATGCGGCATATGCGTTGCGTGTAGGGAATATGAATCTCACGCCTGGTGGAAAGAATACTGTTCCAATGCGTGATGGGTAGTTTGTTAAACCAAATGGTAATGGTCAAATTGAGAAACAATCAATGATGTTGCCAGATGGGCGACTCAAGGGATTGTGAATTGTCTTGCAAGAAAGAGAACTGTGGCCACAGGGCCGTCGATTGTTAACCCAGTGTTCTATTCCTGGAGAATCCCCAGGCACTACGAAGTCCAATCCAGCATGCAAATATGCTAAAAATGCATCTTGTTGTGCTCGAGCACTCCTTTCCTCACAGCCAGACTTCCAAGGTCAAAAAGGAGAACTACAAGAAACTATTGAGGCTGCTGGTCATCAGGTTATATTCTATCCAGTATATCACTGTGAGTTGAACTTTATTGAGTATTTTTGGGGAAGAGCCAAGTTATATGCTAGGGCCAATTGTGAATACTCCTTTCCAGCACTAGTCCGAGTAGTCCCAGAAGCACTTGCTCATGTTTCTGATCAGTTGATCTTTAAATACTATAGACGTGTTTTGCGAATGATGGATGCATATCGCAATGATATTGTATATGGTTCGGTTGACTTTAAGAAATATGTATTTACTAGATATAGCTCTCATCGGAGGATTACAGATTCCGAGGTCAATATTACATCTGTCTAGCTTCTCAGCTTGTATGATAATAATATTATTATATGATAAAATACATAGCAATATTATTGCTCTGATATTTTTTTCTCTTTGTTCTATCCTTATTTTAATATAAAAAAATAATATAAAAGTTATTAGTATGTTTTCACAGAGAGTTTTTAATGAGATATATTTTTCAGAAAACTTATTCTTAACATATTCAAATAACCTTATTAGTTTCTGCTAATAGGAGAAACTATCAATAACTTGAGGCATTACGGTTGCGATCACATCTAAAAGTGTCACACTTTATGTGAGAAAATTGGTCCTGACTCTTGTCTTCCGGAACCATAAATAGCTTGACAAACAGATAATTATTTTGTATACTTTCTTAAATTCTAAGTTTCTACTAGCCTAGTACATGAATTTTGCAATTAAAATTTCAAAATCAAAAATATCCAGAACCAGTTGATAAATAAGGCTGAAATTTTGACGGGAGATATAAAATACTACTAACTTTTAGGTAAAGTAATGCATTTTTTATTTTTTATCTTATCTAATTTCAACTCACCAGATGCCATTGGATATCACTCAGAAAATTCCAGATGTATAGAATGTATTCCTAATGCATCAGACATATGAGATGCACCAAACACAGACTGCCTTTTAGAATACAAGAGGTTTTTTTTTATACTGATATTAAAAAGCCCAGCTTTGAGTATGGTATGATATCAACTTGAAATTCCTCCAGAGCAGCTAGAAAGCCTGATTTGTAGCATGCCCTAATAAATACAGGCTGTGGATGATGCTCAGAAAGGGCCTACTACCCCATATTAGTTTGTAAATAGCATTCAAGTTGATATTAGTAAAGCGTGCCCAACAACTTCTATCCCCCACCTGATGTGATCATTAGATATCACTCGAATTTCCTGATATGCTCTAGTTCCCATGTAAATACCCAGCCCATTTCGGAAATGCGCCCGACTTACGAGTATGGTTACCCCCGAGTACTTGTTCAGGTCCCGGCATAATACCCGTATTTGGATGTGACCATCAAACAGGAACAGTAACTTCATCTTGGTAAGTTTCAAATTTTTTTTTAATAAGGTCGTCGTTTTATATTGTGCTCTCTATTTTTCAATCTTAATTTTTTTTTTCTTATCATAAAAAAAAATTAAAAAAAGACCCGGCGGCCAACTTCCCGGTCGTGGCGAACCCCCTCGTCGGATACGTTACAATACCAGAGCGCTGCAGTACCGGTGCTATACCGTGGTAAGGCGTCAATCGGTCCAAGATCTAGCGAGAACGAAAAATAAAAATAAAACATCACGCCCACCCCCCCCCCGCATGCTCGCATCCTACACTCCTCTCCGAAACCAAACCGTCCACTCACTCTCCAGGACCTACACTGATAGAAATTGTGTGGGTGTAGGGTGCTATGGTAGATTGTGGACGTTGCAGTCGTTCTGGAGCTTTAGTGATTTGCGGGAGAGATTCTCCAGACATCATTTTTTCCGTTGCTGTGATGGGAATATGCGTAGGGACGGGGGCATGCGTGGAGGCATAGAGGTACGTCTGGTGACCCATGGAGGTACCAGGATGCTTGTATCATGTTTTATATACACTCTTGTCTTCACCCCTACCGGTACTTTAGAAGAAAGAAACCGGATAGGAGAACGAAGTTTACGACCCCGTCCATACCTTTCCTACCTTTCCCAGTGAACACCAAGATCCAAAACAATTTCTCCCACTCTACTACTATGCCATTTGTCAGCCGTCCCAAGGCACATACCAGGAGCAGCGTCTTCACCGGACTCCCTAGCGGACCTCCGGCTTTTTCCTGCTACAAGATCCGTGTATATTCAGTGATCGAGAGTAGCCGGAGCTTCTGGTATGGTAACGTATGGGTGCTAGAGGAACATTATTAGGATACGGTAGTTGATCTCTTCCTATCCGCCCCGCACTGACAGGTGGGTAAGTAGGTATAATAGTTGGTAGGTAAATAGGTGATCTGGAGCAGATAGTGTAGTTGGTATAAAACTCCTTAACCCCCGTCCGAGTCTTCCCCTACTGTTTGCCTACCTGCCTGTGTGCCCATCTGGTCGTGCGAGCCTTCATTTCTTTCAACCCGCTCGCCTTGCAATCCATTGAATTACACCGGAGAAAAATACGGTGGTGGGCGAAATCAGTTATGGTTTCTTCCGAGAAAGGTTTTTCCTTTCTTCCCTTCCCGTTATGATATTATCCATATCCATAATACTTATGATACCTATTTCTTCTGCTGCCAAGACTCAATCCCAAGTGCAGGCGCGCTCGAAGTCGTAACGACACCACCGCCACAATATGTCAATGTAAGGCTACAGCCGCCGCCGGGAGTTGACGAGAAGGCGCTTTTGAGAAAGATTGATTTCAGATTGTTGCCCGTGTTGTGTATTTTGTCTGTTATGGCGTTTTTGGACCGGTGAGTTTTGTCTCACTCCACACCGCTCCCCTCCCCCCCGGAGAAGGTATGATAGTAGGGAACGGACGGACTGACGAGGTCAGCGTAAATATCGCAAATGCAGTGATATTCGGACTGAAGGAGGAACTGAAGCTCAGTGGCCTGGAGTATAATACCTGTTTAACTATATTTTTTGCGCCGTATATTTGTTTGTTCCGCTGCCCATCCTCCTTCTGTTCAGGGAGCTGACCCAAAGTAGTATTAGAAATCCCGTCGAATGTATTGATGAAGAAATTGAGGCCCCGTGTTTGGCGTAAGTTTATCATTGACACCCCCCTCTTGAATACCCGCTTATTTTTGGCTCTTGGTCTTTTTTCTCCCTTTTTCCCCGGGGGGGCTTGTGCTCTGGGACTTTTACTTACGAGTATTTGCTGGGCCCGGGGGAGTGAATCAAAGTTCCGATATGTATGTTCATGTTCGGACTCGTTACCACGATGCAGGGGTTTGTACACAATTATACCGGGATTCTGACCACGAGGTTTCTCTTGGGTGTTTTTGAGTCTGGTAGGTTTCTTCCACTTGCTTGCTCAATCCGCTATTTGGAAGATGTGTGTGATGGTTTTCCCGTGAAGGAATGTTCCCAGGATCTTTCTACTTGATTTCCATGTGGTACAAGCGTGAAGAAGCGCAGAAGCGGTGCACTTTCTTCTTCTCATCCACTGTTTTTGCTGGCGCTTTTGGTGGCTTGCTTGCGAGTGCAATTGGACTTATGGACGGAAAAGGTGGGTATCGGGGGTGGAGGTGGATATTTATTCTTGGTAGGTTTTTTTTTACACTCACAGCACAACGCCCTGCAGAAATTGGACTATTCTAATTGAAATTTACAGAGGGTGTATTGACCTGCGTCATCTCACTCCTCTTCTACTTCATTATTACCGACTTCCCCGAGGGAGCTACCTTCCTAACGGACGCTGAGCGGGAATTCGTTCGAGACCGCCTCAGAGAGGACGTTGGCGACCCGGTTCAGGAGGCCAAGTTGACCCCAAAAGTCGCCCTCGGCGTCTTTAAAGACTTCAAAATCTTCATCGGAGGATTCATGTACTTTGGCATCGTCGTGCCAGCCTACGGGTATGCATATTTTGCGCCCACCATCATCCGGCAATTCGGGTACAGCCGTCAGTTCACCCTCCTGCTTCTACATGAACACAAAAAATCAGAAGAATATTGACTCAAGGGGTAGCAATCCAAACCCAGCTCCGCTCCGTTCCCCCATGGGCCGTCGCCTTTGTCTTCGCAATGACTATAGCGACAATCTCCGATAGTGTAAGGCACCGCTTCCTCTTCACGGTAGTCCCTCTTTGCATCTCTATGGCGGGCTTTATCATCCTCTTGACGGTCCACAACAACATCCACGTCCAGTACTTTGCTCTCTTCCTAGCAGCAATGGGAATGTATACCGCTATGCCGGTTGTCGTCTGCTGGTTCAACACAAACTGTGCTCCCACCCCTCTCTCTACCGTACCCGCAAGCTAACAAAAGACCAAAAATAGTGGGAGGGCATCACAGAAGAGCAGTCGGCACAGCCTGGCAAATCGGCTTCGGTAACGTTGGCGGTGTTATATCTACGTACTCGTTCCTGTCGAAGGATGCCCCAAGGTTTACGAAGGGGTACTCAATCGGCCTGGCGTTCATGTGCTTTTCGGTGCTGTCCTGTATAGCGTACTTCTTAGCCGTGAGCCGGGAGAATAGGAAGAGGGTTCAAGGCATTGATAAGTACTCTGGCGCGACTGAGGAGGAGAAGAAATCTCTTGGGGATCTGAGTCCGGATTATAGATATTTCTTGTAGAGCTTTCCAAGTATTCCTCTTCCTCCATTTTTGTTTATTGTTGCTGTTTGTGAGAGATGGGTGGGGGTGAGGGGGAGGGGAGGGGAGGAAAGAGAAGAGAAGGGAGGAGAAGGGAAGAGAAGGTATGACCAGATGATGCAGGTTCATGTCTGTTCCTTATGCAACTCGGCATGATAATTATTTACTTATTTTTATTTGGGCGAGTGTTGCACTATATATACCAACCAGCGCATGGATATCAAATAAACCGGCATGGCTCACGATAATTTTAAAGCGTCTGCGATTACATAGATAGTCTCTACATGCGTTGATACGCTGTAGAGACGACGATACCTCCAAGCAACCTATCATACGATACCACTATGATAGCAATAACAGAGCATGTCACCTATCTAGCTAACCCATCTCGGTCGAAATACTGTACCCTCCCATCCAGGTCAAAATAAACCCCTCACTGCATAAACTTCCTCATTTTCTATTCCTTCTAATGCTCCTTCCTGCACAATGCAAACATTCAGCCTATGCAGATTCAACCCAGACTGTTTCCCGACGGGCCCCCACGAACCAACCAATCAAGCATCAATCAACCACCACGAACGAAACTACCACCGAGTGAGAATACATGTTCCGGTAAAGTCCAGACCAAACCAAACCAAACCAAACCAGGCCCCCGGAAAATAAAAGAAAAGAAAAAAAGGCTCTAACCCAAACCTCCGTGAGCCGGCCACTTGCAACCGCCAAGACGGGGCAGCGCGTCATAGCACAACCTCTCCATAATACCGTATCATACAGTAGCAATCGACTAGACTAAAGTGCTAACTAATGTGGTGGTAAATTGGGGGGAAAAACGGTAGGAAGGAAAGAGGTATTTACCCCTCACTACACCCAACTCCCAATTCCGGTTTTTTATTTTCTTCCCTCCTATCATACCTGCTTAAATTATCTTCGTCCCTTTTAACAGCACACTTCATTTTTTAATTTTTTTCCTTCTTCCTATCTCTCCTAGTATCCCGAGGCTCATCTATTTAAGATAATTCGATTCCATCCCTTCTCTATTCCTACCCATCACCATCAAAGCAGTCCGCAGTCAATCCAAGCTCTCGATACCAATACCAATACAATGAGCCTTTCTATCTCTTCAGTTTCGACGAAGCCCTTCGGTAAGCTTGTTTATTTGGATTATTACTGTTATTAGGGTCCCATCACGTCATAAGTCATAACTAACCCGGTCATTCGTTATCAGATGGCCAGAAGCCCGGAACGTAGGTCAAACTTTAAACACCCGGGACTCACTCAATTCGTTCTATCAAACTGACAGGAGCTCAGTTCCGGACTGCGTAAGAAGGTAGCAGTTTTCGAGCAACCAAATTACACCGAGAACTTCATTGCGGCACTCCTGCAAGCTATCCCTGAAGGAGCCGAAGGATCCTTCCTCGTAATTGGTGGTGATGGTCGTTACTACAACCCTGAGGCCGTCCAGAAGATTGCAAAGATTGGCGCTGCTTATGGTGTCAAGAAATTGCTCATCGGACACAATGGTATCCTGAGCACCCCGGCTGCTAGCCACGTTATCCGAAAGAGGAAAGCCACCGGAGGAATTCTGTTGACTGCTAGTCATAACCCCGGCGGTGAGTTAAGCTTCGATTGCAGGTGAAGGTTAGGGCTAACTGAAAATAGGACCTAAGGAGGACTTTGGAATCAAGTATAACCTGGCCAATGGTGCACCAGCCCCTGAGAAGGTTACTGATAAGATCTATGAGATTACCAAGATAATATCAGAGTACAAGATCGCCGATATCCCTGATGTAAGCCCTCCGATACATTTACAGATGGTTCGCTAGCTAATTCAATTAGATTGACCTGGCAACAATTGGAACCAACACCTATGGCCCTCTAGAGGTAGAAATTATTGATTCCGTTGAATGCTATGTCTCCTACATGAAGGAGATCTTCGACTTCCCTCTCATCAAGTCTTTCTTTGCCTCAAACCCCAAGTTTCGAGTATTGTTTGACGGCCTGCATGGTGTCACCGGTCCATATGGTATTGCCATCTTCCAGAAGGAGCTCGGGCTCCCACCCAACTCTACACAAAACTGTGTACCACTTCCCGACTTTGGCGGTGGACATCCAGACCCTAACCTCACCTACGCAAAATCCTTGGTTAAGGCTGTGGATGAGGACTGTATCCAATTCGGAGCCGCCAGTGACGGTGACGGTGACAGAAACATGATTTACGGAGCTAACGCATTCGTATCACCCGGCGACTCTTTGGCTATCATCTCTCATCATGCAGACAAGATCCCATACTTCAAGAAGCAGGGTGTCTTCGGATTAGCCCGGAGTATGCCCACTTCAGGTGCTGTCGACCTTGTTGCCAAGAAGAAGGGATTGGAGTGCTATGAAGTCCCCACTGGATGGAAGTTCTTCTGCAACCTCTTCGATAGCGACCGACTGAGTATCTGTGGCGAGGAGAGCTTTGGAACCGGATCGAACCACATCAGAGAGAAGGACGGTGTCTGGGCCGTCGTAGCCTGGTTGAACATTATCGCTGGTGTTGCTGAAGAGCTGCCAGCTGGTGAGGAACCCTCGATCGCTAATATCCAGAAGGACTTCTGGAAAGAATATGGACGTGAGTTACTCTCGATCTATGTGATAACCGACGCGTAAGCTGATCAGGAAAGGAACTTACTTCACTCGTTACGACTACGAGAATGTTGACTCGGCTGGAGCTCAAAGGCTTGTAAATGCCTTCCAGGAAAAGGTTGATGACGAGTCATTTATCGGCAGCGAGATTTCCGGAAGGAAGGTTACAGACGGTGGTAACTTTAGCTACACCGATCCCATTGACGGAAGTGTCTCCAAAAATCAAGGTCTGTACGCCAAATTTGACGATGGATCGAGAATTGTTGTCCGGCTATCCGGAACCGGGAGCTCAGGAGCCACCATCAGATTATACCTAGAGAAGCATGAAGCGGTATGATTTATATCAATTTTACGATGACCGTATCGGGGCTAACATTGATTTATAGGATGAGATCAAACAGCTGCTGGATGCTCAAGATTACCTCCAGGGAAACATCAAGCTCGCTGTGGACTTCTTGAAATTCAAGGAGTTTGTCGGAAGGGAGAAGCCTGATGTTATGACTTAAATAGGTATGGCAGGTATGGCATGGTTTGCACATACAGTCTGTGGTAAAAAAAAAATATATATCCATCGGTAGCACTCCGTGTCTCACTATTGCCTTGGTAATTACCCTTGAATTGATATCTGAGCCTTGATTCAACTGAGTTGCCCTTTGTGATCTGCTCGTGATATCTCCCGAAGCACCCTAATGGGATATACGATTTGATGAGTTTCAGGTGTGGGATTTTCTCCATCCCGCACAGCCTGCCAGCTGAGGAACTCTATTGGATCGCAGAGCGTTCTTCTCGTTAGCGAGTGATGAGACATGATAGGTAGTGACCGCTCAGGACGCAACTACCGTACCGTAGTCTTACCGTATTTGCCCGAGCGGGTGAGAGACCTGGAGCCACGCATAAAGCTCGGCCGGGTGCTAAGCTACAATATGACATGAGAATGATTTGGTGTCAGATGTCTTTTTTAGCCCCAAACCCTGATCGTCTTGGACCCTTGGAATAAGGTTGTTCTGACATGAAATCTCGGGTCAATCAGAACATCCCACTGGTGAGTCCCAAAGTGTAGAGCGTAGAGGTTGCAACCAAGAGGGTTAATTATGATACGCTTTGGAAGTGTTGGTATACCGTTGTGTACAGTACATTACTCGTAGAGGGAAAAACTCGTACAGTAGTTAGCCGCCTTCGACATTAGCATACAGGTACAGTACATTCTCTCGATAATTCCTGGGAAGCCAAATAAATCCCATGACGTCGTGTTTGTTTCTCGGCAAGTGCATGTTTACGAAATTGGTGCCTCGCGCCTCGCCAAAGGATGAGATTCCATACCTTGGAGGGCGGCTATATGATAGGATAAGTTAATTGTTGCCAACCCAGCAAAAAAGCAACCAGCCCATGCTAACCGGCCGCTTCGTACCCAATGATACACCAAAGATTTCGTGGACCTTTTTCTGCCCTACCTTACGTACGCAGCAGATCCAGCTTCTTGTCCCAGAATACGTTCTCTCCTCCATCCTTCCTCCCTCTCCTTCTTGTCCTCACCGTGCCGTATACGTTTCACTCTTTACAATTGATCCCACCATTCCCAACGGAAGACAAATAGCTTTATCAACAAACCACCACAAACATGAGCTCGTCCAAGGAAGAAGGGGGTGCAGTTCCCGCTGCTGCTAAGAGCTCCTGGGGCCCATTCCTGAAGGTCAGATGCATAGTTCACACTATCCCCATAGTACTCACCAATTACTGACCTTCTCACAGTCCATCGCGTCATTCACTGGGGATCTAGCGAGTCTAACAGCCCCAGTAAATCCCTCCCTATAAACGGCCCCCTTTCCCAACAATTTTTGACTGATTTTCACCATTCTTAGCCATTTATATTGAGCTCTACCAGTTTAACTGAGTATTCGGGTTATTGGGTATGAACCATTTCCCCTCATTAGCAGGAACACGTGTAGTGTTCCTTATGACTGTTATGAGACCCGGGACACTCTTCTGACTACGGTGACCCGCAGGCTGAACATCCTGAGATATTTGTTGCGCCAGCTCAAGAGAAAGACCCGCAGAAGAGAGCTCTTTTGGTGCTCAAGTGGTTCCTGACCACCCTCAAGCAGCAGTATAGCTCAAGAAGCGAGAAGCTGTAGGACACCGCCCTACCCTCGTCCCGGCGGCCCGCGACTAATTTGGCGTTATTAGCGGTTCGGAGAAGAAGCCACTTAACCCTTTCCTGGGGGAACTGTTCCTCGGAAAATGGGAAGACCCCACCGGAAAGATTGGAGAAACTCAATTGATCTCCGAGCAAGTTAGGTGAGTCGACTCTCGTTTAGCACGGAATAGAAGCTGACCTGACCCGATTCTGAACAGCCATCATCCTCCTGTTACTGCCTATGCCATCTTGAACCAGAAACAAGGCGTCAAGCTTGAAGGCTACAACGGCCAGAAGGCTTCTTTCTCGAGAGGTACCATTTCAGTAAGGCAGGTTGGGCACGCCAAGTATCACTTGAAGGAATTTGACGAGGACTGTGAGTCGATCTCAAACGACCAGTAATTTCAAATTAATGCTGATCATACAAAGACCTGATTACCCTTCCTTCTCTACATATTGAGGGGATTGTATACGGATCTCCATACGTCGAGCTGAATAGGAGCAGCACAATCCACTCCTCTACTGGATATGTCGCCCAAATCGATTATAGCGGAAAGGGGTGGGTCACCGGGAAAAAAAACACCTTTTCCGCAACCTTGAGGAAAGAGGGTAGCAAGGACATCCTTTATACAATCGATGGGCAATGGTCTGATGGTTTCGTTATTAAAGAAGGAAAAACCAAGAAGGAGGTGAGGGAATAGCTCGTTACCATTTATATTTTTTCTAACTTTTTTTAAAAAAAAACCGTACTCATGACTTGTTGGAACAGTTGGAAACTTACAACGCAAAAACTACTGAGATCACACCTCTTTATATCGCGCCAATCAAGGAACAAGATCCTCTCGAGTCTCGTCGTGCATGGGCCAAGGTTCAGGAATCAATTAATACGGGAGACCTAGAGACTACCGGTACTGAAAAGTCCAAGATTGAGAACGAGCAGCGTGAGCTGAGGAAGAAGGAGAAGGAAGAAGGTAGGGAATGGGAGAGGAGGTATTTCACCAGAGTTATGGACGACCCCGTATTCACAAGGTTGGCCGAAAGCCCTGGTATTGCCGCAGAGGAAGGAAAGACAGATGGTATCTGGATCTTCGACGAGAAGAAGTTTGCCCAATTAGCCGATAAGACAAGAGCTGTAGAGGAGGCAAAGGCTGAAGAGGTGGTCACCACTGCCGCTTAGGCAAACATAAAATAGACTTATTTGTAACACAGATGCCCCGAGGCTCTTGCTCCCTAAATGTCAGGGTATGGAATTCTTTTCCTGGTTTATCTCTGAGCTGCACTGTACATGACCTGCAGAGGTGGGAGCAAAAATGCGGCGGGAGTCTTTAATTGTATCTCTATCTCCTGGAATTCTTTCTACATTTCAGCTGTCTTCATTAAAGTTCTTTACTTTCTTTACCACTCCCTCAAGTGGGCAATATACAAATATCTGGAGCAGGAAAATCCCAGGATGCTAGGATGATGGCATAATATGAGTTGTTTTATAGTGTCATTCCTTTAGTTTATCATAATTTTATCCCGCAGTGACAGGGGCAGATGAGGTTATTAAATTTGATTTTGGAATTTCCTCGGCCCGCTAATTTTCCAGGTTTCTTCGCTTCCCCCGCTCTCACCCCACCAACTAGATTAAGGACCCGAATAAACATTCAAGCTCATCCACCATCCCTCATAACCACGACACAACTGCCATCTTTTGCCATCAACCAGAATAACTTTTTGGCTTTCAATTTCGTTTTAACAATTCGGCAAAAATGGTATGTCTTTACCTACCTTTCAACTG
This sequence comes from Tuber indicum, assembly GCA_006112555.1. Classification (NCBI taxonomy): domain Eukaryota; kingdom Fungi; phylum Ascomycota; class Pezizomycetes; order Pezizales; family Tuberaceae; genus Tuber; species Tuber indicum. Next base: position 104,021 of record VBSK01000063.1, on the reverse strand, counting down.
ATTCAAATTTGACGTCCCCACCCTTATACTAACTAAGCCTGATTACACCTATAAAGGTCCGCAAGTTCTTTGTGGGAGGAAACTTCAAGTCCAACGGGACAATCACCCAGATCAAGAGCATCATCGAGGGGCTCAACAATGCTTCTCTGGACCCCAATGTTGGTTCGTTGTTCACAATTCTTTTCTTCCACGGGGAATCTCCCTCCCTAAGCAAGTAAATAAAATACTAACGGGGAATACCCAGATGTTGTAATTTCCCCACCAGCAATCTATCTCCTCCTTGCCAAAGAGATTGCCAGCAACGGTGTCCAGGTCGCTGCCCAGAACGTTTACGACAAAGGAAATGGTGCGTACACTGGCGAGATTAGCGCAGAACAATTGAAGGATGCTGGCATCAACTGGGTCATAATCGGACACAGTGAGCGTAGAGCCCTTCTTGGGGAGAGCGATAGGGTTTGTTTTCCACTGTGTTCAGCAGCCGAACTTTCTTTTTTTTAAAAAAAAAACGATCGAGGCGCATGTGGGGGTTTGCTGATGTGGGGTGTTTATAGTTTGTCGCTTCAAAGACTAGGGCAGCGCTTGCCAGCGGTTTGAGCGTGATTTTGTGCATTGGGGAGTCGCTTGAGGTTTGTTTTTCCTCTCCTTTGCTCTCGCTATCACATGCGGTAGTGGTGGTGGCTGGTGTGAGATAAGATGGATTACCGGTAGAACTGACAGAATAATTCCTGTAGGAGCGCGAGGCTGGAACAACTATCGATGTTGTCACAAGACAACTTCAGGCTGTTGCTGATGAGGTCAGCGACTGGTCTAACATTGTCATTGCCTACGAACCCGTCTGGGCTATTGGTACTGGAAAGGTGGCTACTACTGAAGTACGAGCCCTCTGACTTTTCATATGATAGTAATAGAAACTGATAATTGGGAAAACAGCAAGCCCAAGAGGTCCACGCCGCCATCCGTGAATGGTTGAAGAAGACCGTCTCTGATAAAGCAGCCGAGGGGACCAGAATCCTCTATGGGGGAAGTGTCACTGACAAGAACTCCAAGGAGCTTGCTGCCCAGCCTGACGTTGACGGTTTCTTGGTTGGTGGTGCAAGTTTGAAGCCTGCTTGTGAGTTATCCACTCCACCTCCCTCACTCCTAGCGGTTGGTTCTGGTGTTAATGGCTTGGGCAGTCGCGGACATCATCAACTCTGCTGCTTAGACACCAAAACAGTAGATACATATGGGAGAAAATATCCCACTAATACAATGAAATAAAACCTTTGCAATTTGCCGCACCAGTATCCTAGTAAATGCATTTGCCTTACAAGAAACCTTTTCAATAGCATTCCCCCAAAACTGTGATTATGTTCTCATGACCAAGAGCAAACGAGTCCATAACGATAATCATAGATAAAATTAATATTGTAAAGACCCTTGGGATTCACTACTGTATAAGTATGATATCTCAATCAGCCCGTTATCTTACGATAGGTTTAGTTTGACAGGACAGGTTAGCAGAATTGAGAACACCAGTTAACGAGATCCAACACATCCAGCGTGCTCTTCCTTTACTTTATCAGGAGAACGCTAATCCCTCTTGAAGAGTCTTTGTCTCTGAATCCAGAGGTTACTTATAGTACAAGTACAGAGTTCTAGCGGAGATAGTGGATTCCAAGAGTTTTTACTGTGTCATCCATCCCGTTCAAATAATAAATTAGACTATAATAGAGTAATATGCCTCAACGACAAGCACAAAAAAACAAAACAACAAAAGCAACTTGCACGCCATCCGAGCACCATAACGTCCAAAACTCCCATTACAGTTCCCATGACCTCTAATCTATCCTTCCCCATCCTCCCTTGACCCCCCACCATTGCATTAACTTAACACCCACCACCTCCACCTCCTCCACCATCACCTCCACCACCACCACATCTGCGCTCAAAGTCAGCGGGCCCAAGAACAAGAAGAACAAGAACTACAAAAGAAAGACAAAAACTCACCCAGAACCACCCCAATCGCCCCAACCACCACTAAACATCCCCCCCCCACTGTGGAACCCACCACTACTCTTCTTCTTCTCCCTCTTCCTCTTGGGCTTGACGCTGACAGCATAGTTTCCGGGCGCGAGGTCCTGCTGTGACCGACGAGGCCTCGCCCGAGGGCCGTAAGAGCGCTCAGTATCGTTCCTTGAACCGAAGCACATTTCGCCGAACGGAAAGTTTGATTTGTAGTAAAAAAAAAAAAAAAAAAAACGTAGTTGTTGGAGGTGTACCGCACCGTATAATATTATGATAGTGAACTGATTCCAACTCCAAAGCAGCGAACCCCCGAACATTAAATATTCCTTCCTCCTCGTACCTACTATACGTACGCCATGATCTGATCTGCCTTACCTGATCTCACGCTACCGTACCGGTAGACCATACCGCCTCACAACAACCATCGCCTCACAGCCCATCCATCCGAAACGAAACACCAAATCCTCACTCTACTCTACGATACGATACGATACGACGGTGTGGGGATTCCACTACCGTATAAGGCCCGACACCCGCCGAGGCAGACTTCTTCCCTACTTCCTTTCTCTCCCTCTCACCAGACAAGACCAGAGCAACTGCGCTGCACCGCACTTCATATTACGTTACGACGCACGGCTGTGCCAATGACGAATATCATAGGACAGTACGCATGTTACACGAGATATGAGGCGCTGTGTGAGAGTGTAAACCTTAGTCTAGTCTAGTACTAGCAGCTACCGTAGTATTCATCGGGTACTCGAGTGCACTGGTATCTCGGAGGGATAATTTTTCCGTCTACCGGTACAGTACTCGTACTCGTACATACCCCCCCTTTTCTTGTTTCGTTTTTTTTTTTTTTTTTTTTTTTTCTCAGCCGGTGAAGTTTGCGCTTTCGTAAAGTACCGTACCGTATGGCGGGCAAGGCTCCTTTTTCCAACACTCCTACCGAGGAAGCTATGCTGAAAGGATTATAATCGAGCGGACCGCAGCGTGAGTTATATATCGTACTATGGTACAGTACAATTCCGAACGCCCCTGTGGGGGAGGGAAAGTTACAGTACTGTGCCTTGTGGCAATAATCGGTACCGTATTGCGTCGAGATGTCGGTCGGTTCCATAGGAAAGTGAACTACCGTAGGCGCTGCTAACATAACTTGTCATACTGCGAGGACGAAATGGACGGGACAACTTCAACTCGGCAGAGTCCGGTGGGACGCGGGGGAGGGAATGGCTACTATGCGTCTTTTGACGAGACTAGGCTACCAGTCTTCATGGCTTAGTTGGTTAAAGCGTCGGTCTCATATTCACGCAAGGTATGACCCACTCTTCAGAGTTGGGATATCCGAAGGTCGCGAGTTCGACTCTCGCTGAGGACAATTTTTTATATTTTTATATACTCTTCTTTTTAGACGAGCGTGGAGGAACTGGATACTGTAGATGTGCGCAGGAGGGTAGTACCATAGTAACGTTTTGGATATCCCGTCGCTTATTCTGGGTAAGTTGCTTCAGCCTAGAAGTGGTGGAACCACGGTTTAAGCATTGCTTGGAAGTGATCACTATCGAAGTTTTAAGCACCCGCGTGCGTTCTGGAGTCGGAAGGGCAGTTAATCGCAACTATATCTGGTGCGCCAGCCTAGAATGGTAGAACCTCGGTTTAAGCACTGCAAGCAAGTGATTACTCGAGTACTTTGCTTCCCCGCCTGCGTTCTTAAGCTTCTTTAAACAGGCTTAGACAAATTGTTGCAATGGTGACGCAGATCTAGACAGCCCAACTTCCGCGATGATAATTGGGAAATTTTATGCTTCATTGCTAATTTGTCTGGCAAGTTCAAAATGGTTGTCCAGCTTAAGCACAATCCCACTTTAAGAGCGTGCCCAATCCCGATAATGAGTGCCTTAGCCCCAACAGTCTAAATTCCATTATCCGATTGTTCTAATACCAACCGCTGTACCGTACAGTACCCGAGCAGAGAAGAAAGCGAAAAGTACTCATTTACACCGAAAGTGAAATAAGGATAAAGATAAAATCTGGATGCCCCTACTCCAAAGAAAAAAGAAAAAAACAAAAAACAGAATCAATCAATCAACTGCCCCGACCTTTCCTACAAGACCGACTAAGCAGGAAGACAAATGGTATAAAAAAGATGTACAAGAAATGTAAAAGTCATTAAACCGTCCGGTGTATAATCTGCCCAAGATTCCCAACCCAAGCAGTTTTCTTCCTCCTTTTTCTTCTTTTATCTATGCCCTCTGTATCCGTCGTAGCCGTCGTAACGTGGCTGTGGGTATTGCTCCGGGTAGTCCGGATTATAGCCTAGATGCGATGAACCCGGCCTATTTATGCTCTGCGAGCTGCGGGCTTGTTCGTAGTGTTGCTGGTCACTGAGCAAATGCCTTACCGACTCGGTTTCGCTTCTAGTATCGTGGTGACCGTAGTCCGTTATTGGCTCTGGGCTTGCGAGGCCTCTGTCGCTCATATATGGGCTCTCGGGGCGGTGGCCGTGTCGGAAACCTGGTGATGGTGGGCCGTGTTGGGTAGATGGAACAGGAGCGTAGTCGGTTCCACCGTAACCGCCCCCTAATGGAAGAGGGCTCAGGCCCCTCCGTGGCCGGGTTGACGGAGAAGCTGGTCTAGACGAAGCTGGAGAACCAAACCCACGAGGTGTAATGTATCCACGGTCGCTGAGACCGTCCGACCCTACTCCATATATTGATCCCCCATGATCCTCTGCAAATTCAGCCCTATGCTTAAAGTGCTCAAAGTCCATATCCGCTTCCTCAACTATTTCGAACCGACCACCAAAGGGATCCTGTCTTCTACCGGCGTCTCCTCGATGCATGTTATCCAGGCTGATACCACCAGCACCCTGAGAGGGCTCAGAGTTTATTCTCCCAGAGTATATTTGTGCCAACACATGTCTAGCTTTAGCGTCGACCATAGGAGTGATCAGGCGGTGGTTCAATGCTGGGTGGCCGTATCGCTTATTGAAATGATCCTTCTGGATCCCCTTTCCAACACCGTAAAGGCTCTCCCTGTCAGAGCCCCTAGTGTGATATCGAATCTTGCCATCAAATTGATTGCGGCAATAGAACTTGAATCCAATCAAGATGAAGAGCAGCGGAATAACGCACAATGCAGCTTGATAGGTGTGTCGTACCCAGACAACCAAGGCTACAACGACATTGAAAAGACCAGTTGCGAACAGAAAGCGGTTGAAAAGAAACTACAACTCGTCAGTATTATGCCCATACCCTAATAAAAACAAAGATGACTATTACCCTCCAGAATGCACCCCCACTCTCGACCTTGGTAACAAAGATGTACATGAGCAGGTACTTCTTCAAGAAGCTATCGATGAGAAAGTATAAGAACGCAACAGGCAACACAAGCGGTTGAGTGGTGGAGAAGGCCAATGCGATTGTCGCATAGAACAAGAACTACACCGCAAAAGTCAGCTAACCTACCGCGAAGGTGGAGAGGCAGGTCATACATAATTGTAATAAGTGGCGTAATCGAATGGAGGCGGAGCAGTCCACTCGATCTTCTCTCTAGGCGTAGGTGACATGAAATGTCTCTGGAAGCTTTTTCCAATCAAACTGACTATCTGGGCCAAGTCAAGCAGAGCTCCTAGATTCCTCTGAAGTAGGTACGTGATCCAGAAAGTAGAGACTTCAAAAATCGCAAGAGCAATTCTAGTAGCCAGCCCAAGGTTTTTGATGGTGTCCCATGTAACCTGCGTTTTCTGTGATGTCTCAACCAAGCCTTGAATAGTAGTCCACATCGTCTGAAATTCTCGGTTAGCCCATACCTCTCCACATGATCCATATGGGGGGGACACCTACCCCGAACAATGTGAAGACGACCAAGTTGTTCAACACAAAGAAGATATACAACTTGTGAGTGACATGACGCTCGCGGGACGATTTCGTGAGGTCACTAGAAACCAGTCAGGTTACACACCACAGCCCAAAAATAAGGCCACCACTCACCCTTGCCATTGAGAAATACGTCTCATAATAATAGGCAGAATGAGATAGACGATTGAAGTGATTGTCGGTGCGGCGAAACCCTGTCTACAACCCCCCGACCCGTCAGTTCACATCCAGACCGTGAAGGCAGAACAAGCGGCATACACAACAGCAAAGAACCGACTATTCCGTATCAGAAGGCTGTTAAACTCGGGAAACAGCGCTGCAATGTTATGTAAATTCGACAGGAAAACAGCGATGAGCGCGTTAGGAACCACATAAAGGATGGACAATCCAATGAATAACACATTTCCTATAAAACTATTCCAACCTCTCTTCGGTTTTGGGCGACTGTTTCAAGTCAGTAGAGCTCCGAATCATACAGTCTTTAGGCGAATACTTACGTCAGATTGTCCCAAATGATATCGTTTGACCTCGGGGCTAGCATGATCGAAGTTCCTTTAGGATGCTTCCCTCTGGCCGCCTTGGCAGCAACATGCGCACGGGAAATGCTCGGGTAGGACACAAAACCATACTGTAGGGCGTCCCGACTATCAATGGTTTCGCGGACATTTTTGATCCTATCCTCCAGCTCCTTGATACGGCCCCCATAATACTCGATAGCATCAACCTTGGTATCATGGCGCATAGATTTGTCTTTTTTCGAGGGCTTGCACAAAGGCCGTGTTGGAGGAAGGTTATCAGGGTGCTTCAAGTATTTTGCCAGGTAGCTCTCCAGCTGCTTAACAGCAGTTGCATGCTCCTCAATAAGTTCCGGGAGGTCCTTGACATTTCTACCAATCAATGACTTTCCGTCCCCATTATCGGGAATACTTAATCCCCCAATTATCTTGTCAATTCCGTCATCAGAGCGATACGATTTCGGGATATCCGTGACCTAAGATAGGTTAGCTTTCTAAAACAAGTCACGTGACGGATGAAGATCTAGCAAGATTACCATCATTGTCTTTGAATGCGTGGATGCTTGGTACTCATCGCTCTCAAAGTAATTCTGCCGTAGCTTCAGGATGGCCTTATAATTCCTCCACAAAAAGTACATGATGATGAAATCAAAGATCCAAGCGACGCAAACATGGGCCCACATGCACTTCCCCCAGGCATAATATGGACTCATGAGAATGAACCACCGAGTCGAGCTGGCATACGATCCACTCCAACTATTCTTGAGGTTGCAACTAACGTTCACCGGAATCATGACCAAGCACCCGATAAGCCCCAGGAAGAAGAATATCGTCCGACACATCCTCAAGAACCGTAGAAAAACAACGGCGTCAAGCCCTATCTTGTCCACCAAATCCGACTCATGGCACTTAACAAGAGGTCGAAACCAGGAAAACCATCCTTTTGAAATCTGTGGAGGTGCACGTTTGTCATCCGCGTGCCGTAACTTCGGGGCGTATACCACGGTATTGTAGGGTCGAATCAAACACCAGCCCAATAGTATAGCCGCAGAGATCCCTAGCGAAGTACCCAAAGATGCGAAGAAAGCTTCGGTTGTAAAGGATTGCCTAAAGGGGGACTGGACGAGATCCAGGAACTTCTTGAGTGTATCATTGGATTCGTGCTGTCGTTTTGCCAGACGCTCCAGACTATCAAGGAAGCAGGAGTCCATAACTTGGTAATTCGGCAACGGTTCTTTGCGGGACCAAGGATACTGTTTTATAAGGTAAAAAACGAGGGATGGAGCCTCAAAGAGAAAAGCGAGGGGAAGGGGTCCGGAACTCTGGTAAACGGAACAAGTTGACTATTGTTAACGAGTGCAAAAAGGCTAGGTCCTCCCTCCTATTTCTCCTTCTCCTTTGTATGATGGTGGTGTTACCCCGGAAAAAAAACGAACGACGACAATTGATATTATTCTCCCGGACAACAAAGGTGGAAAGGTGTTGTCCCAATAGATTTCCCTCCTCCGCTCACGCTCTCTCCCTCCCCTTACTCGACACGGGTGCAACGTTGCGTAGGTGGTATGACGTTCCCAGATCTGTTTTGCTCCGCAAAGACTAAAAAAAGCAGGTAAACGTTTTCCTGAGGCCCCAGAAGCAGGCGAACCGAAAAACAGGTTGCTAACAGTACTCGAGTAGTGACGGTGAGAATGAACGAATCGATGAACGAACGACAGTGAAGTAAACTGAGCTCACAATCCGACAATTGCAAACCGAGACTCTTTTACTCGTGTAGGACAAGAAAGAAAGTAGAATAAAGTTTTGTAGAGAGAAAGGGAAGAAAAGGGAAGGAAAAAAAGGGTGAAAAGGAAAATATTATAAATATTTTTGTCTCTCGGGAACAAGACCAAGCAATGCCCTTCTCCAAAGATTCCGTGGAAGGTTCCAAGAACTGTGGGTGACAGATGCTCTCTTCCCTCTGCTGCAACAACTCGACCCTTTTTGGACTTGGGGGGGGAAAAGGATGCCCTATTGGCGGCTTGGGGCGAATTCTTCACAATCCCGGTTCCACTATTTTTGGAAAAAAAACCCCCGGGATAACCGAATGTCTAACGAGTGAAATAGCCCTGTTCGTACGGACACTTTGCCTTCACCTTCACCACCTTCCTTCCCCCTTATCTAGGAAGGAACGAAGGAAGGCCTGTGCTGGAGCGGAAGTGATCAAAAAAATAAATATAAAAAAAGCAAGAGTTGTCGAGAAACCGTTTACTTTCTGCACTTGCGCCCGGCTGATCTACTAATTACCCGCCTGCTTTTCAAGATCTCCAAGGACACAACTGGTACGGGCAGCGGGTAACACTTCTCAGCTCATCCATCATAAGCCCTCAAAATCACATCGCCACCTGCGTTATGATAAAAAAAAAGAAACACACTTATTAACATTCTTACTGTAGTGCACAGCACAAGTGCTAATATTTAACAATAATTCCGACACTTTTTCGAATCTCGACTCGGCCTCGCCCATTCTGCTCTATGGTACGGACAGCACCATGCCTTAAAATAATGGATAACAAAAGTTCCCCCACTGGCGCAGGCTGCGGGTAGGTCAAGAAAATTCTAGACCATCCATTTTACTCTAGCCACCACACTTTGACGTTCGAGCCCTCTCTGTGATATATTGCGATATCTCCGTCCACTCCAGTAAAAAGATAGATAAATAAATAAATAAATAAATATAAAGGATCCAAAATAAAAAGGGAGGGAGGGAATAATAAATACTCCCCGTCCCCAATATCAGACAGAAGTAATGCTTAAAACTTTTAATTTTTCCCTCCATCATACTTCGCCACGGTACGACCGAACTCGCCAAAAACAAGGCTATCATAATATTTATCATCACCATTAAATTTTATCCCTCTCGAACAATACACCGCAGCGATAATAGTCTAAGCTTTCCCTTAAACAATCCATTCTCAAGAAAATAACTCCGATAACCGGGGGTATTTTTTCCAAAATGGCGCGCGGGGAACAAGTCCAGAATAAATAAATAAATAAATAAATAAATAAATAAATAAATAAATAAATAAATAATCCTTATTTTTTATTTATTTTTTATTTTCTAAATACAGCAATATCGCAACGAGTAAAACCACACGAGTGTCGAACAGCACACACCACCGCTCATCATGCGGAGGAGTAGGAAGAAACCATCCACCCAGACCGTAGGATACCGGTACCGTAGCCGTCTATGATTCCCCCCCCCCCCCCCTTCGAGAGGATACACACATACCGGTATTCGTACACATCACACACCACGTCGAAAGGAAATGATCGTCATTAATCATGATCGATGCATATTTATAAACATGATTTGTTGGGGGGGGGGTGGTTACAAGTATTGGGCATCACACGTGCAGTGCGCCGGATTCGTGCGGGATTCGGCCCTCGAACAGGCAAACCCTGGAACAACGAGTTGAAAAGAAATTCCCAACTGCACACAGTATCATACTCGTAAGTTGGTATGGTAGTCTATGTATGATACTACGAGTAGTGCGTAAGGCTGTCAAGTCCGGTCCAGTGACTTACAGTGAGCAGCTGTTCAATGTTAGTTGGAAAAAAAAAAAAAAAAAACAAGGCCTAGTTTACATGAGCAATCCGGAGTGGACATCAAGTGAAATAGGATGATGATGATGCTATAAGGCACAGCACCGGTAGGTAGCGTGAGGTAAGAATCATGAAATCTGGTTCAGTACAGTACTTGTGCAGACCTGTCCCATACGAGTACCGGTATGATAGTCTAGGGATTTCTCGCAACCCTGATCGGGCCCCTTCAGGATCTCTCCCGTTCTCGTCCCTGGAGGAGAAAAGTACCTACTCTAAAGTAAGCAGCAATGCAAAACTGGTCTGGGTTTCTGACTTCTTCTATCTATGATACAAAGCTATATACGGTTCTTTTCATGGTGTTTTATCAATCAATCAACAAGTTTCTCCCCCACTTCATGACCACTCCCGAGTATTGTAGAGTACAGTAGAGTACTATACAATACAGAGGGAACCGCACACCATCTCCCCGCTGCAGGATAAAAGTCCTGATCTGTCACATAACCCCCCCCGCCCCGCCCCCCGGTACAGTGCGCTACCGTACCGGTGGAGATCCCTTCCTGTCGCGAGTACAATACTCGCAGTACCGTCTCTAACCCGGGCGGAAAAAGAGAATTGTAGTATCGACAGCACATGGGACCAAGCAACCGTATATATACCAATAGACTACCATGACCCCCTCCATCAACCCACCCTTCCAACAACCACCTTCAGCCAGCCAGCCAGCCAGCCAATCGGTCAGTACTATATAGACACCACTCTCTTTAGGCAAGCACCATATTCCGGCTTTAACATATCATACGAAACACCAGTGGACGGCGAGTCCCTAACCAACGCTAAAAAACACCACCACCACCACCAACCCGTCTCAAGCCCCGTGACCAAGTGCCAGGAACTCGAGACGAGCGATAATTTAAGCCCATCATCACCGCTAGGGCGTGGCCTACAAGTACTAGTACGAGTACATACCGGTACCCGAGTACTCGAGTACAGTACCTTATATCGCACCCCGCCCGTGCACGGGTCAGACTACGCGCCACTTGTGACCCGGCTGCGAGACACTCGAGAACAAATGTATATCGCATTGCCCTGTCACTGCACCACATGATATATGGACACCCGAGGAGTGACACTGCGACGGCCTACGATTATATTGTGTGGGGAAGGGGTTTCTTATCAGTAAAGTACTGTGGCAGTCTGATCGGCGGCGAGGCTACCGGCCGAATCAGAGCACGATATATCACTCGGTAAATGGTAAATATTATAATATTATTTACTAGAAAACTGCCATTTAGCATCAGCTTCCTACTCACTATTTTAAGGCCTGGGCATGGGTGCGAATGCTCCGAGCGATGTTCGGCGTCGCTAGAGTGGAATACACACTGGGTTCATATTTACGTTGGTTGGGTGGTCAAGTCGGTCAATTCATCTTCCTACCATTAAATTTCATCCATATTTCTGGCATTTTGACAAAGCTAGAGCACTAACCCGCACCGTACTGAGGAGTGACATCACAGCGAGAGCCCACAGCCATTGCGCATTGATTGATTGACTGCATTCAAAAGTTATATTCGTACAGGGGATGGCTACCGTAATCGAAGCAAACCAACAACCAACCAAACATGGCAAAGAGAGAAAGAAAGTTGGGGAAATGGAAGAGCCAGAGAGAGGTGCCAGAGTTACAGTAATAGTACGGCAGACTGCAACTCCCCCGCCTGTTTCGCCTTTCATATTTTTTCCCTTCTCCATTCCTAAAACTTCTCATTTCCTCAGCTTCACCTCCCTCGGTCCAATTCATTTCATTTCCATTTCCATTCCCATTCCCATTCCTTTAATGGCTGGCGGAAAGTGCCCGCCCCACCGTCCCGAACCTTCGCCGTAAAGCAGAAACTAGCCAGGAAAAATACACCCACGATACCGGTATAAGAGAAAGAAAGAAAAACCCCCAAGAAAGAAAGGAGAGAAAAAAAAGGACGAAACCCCTACGGAAAAGATGTGAGCCCTAAGGATACAATCGAAGAAAAAATGAAGAAGCATTATTTGCTAATTTTTTTCGTGAGTGAAAAAAAAGATCATTGGCCCAAATGCCCCCCCGTTGCCCCCAGTTCCCCAACTCCTTTTTTCTTTTTGTTGACCCATTCCCTGGTGGTGATGATCATAAAGTATCAATCAAAGGAAAAAAACAAAAAATAACAGCAACCCATTTTCTTCTTTTTAAGCACTAAGCAAAAAACCGGAAAAACCAATCCCACCCAGCGTAAATTTGCCAACTCGAGAAAACCTATAAAGTGACTTGAACAAAAAAAACCAGAAAATACCATCCGTACGGAACAAGGAAAGGAAATCCGAAGGGGAGGAAAAGGTAAGAGTAATTGCTAGAAGAAAAAAAAAATCAACAAGAATGATGGCAAATTATGGTATGCCATTGAATCAAAGTAGGCCGAGGGGAGGGAAAGATATGACATTGCAACAACCATGATAACGCGTCAAAATAAAGCAAGGAAAAAAAATAAATGTTAAGCAAGAGATTCACCCGGCATCCATCTTTAATATCTCACATTTCCCCAAATGCAATATCGCGTGCATCACTTAATGTCCATAGCCTCCCCAGCCGCCTCCAGCATGCCTACCACCTGTCTGTCCATACTGAGGATAGCCACCGCTATACATGGAATATTGGTTAGTGCCGCTCTGGCCTTGGCCAGCACCGTACTGACTCGGGGAATGTCCATGAAGTCCATGATTCAAGTGAGAACCGTACATGCTGGCGGGGGTTTGTCCACCATGTTGAGGGCCCAGGCTACTTGTAGCAGATCCAGGTCTTCCAGGTTGTCCGGGAATTGAAGGTGTTCCCGAAGGTCCAGTTGGTGGCTTATTTTCACCGAATTTCAGCGATTCATCAGTCTGGCCCTGTTGACCAGCTTGTTGTTGGCCAACTCCTGCCCCTAATTGCTGCTGTTCTTGGGGAAGCCCACGGCCACTCAAGAAGTTTGGAATACTGCTTCCGTAGCCTCCAGTAGAAGTATGCTGAGGCAGTGCCTGTTGCTGTTGCTGTTGAGCAGCAGTAGTATTCATTCGGCTATAATCACCAAGACCAGCAACACCGTCACGGCCCTGTGCAGAGGGCGCCCCAAATCCACCAAGGCCCACAGGCGTCGAAGTATGATCCGAATACTGAGGGGAGATGTAGGTAGGGGGGTAACCATACATGCCCTGGTGATTCTTGAAGGGTTGGTTATAATAGCTCTAAATTCTCATGTTAGTTACCACTAGCGCACTAAGAACAAAGGCCTGGGGTCATACCTGGGGCACAAATTGGCTATAGTAAGGGTGTTGCTGATACCCATATTGGAATGCTTGTGTGGGATGTTGTCCAACGGGTTGATGGGGCTGTGAGGTCTGCTGAACAGTAGGGATGGCTGGGCTCGGGGTAGCATGGCCACTGCCTTGCTCCCCTGTTTGTCCTGGGTATCGCGAGGTCTGCTGTTGTACCTGGCTAGCTGTACCAGCGGAAGTTGGAACTTGACCAAGACCTTCCCCCGTAGCACCACCTAATCCACTTGAGGCGCGTTGTTGGCTAGTGCCAGCATCCTGTTGAGATTGAGCCTGTTGCATGTAATTGGAGGTATAGGGAGCCCCAAACCCAGGAGGTTGTGACCGATCATTGTAATAGTTGTACTGTGGCTGCTGGTCAGGAGCCGCTGAGACGCCGATGCCAATATGAGAGGGCTGCTGCTGAGGCTGTAGGGGTGAAGGAGCATAGTTTCCATATGCTTGAGGTTGGGCCTGAGGTTGAGTCTGGGCCTGAGGTTGATGAGGGGGGATTGGTTGTTGTTGAGCAGAATGTGCAAAAGTATCGAATGACTTGGTTTGAGTTTGAGTTTCGGGAATTGCGTATCGATTATAGTGACTGGGCAATTGGGGATTCAATTGATGTTGCTGCTGGGTCATGCTTTGAGGAGCAACCGGCGGCTGCGAGCTTGGCTGTTGTGGTACGGCCTGGGGGTGAACAGGCAAGCCAGGTGCTTGTCTAGGGGTAGGGAGAGCTTCGGCGACAGGAGGTTGTGAAACTGGCAATTGCGAAGGACCAGTTGGAGGAAGTGACGTTACCGGTTGAGCAATAGGAGATGGCTGCGGAGGTTGCGATACTGTCTCGGCCTGCTCTACTTCCTCATCATCATCGATATCACCGTTCAATCCCATACTCCCAAACTGAAGAGTAGCATGCTCAACGGCACCATGGTTACCAGGCATAACAACGCCCTCTTGCTGATCAAGCACTCTCCGGTTGTAGCTTGAACCACGACCTGGTGTTCCTTTAGGCATCACTACCCCACTGTGCACAGGTCGACTTGGAGCAGGCTGAGGTGTCGTAACAGTATGCTGCGGAGGTGGCGCAGATATGCTGGCGGCAGCTGCGGGTGTAGCAGTAGATGATGCAATTGTGCTAGCTTGTGTCATAGTAGGCGGGGGCGGAGCGGCATCCTCAATCTTCTCGAGATTTACCTCTGTTAGAGGCTGGGCTGGCAATGGTCCAACTTCTGGGGCCTCTGGAACGGCCTCTTCCTCTGGTTCCGGAACAGGCTCAGGCTCGACAGGCTCGGGGGTGGGTTCGACCGGTTCCGGTGTCGCCGGTGCAGGTTGTACCTCTGGCGATGCTTCCTTAGGGGGTAGAATGCTCTCTTCAACGGGCTCAGGCTCGACAGGCTCTGGTACTGGATATTGAACAGGCTCAGGTTGGACGGGGGATTGCTTGGGAGGAGAGGGGATTTTCTGCACAGGAGCCGGTGGCGGAGGTGCTGGTTTACTGAATAGTTTGCTAGCCCATGAGGCTGCCGATGCAGGTTTAGGTACCGACAGTGGTACTTGATCGGGGGTCGACTTGGAAGCTTCAGAATAAGTGTCGGGGACGAAAGAGTTTTCAAAAGCTCCATTGGCTTCTGTTTCCTTATTCGTTTCTTCTGGCCAGGTAGGAACGGAGGAATCAGTGGCTTTCTTGTCATCTGGGTTCGTTACTTTAGTATTTGCATAACCACTACAACCTCGAGCTGAGGTTTGGGCTTCTTCTGCGTTATCCCCGGATCGATGTGACCTACCATTGGCTCCACGACTGCGGCCTCCACGGCTTGCACGAAATTCGGATCCACCACGGCCTCCACGGCTACTGCGTCCACCTTCATGAAGAGCTCTGCCTCCGCGGGTACGAGAGCCAGATGGGTAAGAGTCAATGTTGGCTCCGGCGGAAGATGGCTCTTTGACCTTGGACCGGGAGCGATCCTTCGACCTCTTCTCAACTGTACCCCACTGAGCGGTCGTACCTAGACAAAGCACGAGCTAGTTCAGCTTAAATCCTACACCGTAACACAGACACGGGACACATGAAAAGGTTGACACAAGTGGGCTAGCTCTTCCAAGGTACAAGAATGAAAATCTAACACAGGTAGGAGCACAGACCTTCACTAATCTTCGATGCAGTGAGTTGAACGTCGCCTCCATTTTCGTTAAGAGCAGTAACGATATCATCGGGAGTCCAAGCAGGGAACATCTCTTGCAACTGCGACAACTCGGCAGCATACTGTCTCTTTAGCTGACCGATTTCGCCCTGATCATCGGAAGTATCATAAGAAGCATTACTGCCTCCATTTGTGTGTGAACTGCGGGTAGGTCTGGGGAATCCACCGCGACCACCCCGAGAGGAGCCTCTACCCCGATGGACGGGAGGACGTGTTTGCACTTCAGACATATATGCGGTTTGAAATTGAAAGGAAAGGGAATATGGAGATAGAAATATGGAGAGAGGATGACGAAGATCCCAACAAGCCCCAGAAAATTTATTTTTCAAGAACGGGGGGGGCTGGAGAGAATTGGGGAGAAATAGATCAAGCGAGGAACGAAGCCGGGAAGGGCTTGGTTTGATGTGTATGTGTGTGTGTGAGGCAAGGCAAGAAGACCCGTGGAGAAGAAAAAAGTAACCGCAACACAGGAAAGGAAAATATGGGGACGGAAGCGGAGGGAAGGGGGGAGGAAGTTCGGAGGGAAGGGTAGGCGTGGTTTGGGTTTCTTTAGATCTGGCGATGGGTTGGCTCGATTTCTTAGGGCGTAAATTTGACCGGGGGGGACTGGGGAAGCAAAGAAGGCTTTCGTTTCTTGTGGGTGAAATGGGAAGGGTCGCCTCCAGGCTCGAGTGGTACCGGTACTGCTGTGGCTACAGTATGCTTTCGGGCTCCTTCCCTTGTGTTACGTAACCCTTAGGTCGTTCTATCGTCTTTCTCTGCGCCGCTCTCAGCTACTGTATTAAGGTAAAACTTCACCAGATTTCGTTCGAATGATCCAGCTAATTTCCGCTTGCGAAGGGACAACAAGGTCAAGACTGGCACCTTACTCGTACTTGTACATGGTGGTGATGTAGTATCAACCGTTTGCATATTGATAATTGAGTACCGGTACGGAAAGTTATGCTCCTGATGTTGACCTATCGCATGATTGCTCTTTGTTCCCCGAATTGTGCGGTCACGGGTTCGATTTTCCTGTTTCCTTTCTATAATTTACTCTCTATAATACTCTACATCTTATCACATCGAATTACCCTTCCCTTGTGAGCTCGGCTCGTCACCCTCCCATATGATGAGGTGCAGTGCAGTGCATCCAAAAACCCCGAACCGCAACGGGAAAAAATGGGCCCCAATTTTTTCTGAATATTCGACTCATTAGGTCTTAACAGCGAGGATTATTCTGCGCATTTTGTGCATCGTGTTTTGAATTGGGGCACGAGGCCAACGAGGCTCTTTCTACTTTCTTTCTACTTTCTTCCAGGCTCCCCACTCAAGGGCGCCAATTACACAGTGTTACCCCATCCGGGAGATTTTCTTAACCCGCTGACGACAATATCACCATTATTCATTATTCCCAGACGGAAAAGGGTTTTCCACTCAAACCTAAAAAAACACCCTCAAAGAGAGCTTCTTTAAATTTCCCGAGTATGATATCACATCAGCTCTACAGCGGTGGGTTTATCTATCTCCCGAACCGCCCTGGTATCTCCAACCTTTTCTTTTTTTCCCAATGATGTGTTTTTTTCCTGCTTTGCGAGTTGGCAAGACAGAACACCGAAACACCGAAAACCGAACACGTATCCTGCATCCAAACCCCCGAACTCATAGTCTCTGTTCCTCAACAGTTCTAAGACGCGCTTTTTCCCTCAGTGATATGAGATACCTGGTGGAAGGTAAAAATTGAGAGTGCGAAATCTTCTTTCCTGCAATATCGTCACCTCCGTTGAGGACATATATTTCTTTCCAAAAGAGAGATTTGACAGAAGCCGTTCTTCCAGATGGAATCTGCTCGAGTAATTGCACAAACACAGGAGCCCAAAAAAGCTCGGTCAGAAAGGCGCATATCGAGGCCTTCTGCAACCCTAGCTGAAAAAAACCATCAGATAGCTCACCCGGTGAGACAGAACTTCCTGGACAAGTTCCTTGGACGGGCGGTTACCGTTCTTTGCAAGAAACTTGATGGTGGGAAAATGTTTCATCTATTCAATGAAAACGGACTTGAGGGATGAAAGGGCTTCTTTCGGGCCAAGAACAGTCTGGCAGTGATGAAGTATCGTATGCATCCTCCAAACAGCGGAACACTCATTCGTTAAGAAGATCTATAGTGTCATACGGTATGATATGATAATAATTGTGTTGCTCAGCAACGAACCCTATATTTTGCCGGGCTTCTGGCGAAATGGACCCATCGTGCCCATGCAGTATGATACCACAGAGATTCGACGCCTCAATCATTCTCTCTTAAAGAGGCGCGGAAACAAATAATTATCTTCTTTCCCCTTCCCCCTTCCGCTTAACTTGCGCTGCACTCCAACCCCACAGTCGAATTGCGAAGCAGAAAGCCCAAGTCACGGCTTAATGCATTTCACATGCCCCAACCCTCACCGCATACTGCAATTCACTTGTATCCCTTTCCCACTTCCCAAAAACTTGTATCCTATCATACTCTAAACCCTCAGCCCTACCGTACCCCCAATATCTTGCGTCACATCCATCGCAACTCTCCAGACGCAAGGACCATGGTGCTGTGCCGGTACTCGAGCACTTTACTTGGAGGCCACTAAAGAAGAAAAAGAAAAAAACGCTGAAATCAATCCCTCCGTTTCCGAATTTTCAGACACACACCCGCTCACATACGATACGCGTGCGCGGGGACGCCGGATCGATCACGGATCGGGTAAGGGTACAGTGCGGTAGGTACCAACTTTTGGTAAATGTGCGATCGATTTGATGGATCCGGGCTTGCCTACTAAGTACGGTACCTACCAACCGCACCCGCCAGCTGCAACATAATAAAAAAAGAGTTGTTTCGGTGGGGAGGGAGGAGGGGGCTGGGGATTGGGATTGGGATTGGTTGGGATAGGTAGGTGAATGAATAAAGGTTGGTTAGCTTATGAGGGACAATCAGGAGATAATAACTTACTGAATGGCATAAGTTTTTACCTTCCTTGACTCGGAAACAAATTCGGGGTATGATACCGGAAAAATTAACCACCTTTTAGGCGGTGGGGGAGGAGGTTTAGAGCACGCACTGTACGGCACCGGTACCGGCAGGTTGGGCTATGATAACATGATACGAGATGAATCTCTGGTTATGATAGCCCGCAAAGCGGCGGTATCATACGGAGCTCTATCGTATTTGGCTTTACCATGTCCCAGGCCAAACCTTCGGACTACAGTAACTTAGCTTAACTTGACGGGTACTTGTATGATACCACACGGCATCGAATTATCTTATGGGAAATGTATGTTGGCTCGATGGGTTCGAGGAGTAACAGGAATGCGCAGACAATCGATCAGGGTGTCTCATCGATTTTGATGCCCTAACTTGCTAAATACGCGTAAGCCAAAGCCAAGCGGGGGGATTGGGAGGTTCTCACAGTACTGCGCCCACCAGTACTTGTACTTTTATCGTTGGAGTATCATGGAAATTTCTGTCCTGAGTCCCCTCCACTTTACTTTAATTCTGGTGCTGGCATCTCAGAACCCCCCCGTCCTGAAGTCTCTGGTCGAATGGAGAACGCCAGACGCTGGTCCTAACAGCCAGGCAAGTACAAGTAGTGGTCGGTTGCCGGTGTCTATCATACGGGTAGTCATAAGGTTTCTTGGCTAATTATTCAGCAAGAACACTTTTTTTCTTCTTTCCCCATACAATTCTCTTTCCCATACAATCTCTGGAGGCCACTACGGTACACTAGAAGACTAAAAAGAAAATAGCTCTGTGAATATGCCCCAGCAACCGATCGAGAAAAAAAGTTTACAGAAGGAATTCTAAAAAAATTCCATTTGTGGGTAGATGTTGTGGCGAGTTGAAATATCCAGGTTGTTCGGTATTGGGGGTGCCATGAGGGTACAGTACCGTGCAAGTACCATACTCGAGTATTGTAATACTTGACCTACCTACCGTTTTAGTACCCGCTGGTGGGGAATTAATTACATTTCTTCCAAAAAAATAAAAAATTTCCCTCTTTCTTTTTTCTTGGAGAGTTTTCCTGATCGGGATGATTGAATCCCTTATCCAGTACTTGCGGCACATGGAGCCCAAGTTAATTCGCATTCATTATCATGAGGGGTTTTGACATTTTGGAAGCAATTAACCCCCCCCCTCGCCCATAGGTCAGCTTTCCGATTAGAAGTATCATGGTAATTTTTTTACTTTGTCGCATACAATATAATACCGATGCTATGTCATACAAGCGAAGCCTTCTCCACTGGTGTCTTGCTTTATTTCTTTATTTCTTTCCTCTCCGAGCAATTGAGTATGATACGAGTACGAGTAGATGTGAAAAGAAGGAAAGAAAGAAAAGAGGTCTTTTTTTTCTTTCCTTTTTCCCTCTCTCGTTTTTGCCCTTCAATTTTGCCTCCAAGAAAGAAAGAAAGAAAGAAAGAAAGAAAGAAAAGAAAAAAAAAAAAAAGAAGTCTCCTGGCTTTTTTCCTAACATATGATACCTCCCCTCCCCCCCAGTCACCGTCCCCCGTTCCCATCCTATCCTACGGTATCCTATCCAATCCAGCCGTCCGTCCAACTATAAGTAGGAACCCATACGTTAATGTATTATAAGCCGCCCACCCACATTTCTAATAATTTGTTGCTGCGCTTGTAAGTACGGTATGGTATGAGAGCTTACGGGGTACATTTTTTTTAACATTGCGGCGACTTTTGATATATACTGTACTTGCTTTTACTTATTTTTATTCCCCCAAAAGGTTGAAAAAGTTATGTGCTCCTAGAAAAAGGTGAAAATGATGACTGCCGGTATTGGGTAATTTGCTCCCCCCCGTATGATATTTTGCGACTATTCCTGTTTAGCCCAGTACCTTACCTTGCCCTACTTTTAACCTTTGCTGGGGAGGTGGTGTACTGTAAGGAGATGGGTGGATGGGGTGGATGGATGGAGATGGATGGAGGGATGGATGGAGGGGCTGCAAGCAAGCAGGCGAGCAAGAAGCAAGCAGGCAAGCCGTGATCAATGATGAGCGCTCATCTTCCCTCACACACACCCCAGGTTGTTGTTGGCGTGTCTGGTTCCGTCATTGCTTATTAGTCTTTACCTGGTGTCGTATTCCTCTCTCTCTCCTCTCTCTCTCTCTCTCTCTCAGAGGCACTCACTTAAAAGCGTCTCCCTTCCAGTTTCCGCTCTCTTCCAAACCTCATTCCCCTCCCCCCGAATTTTTTGTTTAAAAAATTACCGACCTCTTCTCCTGTACGGTACTCCAGCCCTGTCGTTGCTAGTGAAGCGATTCCTCATCAGTAGTAGTTTCCGATCAATCATACCCATATCTAGGACCTTCGTATCTCTATATCACACATCGTCACCACTTGTCCTCCATAGAAGCACATCGAACGATGGCCGGTAAGAACCTTAAAGAAGGCGATGAAGGTAGGCCTTCTATCCATCTCCTTCACCCGCCTTTCCCTTCCATCATCCCATCCGACTCAAGCTCCCCTGTGATTTCTTCCAAGGAAGCAAATTGCCCATTACCTATCGACTAGGATGTGGAAGCGAGGAGATAGTTAGTCGGGGAGCCTATAAGAGCACTACTCTCCCCCTATTCGCACAAGTCTAGTCCCACGGAATTGGGGATCTGGGCACCGACTGTGGCAGAAATAAAGGATCATGACTCCTTAGAAATAACTTTGAAGGGCAAGGAGGTCCACAAGAACGCTGACCCAAAGCATCCTGCAGGTCATGTAGCGCGCGACGGAAATGATGTCGTCAAACGAGCAAGCGAACCCACCAAGGAGTCGACCGACATTGCCAATGACTCGGCTACATCCTCGTCCGCTGCTGCAGCTGCGGAGCCGAATAACGCAAACGGGGAGGGAAAGAAGGAGGTCGAGCTAGGCGAGAAGAGGGATCGTGTGGAGGACGAGGAGAAACCCGCTGCGCAGGAATTAGCCGAAGCCGAGAAGGATGCTGGAAAGGAAACTAAGAAACCGAAGCTTGCTGGAGATGCTGCCGATGGCGAGGGGGAGAATAGTGGGGCAAGAAATGGTGCGGATAGCGCTGCTTCTCCACCAAAGAAGAGAGGTCCGGGTCGTCCGAAGAAGTCAGAGAGGGAAGCCAAGAAACGAGATGAGGCGGCAAAACCAGAGGCTAGTAGCGCGGAGACGATTTCTGGAAGAACCCGCTCGAAGGCTTCATAACTCGATGGAGAGCAGTTCTCAATCGTGGGACGTAAGTTCAGAACTTCATTAATTTTTTTGGAAGAGGTCTATTGTAGCTGACGGTTTTTTGTTTCTATTTTGTAGTCGGCTGGCAATTTGACGATTGCCGTGACAGAATTGCCTTGTGGTTTGATATGTAAATGTTCTGATATGTTAGCTTGGGGGTAGTTTTTCTTTCTTTCCATTTTCTTCTTGTTATAGGGTCTTGGGATATCTATTTATTTTCCTTCCTCCTACCTGGTTTCTCGTTTTGTACCTTTTGTACCTTTCAGACTCGGCACTGAAGAGTCTGTGGGTGGTATCGGCCATTGCAAAGCTTGTGTACGAGTACATGTAACGAAATTAGAGGGATGGAAGGAACAATGCTGATTTCTCAAGATGCGACCTTGTGCCGGTACTTGATTGTGTAGGTGAACCTTCCAAAGCTCCGTTACTGTAATGCGAGGTGCCATCGTAGAGGAAAGAGTGGCAAAAAAAAAAAACATGTTGAGTCTGCTCGACCTTGATGCCAAACCAACAATTTCCGCAAAACTTGATATGTACAGTACAGTACCTGTAGAGATGCGGTGAGAGGATGGCTGGTATAAAGGGTGCTCGAACATAGTAGCTGCATTCAATCATAATATTATATCCACTGGCAAACCATATTGCCGACACCATCCTCTTTAAGAGCTTTCCAACTCGGGAATCCTGTGATACAGATGACTATATACATACATGTTCATTACAAAACCGAACCAACAGAAACAAAGAAGGAGGGGGAGAAGGAGGTGGTAATACAGCCCATGTTGCCTCTTATTTATTCTTCGCAGTTCCGTTGGTAAAAGAGTAAATATACTTCCTTCTGCATCCCGAGCACATCTGAGGTCCTCGCCTCTTTCACCTTCTCGTCACTAATTCTCCACCACTTGTCATTTCCGTGCTTTTTCTTGAGCCTCTTTCTTGTCGTCGTTGAGGTCTTGGTTGGTGGTGGTGGTGGAGCGGGACCGGATGCGGAAGCAGGAGGGGGTAGGCAGGAAGTAGGAATGGGAGACTCAGCAGCGTCCAAATTGGTCGGCCCTGCGGGGCTTGAATCTTCGTTCGGATGGGTAGATATCGAAGGGAGAGGAGGTGTGGATTTGCCATCTGAGGCTGAGGAGGAATTCGACAATGTCGAGGACGACGACGAAGATGAATCCGACGATGGCGAGGGAACGCCTAAAGTCTGGGTGTCTGAGGAAGGTGCTAGACTTTCATTCGCTGATTCCTTCGTGTCCACTGGTACCAATCTAATGGTTGACCCGGTTTTTGGGCTCGACGGGATCGGCGTGGGGGGTGAGGATGGCAGAGGCGTAGGAGTCGAGTATGGTGCTCTATGCACAATCTGCCGTCTAAAGCATTCGTAATGCCCGCTGTCGTGACTGCCCTTATGGGTTATCATGCAGAGGAGTTTGTACCCTTTCCGGTCCAGGAGACCGCCCATTTTTAGCTCCTCCGGGAAAGAGACTCTCGCGCTGTTTTTGCGGGAGGACGAATAGGCGTCGTAGATTGAGCGGGAGAGGTGGAAGGTTATGATGGTGGGGTAATGGGACATGCGGGTGCGTCGGGCGATTCGGGATTTAGGAGCGATTTGGGAGGATGGGAGCTCAATGCCCTCAGGGTGCTTCTCAGGGTTTGTCTCGATGGCTTGTTGGAGTTTTGAAATAATAGAGGTTAACTCTTTCTTGACTGGGTCTGAAGATGCGGTTTCTAGTTTGAGGGAGTAGGTTTCGAGGGCGTGTTGGAGTCGGCACCTGGCACATGTGAAGTCGTCTATGTGCTCTGTGGATAGGACTCCGTCTATGCAATCTGAGAGGGTGGTGCTAGTCTGAAAGGAAAGAGTTAGGATGGTGTGGATAAATATGCAATAGGGTTTATGAGAGGATACCTTCTGAGGAACTGGCAGCGTGAGCACCACAAATGTAGAGACCGAAGGTTTTGGCTTAAAGCGGCATTTCAAGCATTCAATCTCAGATTCCAATTTCCCTTCCATCGGCATGCCGCCCTCCTCATGTTCTCTCTTGTCCTCCTTTTTGTCTATATCCTCTACATTAATTACTAAATCATCTATCCTTCGGGGTTTCTCGGATTCCTCCTCATTGTCGTACTCAAATCCCCCATCAGCGCTCTGTAAAACTTTCTCATTTTCTATGCGTAGTTTCGCAGCCTCTTGACACCTTTTCCTTTGCTGGTGGTACTCATCAGCCAGTGTTTCCACAACAACCTGCAAGAACTCATGAGCATCTTGTTGGCTCCGGGATATCTGCTGCTGAAAAACTCGTTCCAAAACATTCAAGAAAGGGCGTGCGGATATTGTCTTCTTGCGTATAGGTCGCTCATTGAGACCTAGGGATTGTGGTCAGTCTAGGCACCAATTATTTCCATTGATTCTCTATGAGGCCCACCATCAAGTATATCTTTTAAAGCTCCAGTGAGAAATGGCTTGCGATCAACTGTTAAGCCATAGCTGGCTAATTCTCTATTAGCTTTTGCGTTTCTTGTTTGCTGAACAAGATAAGCCCTTAGTTCCCCAAGCCCAGCTAATGCCTGGAGTATTGAGTTTATCTGTTTCGACTGGTTAGTTGGGCGCTCCACAAAACGGACTTCTTTCGTGGCGCATACGAAGCAATCATTGGCAGTGTTAACCAAACCAACCACCCCTTTTCGTCGC
Organism: Tuber indicum; assembly: GCA_006112555.1. Taxonomy (NCBI): domain Eukaryota; kingdom Fungi; phylum Ascomycota; class Pezizomycetes; order Pezizales; family Tuberaceae; genus Tuber; species Tuber indicum. The sequence goes on along the minus strand of VBSK01000063.1, from coordinate 79,635 downwards.
TGACTTGAAGAGTTATTGGAGGAATCTATGAGCCAAGTTGGGCCAAAGACATAGACCAAGGTGACTGCGGCCAAAGAGGCCCCGGCCGCGTATGCGAGAGTGAGCTGCTTATCCCCCGAAGAAGGTATCATCGCGATTATTCTTTCGCCCTTGATTTTTTTGGGAAAACTTTCTCCTGTGATTTCCCGAGTCCTAAGGCGACAAGGTGTGTAGGGAAGGGAACCAAATAAATGGGGCGAATTTCATCACCGCTCCATAGAATTCAGTCCAATAGCGGAGGTATGATAGTTGTGAAGGTGTTGGTACAGGAGTTTGAATACCGAGGGTTTTTTTTTCTTCTCCCCACTATTGAACAGTCTTGGTCCGGGAAGTGGGGATCTCGAGTGGTAAAGGCCTGACAGGGCAGGTTTCGCGGGGGGAAAGATAGGGGGAGGGGTGAGGGGCACAGGTGAGGAGTGGACTCCGACATAATGAAAATATCTACCCATCGGTCCGGGCAAGGGAATGCTAGCCTTTGTCAGCCACCATTGTTTGGCTGGTTCGCCGTTTGGGGCAGGAAGTGGTGGTTATGGGTGGGCGGGGCCAAATTGACAAAGGGTGAATGTTGCGCCGGGAGTCTGAAACCCGTCCGAGAAGATCTCGGATGTCATACAGCAATTCCTCTGGTGAGGCTCTGTAATCACGAGAAATAACAGAGCGCTAGTTCATGTATGGAAGTTCGCAAAGAATATTCTCTGGCGAATCTCCACCTGACCCTGAAATGTAACATGAGGGCATTTTCCAGTAAAAGGGAGCGGTTGATTATTTTGGGCTTCTGGAGTGGACAGGGCTCTGAAAATTCTGGGTAGAGCGCTCCATATCATCCAGACCCGTGCTGGGCGCGAAACCACCCCCTTCCTCACCCTCACTCCACCACAATGGCATTTTTTAGTATACCTTCGTGTCCAACATGCATTCGCCGTTTAGCTGGAGGGGCGCTTCAACAAATTCGAGGCAAGAAAAGGACCCGAAAGGTTCCTACAATCACTGTCCAATTGACGAGGGATGTTCCGAAGTTTGGCAAAAAAGGTGCAATCACTCAGTGTATAATCTCAGGCATAAGGCGGAATCAACTAACAACTCACAGGGACTGTCCTACAAGTCTCGAGGGGGAGAATGAGAGGTACGCCCATGTTGACTCCCGTCCCTATTTGAGCTTCTGCTAATGATTGTAGAGGAATGGTATACTTCGGCTCCCGTTCGAATTTGATTCCTCATTGCACTCAGAGCATGTTGATACCTGAGCTGGTCTGGGTTCTTTGGCTCACTTGAGTTGTATTCAGGTTTCCCCAAGGGGTAGCGGACTATGTTACTAGGCATATGCTGAAGAGCATGCCGGCCGATACCCTCAAGCCCCGTGATCCCATGTTCATGAACGTTGTGGTTGAGAAGAAGAAACCCAAGGTCGCGATTGAACTGCTTACAGTGAGTTTTGGTCGTGCTAGGAGGTCATTATTGGACTGTGCTGATTTGTTGCTGCTAGCCTACGCAAACAATTGCACTTCTTGACTCATATATTCCTCCGAACCTCATGTTCTCCCGCTCTACGATCGCTCCAAATGAATCTGCTATTCACGGCTCAGTTACACTCACCGATATCGCGACTGCTGTAAGGAATATTGCCGCGGCAAACGGAAAGGAGGGATCACGAATCGTGGTCACTCCTGAAAATGTTAAGTTTGCGGGTAAGGGCGTAGAGGGGGACAAGCTTAAGTCACTCGGGACGTTTGATTTCGAGATCAGCATGAAGGGGGCAAATGACTTCGTAAGACGAAAGGTCATGATTGTGAAGCAAGAGGAGGTATAGGAAACAGTAGGTGACCCCGTGGAGCGGCGATCAGATCCATTAGAGATCCATTAGGATAATCTTCCTCACCCTTCTTTCACTCACAAAACCCGGCTCGCTCTGATTTCCGCTTTAAGCCTCACATTCCGCAGACTAAAAACTATTTGATAAATCTACTCGTATATGCACATAAGATAGCTTAAGTCATTTGTACAAAAGTTGTGTCGTTGTCTTAGCTTGCTCTCTCAGAGTCGACGCTGTTGTACCGCACAGGTCTCGCCTTGTATTCAGACGTGGGGGAGAGGTTTTAGGATGAAAAGTTACGTTTATCGGAGTAAGGGCAAGTCACATCGCATCTCCCCGCCGAGATCCGGTGCGCTCATCTCACCGCCCACACAGAAGAAATAAAAATGGGATGAGACAGTTTACGTACATAATTGCAGGCAAGAGGAATTCGCGCTCGCCACCATCTCTCAAGTTCGTAGATAAACTTATCCAGCATGACAGTATCATAATTCTAGCATTTAACGTAAAACAAACCATAGCCGCACCACTCCTCGCAGGCAAGGTTCCAAGCCCTTCCAACCCCGTTACAAAAGGAACATTTCCCCCACCAACAATTGTTTCTTCCTCTGCCATATATAATCTCTCTCTTCCTCTATTCTTCCCCAGTCAACACCCTTAGCCTGAAGATTTTCCTCCATCTACCACTTAAACTTAAGTCAAACTTATCTCTTGTAAGTTTTTACTCTTCTCTCTCACTGCATTTCTTCCTCCCTCCCTCCCTTTCTTCTTTTCTCTTTTCTCTCGTTTTTTTTTACTCTGTGTACATGTGCTTCCCAAGTGAATATTATTCACATTCTTCCCTCCAACGGGGACAAAAAAGCATCTGAGACTGCGCGAGTAAAAGTTCATAAGTGTCAAAACTAACATACAACAATTGCTATTCTATCCTAGATCGATCAGTCAGCCAGTCAGTCAACATGGGTGTTCTTGATGTCCTTTCCAGAAAGTCTGGCGTCATTGTTGGCGATGACGTTTTGAACGTGAGTCCCGAACCCCGCCCCCTGTCGCATCAATATTTTTCCGCTTCCGAAGAATAGTGGATTAACCTTAACAATTGGTCATTTTAAACTTCTGACGTTTCGTCTTCAAACAAACAGCTTTTTAAATACGCCAAGGAACACAAGTTTGCTATTCCTGCTATCGTAAGTTCTGCGAATTCATTGCCCGCGATTTGACAAATCCTCCCAACTAATAACATTTCAGAATGTTACCTCTTCTTCAACTGTTGTTGCTTCTCTTGAAGCAGCTAGGGATGCAAAGTCTCCTTTGATTTTGCAAATGTCCCAGGGAGGTGCTGCCTATTTCGCTGGAAAGGTACTTGCTCTTCATCATTCTCCCCCGTCTCCACTAACGGCTCTGCTGTAAAGGGTGTCTCGAATACCGATCAGTTTGCGTCTATCTCTGGTGCAATTGCCGGTGCCAATTACATCCGCTCAGTTGCCCCTGTCTACGGCATTCCGGTCGTCCTTCACACCGACCACTGCGCCAAGAAGCTCTTGCCCTGGTTGGACGGCATGCTCGATGCCGATGAAAAGTACTTTGCTGAGCATGGAGAGCCTCTCTTCTCCTCCCACATGATTGACTTGTCTGAGGAGGACAAGGAATGGAACATTTCTACTACTAAGAAATACCTGCAACGTGCCGCTCCCATGAGCCAGTGGCTCGAGATGGTATACTCCTCAACACAATTAAGGCCTAATTACCCAAGTGCTCATGCGTTCGCAGGAAATTGGTATCACGGGAGGTGAAGAGGACGGTGTTGACAACACTGGTGTCGACAACAGCTCCCTTTACACCCAACCCGAGGATATCTATCAGGTCTACGAAGCTCTTTCCTCTGTCTCCCCCTACTTTTCTATCGCTGCGGCTTTCGGAAATGTCCACGGTGTGTATAAGCCCGGAAACGTTAAATTGCACCCCGAGCTCCTCGGAAAGCATCAAGCCTATGCCAAAGAGAAGATCAACTGCGAGGAGGACAAACCCCTCTTCCTGGTCTTCCATGGAGGGTCTGGTAGCAGCAAGGAGGAGTTTAGTGCTGGCATCTCACATGGCGTTGTTAAGGTTAACTTGGACACTGATCTCCAGTAAGCCCTTTCCAAGCTCCCCCCCCCCTCTTCTCTCTGCAGGTTAATATTGAAAATCATTCTCTAGATATGCATATTTGACCGGTATCCGTGATTACGTCCTCAACAAGAAGGACTTTATCGCGTCTCAAGTCGGAAATCCTGAGGGTGAAGACAAGCCAAACAAGAAGTACTTTGAGTAAGGCTCTTTCTCTCTCATCAATAGGGGCCTAGCTGATTACATTGGGATAGTCCCCGTGTCTGGGTCCGTGAGGGTGAAAAGACCATGAGCGCCCGTGTCAAGGAAGCTCTCACCGATTTTAATACTGCCAACCAATTGTAAGGAGCCGGTCGGCGTTGATGTCATCCTCAAACGAGAAAAAAAAAGGTGGGACGGGGGGACGAGGCTACGGCCCTCCTTGTAGTTATTAGTTTCTTTTCACAGAATCTTAGGAGAGATTTTCTACAACAATTGGGGGATCAATACAATGTTGGGATGACAATATTAACTATTCTAATAGGGTGATTTCAGGACGGGGTTCCTGCGATTCCATGAGATGACTCTAGGAAATTTCTTAAGCACTGTGGACTGGTTACCTAACCCTGTTTCTCTGAAGGCATAAACATCTATTTGATAAAATGAGATGCTACTACTAACACATGGACTATCATTTGATGCCAATAGTGTGCGATCTGATAAACTGAAAATACAGATACCGAGACTATTCCCGCAGCCTTGAAGAACAAAACAATTAGAGCGAGTGGTCTAAAAAGGGAGGCTCGAGACATGGCGATGTACCTTCCGACTACAAGGACCAAGATTATAATAAACTAAATCTTTCCCAAAAACCTAATAACCCTCCCAATCATGTCCGCCAGCACGTTAGCATCCACCCCCTCAAAATTATGATTAGCCCCATTAATAACCCCACTCTCGACTTTATCCACCACAGCACCACCCAAAGCGCAGGCCAAGTACCACCGCTTGAGTAGGTACTCCTTGTCCACCCACGCGGGCACAAATTGGTCCATCGCGGAGAAGAGGAACAGGACGTTGGTGCCACGCATGATCATCCCGAACGTGCGTGTCAGCATCTCCTCGTTCAAGTCGCTGGAGAAGTAATCGTCGGCGCCGGCGAAGGCGTTCAGATCCCACCAGCGCTGGGCGCAAACGGGGGTGTCCGTGTATCCCGGAGAACGGAAATGCGAGGGGATGATCTCGGCTCCACGACCACTGTCGATCAGGGAGCGGGCGTGGGTTAGGCTCGCGGAGAGGTGGTCTGGGGATCGGTTCAGAGTTGCAGATTCGCGGTCGGATACTGTGGTGGTGGTGTCAGCCAGCAGTGGGGGAGGAGGAAGGGAGGTATCTACCGCTGGCTTGGAATATAACGCCATTTATGACGGCCGAGTGCTTGGTCAGGTATTCCAGCGCATCTTGGCAACCTATCCACTCATTAACGCTCTCCCTCAATGAACCCCCTCGGGGAGCACATAGTGTACCAGTGGAATGCCCCATAAGCACCAACTTCCCTCCCCTAATCGTTCGAAAGTACTTTACACAAGCCGATATCTCCTCTGCGTCTCTAGATTCGTTAGAAACCCCTCCCTCTCCCATCCAGGGTAAACAAAAAACCTACTGAGCAATAGACCCAATCCCCCACCCCTTGTACGAGCTCGAAAGCAGCACTTCCACCATACTCCAGCCCGCCCCGGTAACCGCGTCGATCACGGGACCTACAAAAGGAATTGTTTGAATTCCATCTCCGAGCCCGCCGACGAAGAGTAGTGTATTCTTCATATTGCCATTGATGGCGGCTGGGTGCTCAATTGCTATCAAGCGTGGCAACTATATATATAGTAATTGCAAACTCATTCGATTTGATTGATTAGCTGGGGCGCTAAAGTTTTTCTCCAACGGGGGTGGGGGGTTAAGTACGTAGTGGTGCAGAATCGTCGCTCGGGACGAAGGGTAGAAGAATTCCTGGTCCATCGTTTGACGTTGATTGTGTATTTTCTTATTTTTATTTTTATTTTGCTGATGTCGATTGATTGATCGATTGATTGGTTGACTGATTGATTGTATTGATGGGAGGATTGCGGTGGGGAGTTGGAGAGCATTAAATAATGGTTATCCCTTAGAGAGGTGAAACAATGAAATTCAGTGCTCCCGAGAAATGGCGCAATAGTAGTGTCTAAGACATAGGATGAATAAGCAATTAGCAACCTCATCAGCAGCTGAAGTCAAAGTAGGGGGTAATGTTAGAGCATGGTAAACAATGGAAATCTCAGAATCACAAAGCGATGCCACGAGCAAAAAAAGTTGTTATTCAACCAGCTATCTCACCTGCTGAGAGGCTTGCACAGTTATCCAAAAAGCGAAAACCTTTAGGTGTGCGCTCAACCAACAGTACTGTGCTGAGCAGAGGATCTGGTAGTATGGACCCTACCCCTGGTCCTGCAGAATACTAAATCAAGGTGGTCGCTAATGCAGACTCAAATACAGGCAATTCAGCTTCCAGGAATGGAAGGGAAAGCAGAGAGAATGTAGGAAAGCTAATAGAATCACAGATAGGAGAGGAAAAGGAGAAGGAGAAGGAGAAAATATCGACAATCAAGAAAATTCGCAATCTGCCCCAGCAACCCGTTCATACTCCATTTCAAGGCCTGTATACTACACATTCAGCTAGGTCTATTGGTCGTGCAAGTAGCCTAGTCGATCCCTACGCACACTTTTTGCTCTTCTTCTCATGGGAGTAGGTAGAGAGTTTGGCAAAAAACACAAATCGCTTTGCCGCGGCCCATGATGCTGGAATTAGGAGTGCCAGTCATCCTTTCATTCAGAAATAGCAGCCCACAACCCCTCGCGAGTTGCTGATTTTTCTTGTACTCTTAATCTATATGGGATTGTGGAAAGGAGCTAGTCCTAAGGTGTTTTGGCGCAAATCGCGCTGTACTGGTTCTGGTCCAGGCTTGGAGCCAATAAATCAGATGCGCTATACTTGATTCCAGCAACTCAAACGATATCTCCACATATCGGACCCCGAGTCGAAAGAAATACCAAGTTTACGAAAGACTTGGTGGAAAAAGATGGAGCCTTTGAACAGTAGTATACGGAAGTGTTCAAAGGAGTGCTTTTTACCCTCTAGTAATGTTTCAGTTGATGAAAAGATGATTCGTGTTCTTGGTTGTTTATCTCATACAATTAAAATGCCAAATAAGCCAATTGGACTTGGATATAAGGTATTGGCCTCATGAGATGCTGGTTATACCTATGACTGGGAACTTACTTCACGGGTGGAAGTATTTGCTACAGCTGTTCAGCAAACCAAGCCCTATCCTCTCTCGCCAACTTCATCTGCTGTACTACAGCTGCTCGTTAATCTTCCCTATCGCACCCACTTTTTTACAGCCTATATGGACAACTACTTTTCCAATGTATATTTATTTGCTCGCTTGCTGGATTATGGAATTGGAGCATGTAGTACAGAACGCTGTAGCAGTAAAGACTTTCCTAATACCTTAAATATCAGTAAAGATAGAGCTGTAGGAATTCTTGAGTGGAATTTCGCTACAGGAGTGGTAGTTCAGGAAATTCAGGACAAGTCAAAAAACAAAAACAAAGGTTACCAATCAAGCACAAGATGCATATTACTGGGGTATCCCACCTGTTATAGCCTTTCTTTGGCAGGATAATAGTACGGTACATCTATTATCGACAGTTCACAATTTAGACCCAGCTACTTCATGGGTGGAAAAGCTACGCTGAAAGCCTCGTGATACAAGCACCAACGCCGCAGCTGCCCGAAGACCCTTTACAGTCAATGAGCACCGGAAGCTACTCACAATTCCCAAGATTGATGATGACTATAATCAATATATGGGAGGTGTCGATATTGCGGATCAGCTACGTTCCTATTTCACCACACAGCGTGTTGCCCGGAGGAATTGGCAACCCTTTTTTTTATTGGCTATTGGATATTGCTATCATCAACTCTTACCGGCTTGCTCGTACCAATGGTTCATTGGTCTCCCACCGTGACTTTCGTTCCTCCCTAATCACCTCTCTCTTGACTGCCTCCCTAAGGCCATTGCAGACTACCCAAACCAGATCAGATAAACTTAAATTCAAGTTTATTTACAAGCAAAAACGTCACTCTCAACTTCGGTCACCAATCCGTCAAACCTATATATCTAAACATACTACGGAACCTCAACCAGTGGGTAGACGGGGAACTCTGCATGGCCATGTTCTGAGTAAAAAGGCTACTCGCTCATGGTGTCTATGGTGTCACTGGAAGAGAAAAAATGCGGATTCAGGAATGGATGTGCGAATACGGCAGGTTTGGTTAGAATGTCAGAAGTGTCATGTTGCTCTTTGTCGTCCATGCTTTCCCCTCTTTCATGGTATTCAACTTAGTTAAAACTTCTACTTGTTCTCCTAATTTTTTTTTTTTTATACTACTTGTTGTTTTTAGTAATCTGAACCCCTGTTCCCCTCCTGCTGTGATGGCGCAATTTCTCGGGAGCACTGAATTTCGTTGTTTTACCTCTCTAAGGGATAGGTATTTTACGTAGATTGTACGCTATTGTGGGGTAGCTGTTGGGTAAGGCACGAGTACATGGATAATTTACAGTATGCTACCATTCTTACTCAGCTTTGGCGTTGGTAATCCATATCGGTATGATAATTTAGATCTCTGGGATATGATGATCGACTCAACCTCACTCCTTAAAAGTGCACCTTTGGAAAAGGGTCAGGAACACAAAAAACTCTAATTGTGTCATGAGACATTATCGAAATAATACTCAAGTCTCTTCCTCCCCAGGCTTGTTTGTAACCTACGAGAAAAACTCCCGTATTGTCACTGCACGTTTTGCCGCGGGGTGGAATGATTCGCCAACGGCGAAAGAGTCGGAGAAGAGTAATAGTCGTTGATGGGACTGCGTACGATAGATGTGAGATGGATGCACAGTACTGTACAGTGTTGTCGCTACATATTGGCGATTAAGCTCTTTTATTCAGGGATTAGACGTGGCCAGGGACTGAACGAAGCATGGACACTGGTATGAGTGTTTTGTGTCTTCCCAGTTACGGTATTTCGTAGCATTCATGCTCAAGACGTCTTTCCGTATGGTTGCTTGTCTATGGGATGAGTACTATATGTGAATATTCACCGTGTATCACTCGGCTTTGAAACTAGGGGAGCGGGTATATCCCGCTGTTCGAACGTTATGATGGTTCTTTTTTTCTCTCGAAGCTATCCGGGCCTGGCGTTTTCTTGTAGTATGGTGGGTTGCGTGGGTGAGTATGATATGATACGCCAAAAGTGTCATACTGACCGGAATGGTGGCGAGGGATGATAACATATCTCGACTATATACGCGAAGAGAAGGTAGAAAAAAGCCACCGCGCAGCTGTCTATCAAGAACCCCGAGCTTCTACGTTATAGTGCCAGTATGCCCTGATTTTCCGGCAACCTAAGATCTCCAGGCGAGCTTTTTAACCTTGGTCAATACTCGAGTATAGCCAAATGGGAAGCAAGCCCAGAAGTTAAACTCAGCGAGGGAAGAGGTATAGCAGGGAATAACCTATCCGCATCCTCTCCAGTATCAAATACAGGCTCCCGAAGCGCAGCAACACCACAAGCTAGAATAATGTTGGAATCTGTACCTCCTCATATTTACGATATCAAAGATCTCAAATATATAGTCTACCATTGGTAAGTTAAATGTTATTGAAGCAGTCCCACTCCGTTTACCACTTACTCAACTCAACCCATCAACAGCAGGCAGTTCTTACCCAAAATAAACACACCAATTGTGCGCCCGTTCACTCGAGTATGTACTCGTAGACTACTGGTAACACCGACGTCAATATGAGCCTTGGTTTTGGTAATGCCCACACATGGAAAAGGCGAAAACCGAGGCTCTCCAAAAAAGAAAATGTGGTGGAGCGCAAGGCCGGTTCTTGCTGCTGCCGTTTCTTAGTACTCGTATAAAATAGGTGTAAGGTACTCGTACTCGAGTATGCTCTAGCTTGACAGGATAGACTACTCACTTTGTTGATTTAGCTTCGTTGGATGCTAATTTACCACGTGCACTATCCAGCCTGATATGGTATCATACTGTACAGTATGTATTGTGCCCGCGGTGGGGCAAGAACAGCCACACAACATGCTCCATGCTGGTCGAGAAAACCGACACCCCAAGGTTGACGGGGGAGGAAAGCGGAAGGACCCAGGATATGGTATGATATGATATTAAGAGTCGGGGATTGGGCAGTCTACGGGGGAAGATAAAATGCAGGCTGGAAGCTGGGCGATATAATACCAAGCCCGCCACCCGTGCGCATACAAACCAGAAATCTTCCGCAGCTCGACGTGACTGGTGGGCCCCGAGGGTTACCATAATACCGGTATTAGTGGACAACCACCCGGGCGATTACTTAAGAACTACTCGTAGAACAATTGAGAATCTCGCTGGGACGTTGGAGTTGCCCCTCTTAGTAAGGTGTTGTATTTTTCTCTTTATTTGTCTTCGCTGAGGGCGGAAGGATATCAAATATATTTTATCCCAACCATATAATACCAACCTAGCTTTAGCAAGCAAAGCGCTGAAGGAGAATCATTTCGCTGTTTTCTTTCCCCTTGATCCAAAGGAGAAAATTCTATATTCAAGCGTCATCCCCAATTATCCTAGTCCCTACGGTATGTGCCCAATAACCCCCCACAAACTACATCAACTGCTAAATACGAACGATCGGGCAGAGATATGATACCAGGAAAAATTGCACAATCGCGTACTTTTAGTCGAAGTATCTATTCATTCGAGGCAGATACCTTCCTCTAGATCGATCAACAAACTCCATATTATCCTTAACCCACCTATTCCCATAAAGAAAAAGAAAAAGAAAAAGAAAAAGAAAAAGGTCTCGATCATGAAAACAAGCAATTTCCTTTGAAGGAGCAACCGATAGAACTCCACCCCTAACCTGTAAATTTGTTCAAAAGTCTCCGCACTGGCCTCACTTAGCCCCTCTCTTTGGGAGGCCTCGTCCAATCCCAGATCCTCCCCTAGTCCCTCTTCCACCCTTACTCCCCCTTCCGGTTCCAGTGCCGGAGGAAGAGGAAGTTGGAGCCCCGATTCTAGACCCACCGGAACCCCCACCCCTACCAGTTCCCGATCCACCAGTTCTCCTCGCCCCTCTAGTAGGCTTTCTCTCAGCAGCCGCTCTCCTAGCTTCAGCAGCCACAGCTTCTCTTTCCCTCGCAGCAACACGCTCCCTCTCTTCCTCCCGCCTCCGTTCGGCTTCTTGAACTTTAGCGGCGGCCTCCGCTTCGATATCGATCAAGTCCTGTGTGGCGCCCTCCCAATGCCCAGACAGCAGTAACCGTTGTGTATGCTCCGTCTGGCTCAATATACGAATCCATAAGTCAAGGAGAGTGTTCGCAGATGCGACGGTGGTGGAAACAGTCTAACCACACCAACAAATCTCAACGGTTAACTACTCCAGCCCGCAGAGATCGGAAATTCAAACCCACCTCCATATTCTCCTTTGCTTTTTCTAAAGACGATACCACTCCTTCAATGACGGAATTGATTTGTTGTACACCGGCTAGTTCTGCACGAAGAGCTTCCTCGCGCTCGTCCTGCTCTACAGCACCAGATCGGACGGGTTTTTCTTTCTCCCCATCGTGAATTTGTAGGTCTGAGAGGCGGAGGGGTGGCTCTTCGTTGGACATTATGGGGAAGAGTGACGGCGGTGATGGGGGGGGGGGTTGAACCGGGCTTTTTGTTGTTGATGTGAACTTTCTCGAGAATTGAAGTTTAACTTGTGATGCATCAGCCACGACAGGGGCTGCCCCACTACTCACCCCACTACCTGCATACCGTGTCATACTGAGTATCATATTATGCTAACATCGCTGCTGCCCACACTCCCACCAACATAAAACCTCCACCCCGTGTCAAAGACACTAAGTTACGCCTCAACCAGAAGATTTCGTAAATATGATATCTACAACAAACTCCTAACAATCTACTTGAGTACCGTACTCGAGTAGAGGGGGTTATCTCAGACACAAGTTCTTTTTTAAAAATAACAATAACAATTATCTGAGGTTATTAATGTGTCCCCCCAGTGCCCCACAATAACCCCCATCACTCCATAGTAGGGGGTCTGCTCCCAGCCTATTTCGAGTACGTACAGTATCATATCACTCTCATTTCATGTATCATAGATAACTAAAGTATAAACCCACCGAGCCCAGTCCCCGTCAACCCCTCTATCTGGAAGCTCTTCACTAATAGAACTGCTACGATATCAATAGTCTACATTCACAAATATTGGTGAACCCTTTTCCAGTAACGCGTTATATCATGGCCACTGATATATCTATGAGTGCAGCTAACATGCTACTCGAGTACTCGAGTGCATGGAAGACATACTTTCGATGCATTTCATGCGAAACTCTGACCCCACCTCTCGAGCCCCCCCCCCTAATGGCGATCACAACAACGCTAGACTCTCGCATTGGCTAGCCACCTCTGTCTATCGAGGTGAACAATCGAGGTGAACAATTGCAGATCAATCGGCCAGTAGATTGGTGCTCAAGCGGAGTCAGTGACTTTTACTAGTAATTGAACGTTCAGTAGCCAGGTCCAGTACAGTATATACATGTTTGCGCTTAGTCTCCGGTCTTGAACTCTCCGCAAAAAAAAAAGATGCTTGAAAGACACTTGAAACTACAGAAAAAATAGAAGGTTGCAAATTCCGTTCACTAGAGGGGAACCGGATTAATAGATAGCGAAGAGCATACCAGCACTGGTGGCCTTTTGGCTGCCCTTTGGTTGAACCGCCAGTTTCTTGATCCGTTGACCCCTTTCGCTAATTAGTGCAAAAAGCGACACAAACACGAACGCGTAAACCAGATCGTCACGGCATATCACTCGGGAAAGCTGAAAGCAAACCATTTGTCGTGTTTCTTTTCCTCGGCAAGACTCCGGGCTATATCAACAGAACTGGTGTATTTCTGAAGACGGCGTTCAGGCGAGCCTTTTAATCTATATATGAACCAGTATCTGGTTGCGGCCAGCGAACATCATGGTCTGAGGCAAACTCGTCACGGGCGCAGAAGCGCGTTGAGATATCCGAAACACGCGTGCCGCTGTGGCTAGAGCAACGGCCGTTGCTGTGGCCTCAGAACGGGAGTCAACACCCTCTTTCTCCTAGCCTCTTGTTTTTCTCATCCCCTCCGCTTCCCCCCATAAACCATTCTTCCGAAAGAAAAAGAAGACCTGCTCGTACCCGCCATCTTATCGTTGCGCTGCATTGTTTCTTTGTTCTGCATCAGGCTGCTGCGCCCTTTATTCAGTTTGCTTAATTTTTTCTTTTCTTTTCCCGGCACTATTATTGCTATTCCATATCCCAGATAAGGGGTTGCTGTTCGCTCATTCTCGATTTCATTCGGTTCCCAACTTCAAGTGTTACTACGACAACAACAACAACAAACAATTGCAATAATCTCACAACAACTTCATCCTCATCATGAACACTCCTCCAAGGCTTCGCTCTCGTGGGCGGCCCAAGACTCCCCCTACCCCTCGTCATGGTCCTATGTTTTCCTCGCCTGAACCCGAGCGTACCGGTAAGCGAAAGGGGACCTCTTCAATGTCAAACTATTCTACGGCAACACTTTCTCCACCTCCTTCGTCACCCATAGCACCTCGCTCGCCTGATCAAACACGTACCGTCAAGGGCAAAAAACGGGCTACATTTGCTATCGAGGGGGCGGCGGGAGCATCGTCATCTGAGATTGATAGTGATGGAGACAAGGGGGGGGGTGCGGGGAGAGAGGAACACGATGATGAGATTGAAAAGATTCTTGGAAAGAATAGAAAAACCCTGCTGAATCCGGGAGGATTTGGATTGCCTACGCCTGCAAAGACCCCCTCCCGCAAACGAAAACATCTTGATTTAGAAGAGATTGCTGGTTCAGCAAGGGTTCTATTTCCTTCGCCGTCTAAGTCCAGGGCTTCGTCTTCGACCTCACTATCATGCACTCGGAAAACGCTTTTCAAAAAGCCCTCCTCCAGGCAGAGAAATGGTGGAATGGGGTCATTGGATCTATTGGGTGATGAACGACCTGCTTCAGATTCCATAAGCATATTTACAGACTCCAATGCTCGCATCCCGAAACATGATGATGATCCAGACAACCCGTTTATTTCTAGGCCGGGAGAGGAGAGTGTCACCTCTAAGAGGCAGAGGATCAAGAAGAAGAAAAAGGCAGGGCCCTTAGGGGCGGATGGGGACAGAGAGGATGGCATGGTGTATGTTTTGTAAGGCCCACCGCCCCTATCATTTTGCGTGCTTAACTCTTTACTGATTCACCTATAGCCGAGGCAAGAAAATCTTTAAGAAATTCACCGAAATGGAAGATCCGAATGAACGCCTTCCAAGTGACTTGGATGATGGAGAAGACGATGAGATAAGTCTTGAACGATCGGTTATCAAGCCACGCCTGCTATTTCCACCAAAGTCTCCCAAGGAGCCTGAGATCCCTGTTGAGGAGGCAGAGACAGATATTGAAGAGTCTACTTCTTCACAGCCGGCTACCTCGTTCACCGAAGCTCTTGCCGCAATGGGCAAGCAGAAGGAGCTTGCTGAGAAGCGTGATATCTCCCGTCTGACACCCGATTCTGAGGATGACAGCGGACACAGCAGTATCTTCAACCCAGGGAACAAGACTGCGTCTAAGCGAAGGTCCATCTTCGACGCTGCCGGGGATGGAGATGAACCGGTCACTGCGCCAGTTAAGAAGAACCTGCGAAGAAAGCGGGGTCTGGAGAACGGATCTGCTACACTTGAGAGCCCAAGAAGGGCCAGAGGAAAGAGAGCACGAGTCTAATTCCCGTGTTCTTTCCGTGTACTAATAGGTAAAAAAACGGAATTCCCTGTATCGTTATCAGTATTAGCATTTCGTTTGATTGTCTCCATTTATCGCATTGCTTTTATGACTTGATGTATTTTTTTTTCCCCTGAGTACTCTCTAGCGTGGGCCATGATTTTTGGTAAGGATAGAATGATGCGAAGATTAACTTCTCATACCACCAAAATTTCCTTTCTTCCCCTTTTCTCCTTTTCACTTGTTTCTCTTTTTTCTCTTCTAGCATTCTGTAAGCTTCTTGATTATCTCGCCTATCAAGCCGGCTCTTTTATATTATTCCTTTTTCTTCTTTCTTCTCCAATCATGCATGCGGCTTCGATTCTTTCTCTTCTCTCATGCCTTCAAATCAGGGAAACGAAGCGAGAACGAGCTTTACATCTTTTTTTATTTTATTTTCTCGTTTTTCTATTTTTATTTACTCTGTTTTGGAATGGGGTCAACGGCAAAGTGGGGGGGGGTTGTTTTTTTATCAAAGGCGAAATACCTGGGCAATAGCCATCGATATCCTGTTTGTATATTTGATATTTGTATCTCCCGCCTTGCGGATAGGTTGGACGGTAGCTATGGACGAGGGTTTTTCTGGAAGGGAAGCTCAGAGTAGTTAAACAATTTAATTAATACTTTGGTAGCTGTTGTGCGCAAGATAGTCTATTAGGAGTGAACGAATCAAGGGCTCCAAGAGTTGGTACAATACTATCGGTACGAGTACTCGTACAAGTACCGAATAGACTATTTAACTTTCTATGATATGATACCAGAATAATTATTATTATCAATCGAATAGGTAGAAATTTAGTAAAAGTCATATTTCAGTCATATTTCAGTCACATTTCTTGAGATTGTGATGGTCTGTTGTGAACCGCGAATATTGTTTTACTCGGGAGCGAACAGTTGCATGAAGCTATCGATGTCTGCAGGGAGATCATGTAGGTTAGAATTAGGTTGACCCATTGGAGACTTGGGAGTATGGAAGCCTTCGATGTCTTCCTCGACTCACCAATTCCTAGACATGGGCGGTAAGCCAAGCTTCCGGGCGCCCCCTTTGATTACGAATTTATTGTCTAGGGACCCGATTGCAACTTCAGAAGTGTCTCCCTGATAACTATCTCGAGAACCACCCCCCTCCACCCCTTTCCAGGCAAAGCGTATGTAGCGAGGGGCTGAAGTCTGTCTACCCTTCAGAACGCCTCCTGTTTCTTCAGAGCCACAACCCGCGCTCGCCTTTACGAAGCTTATCGTTTCCGCCTGGCTCAGCAGATTCACCATTACAGCCGTAAACGCTGCCACTACCATAATCTTTCTCCTTCTCTCCTTTCCTACCTACTTACTATATACTACTCGCCTTACCCTTTGAATGAGTTGTCTGTGACAGCGTCTATCTTCAGCCTTTCATTCCTTCAGCAAAAGACCCTTTAAACCTCACTTTTCACTCTTTTAGGCAACCTAAAAGGTTATACCGCTTGCATGAGCGACGAAAAACGCTCCATGCTTGGGAGCTCCCTTCCAATCCCGACTTACGAAGAGGCGACATCCTCCCGAGCCCATAGCGATGTCGGCGACAATCCACATACCAACGAGGAGGCGTCACACCTCTTGGCCTCCTCGTATGGTCGGTATCGGCAGCCGACGGTCGAAAGTGCGAGGAGTTCTCTAGAGAGTTCGTTTCTGGAGGAGTTCGGAGATTCTGCGCGGCCAAGTAGGGAGAGTCTTGAGCGAGTGATGGTGGAGATGGAGATTCTGGAACCTGGGCAGGGGGAGGAGGGTCAACGACGAGGGGGAGGGAGATTTCGGATGCACATATCAAAACGCATATCCTCAATAACAGACTCGCTCTCCGCCATATCAATACCCCACCACTGGAGGATTAACCCCTTTCGATGGTTCTCTTGTATTCGAATACCGGATTTGCCATGTTTCTGTGAAGGCATCGTTCCATTGTATAGGGTCATTGGTGTTATTGTCGGCCTGATCGTGGTTTATGCGTTGCTTGCGTCGGATTCAGTTACCTTGAGTCCACCACCGGGGGCTAGTGGGATAGTCGAGTTTGACATAAACGCCCTTAAGGACTTTATAAGGGATTCGATTGATAGGGATAATATCGCACATTACCTGGAGTACCTGAGCCATTTCGACCATACCGCAGGGACTGAGGGGGATTTTGTGCTAGCCAAGTATGTTGAAGGGGAGTTTAGGAGCTTTGGGCTTGAGAGTGTGGGGCTCGACAAGTACGTTTTTCAGCTCTCATGTTCCGATTCGGTACCGGAATGTCCTAACAAATTTGCCTTTTTTTAAACCTACAGGTACAGTGTTTACCTTAATTTCCCTAAGCCTAACGGGAGAAAGCTTGCAATCATCGACCCACCATGGGAAGCTGCACTTGAAGAGCCAAAGGCAAATGGCGATCGTGAAAATACACTTGTCTTCCATGGTTATTCTAAAACTGGTAGTGCCACAGGTCCCTTGATTTACGCCAATTACGGAGCCCGTGCCGACTTTGACAAACTCGAGTCGCAAGGGCTCAACCTGACAGGCTCAATCATCTTGGTTAGATATGGTGGGACACAGATGGATAGGGCTCTCAAGATAAAGGCTGCCGAGGAACGAGGTGCAGCAGCCGTGATTGAATTTTCTGATCCGAAGACTGAGGGGTGGGATCTGCCTGAGGGCTTTGTGCAGAGGGGTTCTGTGGGCCTGATGAGCTTCATGGTGGGGGATGTATTGACGCCGGGAACACCGAGCAAGCCGGGCTATGACAGGATCCCACTAGAGCACAATCCCGGGCTTGTCGGGGTCCCCTCATTGCCTTTGGTAAGCCCTTCTTATCCCTATCATTTGGCGCGTTGAATGATTTTTTCTGACTCCTGTCACTCGCTTCACAGTCTTGGGATAATGCGAGGCATCTTCTCCAATCGCTGAAGGGTAAAGGGTCCAAGGTTGAAGAATCATGGACGGGAGACACGCGAGGTGTCGAAGAGTGGTGGACGGGCTCAATCAATGATTCGCCCGTTGTAGTCAAACTGGAAAATGATCAAGTCGAAGAGAAACGGCATCCTATTTGGAATGTCCTCGGATATATCCGGGGCTCCGATGATCACACAAAGCGTATTGTGGTGGGGAATCATAGGGATGCATGGTGCTTTGGTGCTAGTGATCCTAATTCTGGAACTGCAGTGATGTTGGAGGTTGCTAGATTGTTTGGAAAGCTGTTGGAAATGGGCTGGAGACCTCAGAGGAGCATAATATTCGCTAATTGGGATGCGGAGGAGTATAATCTGATCGGGTCGACGTGAGCCACTATCCATGGGTCATGGTCCCTACACCTACTGACGAGTACCTCATAGTGAATATGTAGAAGATAATATTGATGACCTTCGCCTGCACGGTATGGCATATATCAACCTCGATGTTGCAGTATCAGGCAGAGAATTCCGTGCTGCTGGATCGCCTCTCACCCAGCAACCGCTCCTCAACGTCCTTGAAAGAATACCAAGCCCTTCAGGAAACGGTACGCTGCGAGGCGACTGGGGTGACAAATTTCTTCCTGGCTTAGGTGCAGGAAGCGATTATGTTGCTTTTCAGGATTATGCAGGAGTCTCTTCGATAGATATCGGTTTCGCAGGTGACCCGTTTCCATACCATAGCTGCTACGACACTTTTGAGTGGATGAAGAATACCGGAGATCCAGGATTCATTCATCACCTTGTCATCGCCCAAGTTCTAGGCGTTTTAATCATAGAACTAGCCGATACACCTGTTTTGCCCTTTAATATGGTTGACTACGCGCACGCACTTGGGCGATACACGGACGATCTGGAGGAGCATGCTAGGAAGGTCATGCGGACACAATCGCCTGACACTAAGCCATTGGATTTCAAAGATCTGAGGCATGCTGTCGAGTCTGCCGAGAAGAGACTGAAGGAATTCGATGAGAAACATGAAAATTGGATGGATTATGTTGGGACAGGGCTAGATACGAATGGAATAATTGCTCGGCAAAGCCGAAACGCCCGAATGAGTAACTTTGAAGAACATCTGCTAGATCTATCCAAGGGAGGTGGATTGCCCGGGAGAGAGTGGTTCAAGCATGTTGTATTCGCACCTGAAGTAAGTTAATTTCCCGCGATAATAGTACGTTTTGGAGGTTCGGTGGCTGATTAGCATACAGGCATGGAACGGATATGACGCGGGATACTTCCCAGGTGTCAGAGATGCATTGGCCGGCAAAGACTGGGAGTTGGCTCAAAAGCAAGTCGAAAAGATTGCAAACGTCATCGACAAGGCATCCTACAAGCTCCTCAATTAGGAGTCACACAAAAAGGTTCGGGACATGAACGACTTCATTCTCTTGCACCTCGTTTGTATGAAACGCGCTTGGTGTGGTTTTTTTCACCTTTTTTTTGTCGTTTTGAATGCATTAGCGGGAGCATGTACCATCTTTTACATTTTTTTCCCTTTCCCTTCCACCCCCACCACCTGTTCCTCTTTCTTCTCGTCTCCACACTTTTTAGCGAGTTTACGTCTGGGCTTTCTCTTCCTCTGTTTTCATCATATTTTGAATTGTATAGTTGGCCTCTTCTCCGCTCAAGAGCTACCGGCATATCTGGGTACGATGCTTGGGCTTGGTGGGGCGTTAAGATGTTCTTTTGAGTACCCTCAAAGGTCTTCAGTCTTTTGGTGTGGCACGGAAGGTTGTATATAGTTGGATTATCAGGTTGATAATGGGCGGGGTTTATTAGATAGATGGGATAATAGGCTTGGCACTACTCGTACTTTTGGTGCTGAGGATTTACTTTCTGGAAACAATGATGTAGTGACTTGACTTCACAGGCGAGCGTGCAGCTTAGAAGAGACATCATGAGGACTAGAGGCGTAGCGTATTCCAGGGGTTGGAGGAAGGGTAAAACAATTGCATATGATACTTCCACCCCCAAACAGCCTGATAGGATATGAAGCAGGATTCCATTGAAACCCTAGGAGCCATTCAATCCACAAACAGTAAATACCGGTATCTGTTGAAAGAAGAAGAAAACAACCGATTCCTATGATACTACTCCTCCTTTTCTGCCTCCTTAGCCTCCTCACTCCCCTCCTCGACCAACCTCCCAACCAGCAAGTACTTGACCTCAAAGTGCTCGGCCCACCCGTTGAGCGCGAGACGCTCATCCTCCTTCAGATCCTCCAGCGAGTCGATGGGCGCGCCGACCTCGGTGAGCACCTCCGCGTCGAAGCTATTAAGTGCCAGGCCCCTGGACGCATCCCGCCCGGCAAAGTTGCTATAGGGCCCGCCGGGCCCGTAGAAGCCCTTGCCGGCCGTGACGTCGAAGACCTTGCGATTGACGGCGAGGTACACCCTAGCATTGTCGATGCCGTTAAAGGGCTGCAGGGTCTTTGGCGTGAAGGTTTTGAAGACTATGGCTTGGCCGGCTGCGGAAGATGAGTGGAGTGGCGGGGGCTGGGGCGGGTTTGGCCTCAGGCGCGTGTAGATGAGGTACAGAGCCAGTGTTAGGAGGAGGAGGTTCACTGGTGTGAAGACTGAGATTCTGGGTTGGTTTCGTTTGTGTTAGTTTTCATTCCTTTTGGGGAGGGGGGGAGAACGAACGCTTGGGTTTCTTCGAGGTGCGGTTGGTGCGGCATTTGTTCTTTTTTCTTCTTCGTTTGTTTCGTTTGTTTGTTCCCTGCTTCTCCCCTTCCGTTTCGTGGTGGTGGTGGTGATTGTTGTTGTTGTGAGTTAGATTAAGTCGATGGGACGATTGATTGAAGTTGACGACAGTAAGCAGTTACTCGTAGAGCCCTGGAATACGATGATGACGTTTACCGTAACGTTCATCTCCCACCTATCACATCATACTACGGTATCTATCGTTACGGTAAATTTAGTTGACACCGTGCGCCCCAGCCAGGCCCGGAGTAAAATTGCTGATCCTTACCGTTTCCACCCCCATTCACTCGATCATACAAAAGGAATTGAAACCAGATAAACCCTTACCCTACCCTACTAACCACTTCGTACTCCCCCTTGCCAACGTCACGCTTTTGTCACCATCGTTATGAGAATCTTCAGCTAAAGTTACGTTTTTGCAAAAGTGCTGACTTGGATCGAATCGTTCTTGAGCATATGTATCATAGACTACCGCGCCAATCTTACATACATACATATACAGTACATACGGTAGTTCTCACGATGAGTTTGAAACAAAAAAGGGCAGGGAGTTTGCAGATTTGGTTATATTACTTGTGCGGTATAATAATTTATGATTACAATGATCCTTTTTAACTTAAATTCTATCTACGAGTAGTGGACCGGGGGAGGTTATGCCTGGATCTAATTTATTTATTTTTTATATACAGTATTATACATTATCTTGTGGAAATCGCCGTGTGCGGGAGGTATGGATACGAGTACGAGTACTGTATCCAGTCGCGGCAAATTTTGGCACGTCTTGGCGTCAACAAAACCTCATACCGCCCTACTCTACTTGTACTCTATGAGTTATGGTTCTATCATGGAATCATAGATCAATGCAGCAGGTGTTCTGGTTATATGATATTTCTATGATCTTTCTGGCCGGTTAATTGATCCAATTAATGACTTGAAAACCTGTTGATTATTTTTTTCTTACCATACCATCATGTGTAGGTTTTACTTATGTCGGGAACCATTCAATACCAGAATTCGTGGTACAAGTTACAGGCAAGAAGTATTCGGAAACAGGGGGTCCCTGTCATAAGGCTGCAGGGAGGGTGGAAGATGCCCGAAGGTCTGTGTACTTAGACTAAAAATCCCAGTTAGCCCATGATCAAAGATTGTGAAATGGCCTCTCAAAAAGTATAAACGATTATAAACTATTGAATATTTGTATATAGAGCTAGTTATAATAGATATAGATAAACAATTGTAAAAATTAAAAATTAGAAATTAGAAAATATGAAGAAAGTTCAGTCTAGTCTACCAGCGGGTATGTCCTCCATTAGCAGCTATAACGGCCTCAATCCGTTCGGGAATTGAATCAATAAAGGAAAGTATATCGGATGAACATATTCGATCCCATTCTTCCTGAACTGCTGTGGCCATGGCAGCTTTTCCCCGAATGCGAGGCCGCCGGGCATCAAGCATGTCCTTCAAGAGTCCCCAGACATTCTCAATGGGATTCAGGTCAGGGGAGCATGGGGGCCAATTAAGCATTGGCATCCCATACTCTTGCTGCTGTGCTTGAGTATATCGTGCCTTATGGGCCGAGGCTCCGTCTGTCACGGATGTGACAGGTAGCTCAGGATTTTGCACATGACTCGATTATGAGTCATGGGTCTTGCGCACATGACTCGCTTGAGTCATATGACTTGTTTATGTTATGATTTGTTATGTTTCGCACATGACTCGATTATGAGTCATGGGTTTTGCGCATGTGACTCATTTGAGTCATATGACTTGTTTATGTTATGATTTGTTATATTTTGCACATGACTCGATTATGAGTCATGGGATCTCGCGCGTATGACTCATTTGAGTCATATGACTTATGTAAGGCTTTTCGCGAGGCTCACGCTTGTGAGTCATCAGGGTTAGGGTTGAGTGAAGAGCACTATATAAGGAAGTCGATACGACCGAGGAAGATAGGCTCTTCACGCTTTGTTCTAAGTAATTTCCTTACTTATTACTTTACGAATAAAACATCTTTACGCTCTTTATCACGTTTGCACATCTGGCACATTTCTCACGAGCCTATATAAGGCAAAGCTATCTTGGTTAGGATTTAATAGGTGTTATCCAACGAACGGTGATAACGTAGATCAACGGATCTAAGAGCTGTTATATCTACTAAGATTATAACGAAGGAGAGAAGTATCGTTGCCCGTCGCTATTAGTTAACCACAAGCTAGGAACGTTACACCGTCCTCCATTACCCAAAGTCTCTCCCCAGCCCGAGTGCTCTCTTGACACCAGAATGGCCAGAGAGCAGGAGCCAAAACATGGGTACAATATGCATTCGCAGTTATTGTACCCCAATCCTCCCGCTCCCAAAGAACAAGTGGTGCTTTTGCTTGGCCACATATCCCTCCCCAGATCATGATAGCATCCCACTTCTTGAACTGAGGAGAGAGGCACGCATCCTCATACTCCTCACCAGCACAACGGGTTATCCAGACAGTGCCACGTGTGCCTGACAACCACACGTAGCACTCGTCCGTCCAGATAACCCGTCGCCAATCTTCCCGGGACCAGCCTTGATGGGCGAGGGCGAATTGAAGCCGCTTTGCCTTCTGAGCCGGCTTCAGAAGAGGCTTTTTCCGAGCCTTGCGATGGTGGTAGCCCTCGAGGGCGAAGGCTTTACGTAGGGTCTTTTCGGAGGCTTGGACTCCACAGATATTTGCAATGTCGCTTAAGGGCATCTGACGATGCTTGGCATCTCTTGTTGCAGTAGCAATAAGGACTCGACGGGTAGCTGGAGTGATAGAGAAGGGTCGACCCTTTCTCTTTTTTGGAGTTGCCGGCGCATGACAGATATCTGATACGGTACTAATTGCTAACCCTTGGTTTTCGGATATTCGCTGATATGTCCAGCCGGCTTCAAATTGCAGAGCCTGCACCATGCACCTCTGCTTGTATGAGGTTTCCTGGGTTTTAACTTGTGGCATTGTCTATAGGTAATTAGCTGATGTTCTGTTTTGGTATTATTGGCACTTTACTTACAATAAAAGTCTTTAAAAGATACAGTATATTGGTACGATAATTGCACAAGATATTTTTTTAGATAGGTATTTCATGATCTTTGATTAGGGGTTAACTAACTTTTTAGTCTAAGTACACAGACCTTCACGCATCTTCCACCCTCCCTGTAGCCTTATGACAGGGACCCCCTGTTTCCGAATACTTCTTGCCTGTGACCTGTACTACCGCCCAAACCAACGTTGTTTTTTTCTATCCATAGCAATGCAAACAAACCAACAACACAATCCTCTCATTCCTCCTCAGGCATAAGATTTTGTCTAATGATATGTTTTGGTTTTCGCTTGAGATTCAATGACAAAAAAAAGAAAAACCCCCATTGAATGAATGATACTACCGTAAATCACTTATGATACTCTGCGACGCCAAGTTTTGCCGCGCCTAGCTGAGGGCTCAATTGAGCAGGCAGCAACAATGTTTCATACCAAAAAAGAAAGAAAGAAAAAAGAGAAAACGTGAGCAGAGCCGCAAGCACAACAACTAAAACCATACAGTACCCGGTAATAGGAGTACGAGTAAAGGGGGGGTCTGATCCCCTCGGGTGATTTTCAATAGCCGCGCCATAAAGGAGAGAGAGGGAAAGGGACAATTTGCTTTGGTACCGGTACGAGATATTGTCAAGCATATTTCCCATGATTGTACTTGTACAGAATCGGGCTCCAAGTTACCGTAGCCGGCGGGATACCGTATCATACAGGACTCAAGTTCGGATGAGACCGACTGGAAAGTGAAATGCATAATTAGGCGTTCCTTCCCCATGTATCAAAGTTCGTTGCGGATCTGTTCACAAAGATCAGTACGGTAGCGGCGCCGGTGGCCGGAAAGTTCCTGTACTCGACTCGGAGTATCATAGACCACGGTACTGACATGATACTCGTTCGATTGAGGGTTTCTAAATGTTGGTGGCACCTCCACGAGTATCGTACTTGTAGCCCGCAGCAGCCTTACGGCAAGGATGCTGGTTGCCACCCCCCCCCGGCCGGAGTACAAGTAGATACGTGTACGAGTACTGTACCGCGGGTTAGGGATAACATTCCTTCCTTCCTTCCAACAAAGTCTACGTTATCTTGGGCGTGTTCGGCATCTCACTTTTGTAACTTCAAGTATGATACCGGTACACTATTTTTCTTTTTCTTTTCTTTGTAATACCGGTAAGGCATGTTTTGGCATGCTATAAAAATGGTGGGATTTTTTTTTGTTTTTCGGACTTGTCGGACTTTTATGGCTTTTTTTTATATTTTTTTATTGAGGACGAAATATTTCAATAATGTAATTTTCCCCCCTTTTCTTAGTTCTGCTTGCGGGTCTCCTTGCTGATTTTTTTGCTTTAATCACTTGTTGTCGCTGAGGTGATTGCTATGTGGATACGGTTCTCACTTTGTATCATGATAACATTATCATACGAATCTTTTTTGCTCAATTGATGCCCAGCGCTAGGAAGGGGGAATGTACAACGTCTTTCGAGCCAAATTCGGAGCTTGGATTCTGTAAGGAAAATTCCGCAGTGAGGGTTTGTGATTTTTTTTCAGATTTCTACCTCAACTTGTGGAGTTAGAATATCCTATATATTGCCAAGTATGATATCGTAGTTGCCTGCGGCAAAAAGGGGGCTCTTACGGACAGCAACTCCGCTCGAGTACGGTACCGATACCAGTATTGGTACTGTGCTATTTAGGGTATCATATGTGCTCAAGTCTCTCGAAACCACAAGTATGAGGCGTGTGTGCAACACAGAATATCATACTGTATCGGGCAAAGGAAAAAGGGTCTGTTGAAGCTTTCGCCTTGAGTGACATCATTAGCATAGCCCAGCCGATGAAAATCGCTTCAGCAGACCCAAATACCGGTACCGGTACCCCCGGGTACCTGTATGATACAGCACAAGCTGTCATACCCCTTTGAGGCGTCTCGAGGCACCATCCCTTCCGGCAGTCATATGAGCGATAAAGAAGTCCACCGTACCAGGTTCGCCTGAACCGTTTTCACCTTTCTTTTGCCTGTCCGCCGCTACCAACCGCCACTGAATATCATTGCATTGAGAGAGGCGACCAAGGGTACCGTGAGTGTAAGAAAAGGAGACATAACTATCCACACACCAGCAGCAGGCGGCGGTGGCGGTGCCTCGGTACCGGTGACAAGATATCGAGAATAGGTCGCTTAATGATAGGCTATCATACTTGCCGCGTTCCAAGGGGGAGCGGAACCAGGTTCGATACCCTACCGGTACCTCTTATGACACGACATGATACTGTTTGCTTACCGGTACTGTGCCGGTACCGTTTGATTAGAATGGCGTTTGGAGAGGAGTGGCTCGCGCGGAGCGGTTCTATCGCATATTAGTCGTAGGGGGTTCTAACCTTTAAGGGTGAGGCTCAATGGGTAACCAAACACGTACGAGTACTGTACAGGTACAGTGCCAGTATGGTGAGGTAAAAATATTGGTTACAGTGCCGTAGGTTGGTCAAGGGCGTTTACGGGGAGAGGACTGTTGGGCTTCAAGTAAGGTATTGGTTACCATTATGAAAGTGGGCAGTTGGTATACCAGTATCAGACGAAACGAAGGGCTCTGGGCCCATTGGTGCTTGTCCATCTGTTTTTGACGTCTTTCCCCATGACACAGTACGAGCACAGTACCAGTACATACCGGTAACTCGCAGGCACTGTTGGACTATGATACTTTAGAATGGTGCCTACGAGTATCATACTTTGGACTCCATCTTACTTGGAAGGGATGGAAAAATACCGGCTTGGCAAAAGGTTGATTAGAAGCAGAACCTGGAGATGTGCCTACATATTAATACAATACCGTACAAGTAATAATATTTATGATAATAATTATCGTTATGGTAACTATCCCTGTGGATGCCCGGTATCACAGCTTAGCTTTGCTATATGCGCAGGCGCCGAACATATGATACCGTTACTGGGGGGAGTAACAGCTTCCCCCCCCGGTGCCGATGTCATGAATTCTTACTTCAATCCTAGCTCGCGATTTAACGGGGTGTAGGATACCGGTAACATAGAATTCACGGTCGCAGTCTGCGGAGGGAAGCACTTTCGGGAGCATGGTATCTGGTACCGTATCATAGGCGTAAATGCATTTCGATGGGCTCAGCCTCTCTGTCTCCGCTCTCCTTCTCACTCTCAACCTACCGGTACCGGTATTGCTTTAGCATGGTCGATGATACATACAGATCGAATCTAAAAACAAAAAGCAAAAGCACCTGACCTGCTGGCCTTCTCTCTTCTTCTTCACTGTCAAAGGGAAGCCGAGGCCCACACACCTTTTCTTTTTTTTCATACTCCCTCCATTTCTCACTTCCGAAATCCCCTTCTATCCATCCGCGCGCTTCCAGATCCAGATTTCTTGGTCCACCACCCTTCTTCCCTTCCCCTTCGTTGTGCTGTACCCTACATGCCGGCCACAGGCACATAGACCAGGAATTTGCTCCCTCACTATCTGCATATCATACGGCACTGATTCTCTTCCTAGCAGACCTCTTTGGCAACGGCTTTTTTGACTTTGGTGCTGCTATATATAGCACCGCTTCTCCATTCTTACAGGGGTGCGTATATGCCTTGAGGCAGGTAACCTTAAGAACAAGTGAAGGTTTTTGTTGAAAGGGCAGGGCAAAGACGCTGCCATCGATAGAAAAACAAAAAAATCCTCTGATTGTCCGTGGAACACTATCAGCAGGAAACAAACGGATTCCTGAGCATTGATGGTCCTAGTCTATCACGAGCGCCGCGATTGAGGGTTAAAGTTAGACACACGCACTGCACATACCGGTGTTCAAAGGGGCTGGTGGCTTTTCCCTTCTTTCTTTTTCCTTGCCTCAAGAATCCATCAACGGCGAACGCTCATTTACGAACTTCCTATCAATACCTTCCGGAACACACCCCGAACGCTTCAATTGTAGCACCCGAGTGCCTTCCCTTAGGGGTTGAAAGGGAAATTGGGCTTCCATTGCGCACCGACGTTAGAATACTTTACACCGACTGCTCTGCGCTCGAGGTGTTTTGCTGTGCTTTGCCCAGAGCTAAATTCATACCGAGACAGGAAACTTCCGCTGGTGTCGCAACCCCTTCGCCATCATTTTATTTACCTGCTCAAGCTAAGCGGTTATCGGTGCGTTTGGCGATTCACATTACACCGTTTTAGGACCCAAGGTTTGCCCAGTGAGCCTCTCTGTGGGCAGCTTCTGTTCATTTCTAGGCGTCCTCAAAAGGGAGAAGAAGGCGGCACGACCCCACCGTAGCCGATCATTCTCTTGAGAGATATAATCATAGCTTGTGTAAGCCGTCCCCCCATCTGTTTTTTCCCCTTTACCATTGTTCCCTTCCCCGTATTCGTGATTTTTTGTGGGGGAAGGCTTCTTCTGGCTGCGGACGACCACCACTCTCTCTTTCTCTTGGGATTTCTTGTTTTTATTTGTGAAAGAGGGAGAAAGTATTTCCTTGCCTCTGCGCAATCTCGTCATCAGTCCTTCCCTTTAACCCTTTCTCGACGTTCTTTTTGTCAATTCGGGTTGCATCCAAATCTGCGTCTACTATTTTCGGCTCTATTTCTGTCCTTCCTACGAAGTTTTCAAGATTTCCCCTGCGTTGCCCCTCGCCTCTGCCTCCGCTTTGTGTGTCATCCGCACACAGCAGACGTCGACGGGCGGTAGTAAAGCGGGCAGCTAGCATCAACACACCAGCTGTAAATATCCTCCGCCACCGCCTAGATCGAGTCAGAAAACGTGGAGGGAGTAAATACCTGAAAGAGAGAGGGGGATCGGATCGTCCAGGGGCAACTGAAGAGCGATTAGATATAAAGGGTTCAAGAGGGCTAATTTTTGTGAACTTTTTTTCTCTATGACGATGACTATCAGTCTCACAACGATGTTTAATCGTTTACCCATTTACACACGGCCAA
This sequence comes from Tuber indicum, assembly GCA_006112555.1. NCBI lineage: Eukaryota > Fungi > Ascomycota > Pezizomycetes > Pezizales > Tuberaceae > Tuber > Tuber indicum. Next base: position 51,089 of record VBSK01000063.1, on the reverse strand, counting down.
AGGAACCGGCTATCGGATATCCTGTTCTTATAGAGAGCACCAACCAAACCTTGACCGGTTTGCCGAGCTCGCAGATTGTTGGCTTCCCACAATATTTGGGCGGCAGCAGCGCTCTCAGGAACTCTAACGAGTCGGCTTTTAAAGGACCATCAGAAAAACCGGTTTTATCGTTGTAAGTTCCCGATTTACTTGATATCTCTCCCAACCGCTGCCCGGTATATAAATTACTGTATGTGATTGTAACAAGGCGCGGTCTTATCATTTGTGGTGCTATTGTTTTTGAGGATGCTCATTGCATACTTTCCCATTATTCTGAAACTAACCCTGGGTTCTTTGGATATAGAAATGCTGGTAGCCACCAAAGCCTTTATGACGATGATCTTGCTCCTCCTCCACCGCTTAGGATCAACACCCTCCAATATCCTTCTCCGCCTGGCTCTTCAAATTCAAACCGCACTGTCGGGCCGGGTTCTAATAAGCAACTCAATATCCCTAATCACACTATGAACGCCCCTCCGCGAAAACTTAATATTACGCGCAAACCAGCGCCGTCGAGTTTTAGCGGTGCCAATCCGACACATTCGACACATTCATCGGACACATTCATTGCATCTGGTTTGGATAAAGCCGCTACCATAGATTTTTCATCTTCATCTTCGCATGTTCAGCCCCGTGGCCGAGGATTTGGGTTGGGAAACGTTGTCAAGGGGAAGGTGGCCAGTCGCAAAAGACATGATTCGGATTTCGGAGCGGAATCGCCGATCCCAATTGCTGCGGTGAAACCACCGAATTTTGTTTCGATCGATGATTGGTTGGACATTCGTGAGCGTGAGGGGCTTCATCGACGGTCAAACACCGTTTCTACCGTTGCTACTCAAGTTCCCAGATACAACGACCCCATCAAACTTCACCTTCGTCAATCCACCTTTGCGCCTCTTGCTCCTCCCACCGAGATGTCGCTTAACGATTCTCCTGCCGTGCCCTCTATTCCTACGCAATACCTTCCCGCGCCCCGCTCAGACTCAATCCGTGCTGTCTCGGCCCCGCTTCCCCTGCATGAAATTCATCCGATTCAACGTCCCGCGTCTGTTCCCAAGGACGAACCTCAGGAACCCAAGGATCATCTCTCGCAGCTCGAATTCGAGCAGGACCAACTTACTATGCGTCGCGCCGCGCTCCGCCGCGAGATTTACGACCTCGAGCAAGTCCTCCCGCCGAACCCCAGCACTCACAACCCTGTTGCCAGACGAGAAATGCAGGCCAGAAGAGACCAGCTCGTTCAGGACCTCGCGGACGTCGAGAAGGACCTTCACGAAATGGGAATGAAGCTGCATAGAGCCTGGAGACGAAGAGATAAGAAAATGGGTACCGAGGGGCCTACGCACTTGTGGGTTTCTAGAGTCACTGGCAGCGGGGATGAATAAAGCCGTATCCTATTCCCCCCTTTTTCCTCTCTTTTTCCCGATTCCTTTCGTTACATTTTTCGATTCTTCCTTTGATACCTACCTTTTCGCTTCTTGTATATTCTATTTTCTATTCGATGGCGGGCTGTATTAAGTAGGGATAGGGTGGGGTCCGTCTTCTGTAACTATCTGTTTATCATTGTTGGCGTTTTTCCCCTTTGCTCTTTTTGTCTCCTATTTGCATCGGAGTTGCGTTATTTTTCTCTTAAATTACCTCGTTCAATTTATCTTCAAAAAAAAACCAATCTTGTTTTCCTCCTTATATATTGGGGTTTTCCTGTTTTTGTTTTTTTTTCCTCACTTTCCTTTACCTCTCTCTCTCTTTCACAGATGAAGGTAGGAAGCACCAGAGGCACAACAGTAACTCACCTATCTCATCTATCGTATCGTACCCCTTTTCATTAATGCTGGAACGTTGAATGCCGTTACACCCTTGCATTTTTCAACCAACCCAACCCCGTCCTTCCGGACATGTCTTTCCCCACGGTTGATGTGTTATTAAATTCATTTCATTTATTCCCAACCCCCTTTCGTCGATTCATTCATTCTATATTTATTTATTCATATATACGTTTACCGTACCTAGCTATTACTTCGAAATTATTTTCTTTCTCCTGTCACGCTTGTTCACTTCTCGAACTTCAAATCATCCGTACCACACCCCTCTGAAATACAAATCCGAAATTTGCAAGGTTAACTTTTGTTCCGGTAAGGTGGCTACTGCCACCACTACCTGTAATTACTGTTATTATTACTAAAGTATGAGCACCTATATTGTATTTTATTATATTGCATTAAGTTGCACTATATCACGCATACATACTTGAACGCCGGTAGTGTGTCTGCTCGGCGTGGTCCCAATAATCCCTGATGAAGGAGGGGGAGAAATTCAACTCCTCCCTCCTCCACTTCCCGCATGTGGTCCTCAAAAACCAAACACCTATGCCACCTACCGTATGTGTGATACCAGAGCAGAACACAACCCCTCAAACACTCATCAACCGTACAACACCAAATCACCACTTCTCACTCGTCTGACGTGGGAGACGCGGTGAATGCATAGTACATGTTACCGTAGCACCCCACAGAGCCGCCGTGTGTGCGTACGCGTGCGTGCAAGTTCTCGATCGCGCCACGCACAAAACAACTAAATGCACAGTACCACACGTATGACGGAGGGAGAGAGAGAGCCCTTCACCTTCGTTTGTTCAAGGTACTGTATCACAACGGTAGAAGTACTCGTACTCGTACAACGCTTACTTCCACCTTCCAATTGCGCCCTTCGTGCCCCCCCACCCCCCCAGCTACGGGAAACGGCAGTAAGCGAAACGCGGGTGAAGTTGTGGCGGAGGCGGAACCGCCGCCGTATCCACCGATTATGATGATGTTTGATAAGGAATGTTTGAATGCCCCATACTCTTTTCTTTTTTTTTTCGGAGCACTTTTGCTTTAAAATGCTTTGCTTTGTAAGGTACTTATAAATTACTGCCGATTTATGACTTGATGGAAGGTCCATCGTGTTGGGCGTTTGCTTGCTTGCCTGCTTGCTTGCTGGAAGGGGTTTGATATGATAATATTATGATATTTTATCCCGTGTGCTTACTTAAGGTTTGTCTGGTTTTTTTTTTTTTGCCCTGAATCACTCAACTCGGAGATTCCAACATGGTAGGTAGGTAGGTAGGTATCATAGGTAAGGTCATTAGAGTGTTATTGCTAAGTTAGTTATCGCCTTGGTGATCGGCTGGTGCTAGGGTCGGAGAAAGAGTAATTGAACTAGATATTGAATTGCATGATATTGCATTGCTCGGTCCTGGGTCTTGCGGCGACGGGTAGTGATCACAACGACTGAGTTGATGGTAGTCTATCATAAGTAGCCGAGATATGATAACTCGAATGTATAAAGTTATCATTGAATGTTAATTACTCTAGGGTATCATAAGCTTAAATATGACGAGAAAGAGCCCGATGGTCCTTTTTGTTTTCTTTCTATGATAGTACGCTTTCCTCTGCGCTTCCAAGATGTAAATTTATTTTGCCCACGGGTTATTCATATACTCGTAGTGTCGAAGCGTTTTTAAAAAGGACTGCTATTGCATACCACCAAGATCCCAGCAGAATGGCCAATTTTTGGTGGTATGCAATAGCAGTCTTTTCTAAAAACGCTTCGACATTACGAGTATGTGCTGGTGTGGGTGATCGATTCGAGCGGCATAGTACCAGTTATAATACATACACCCGTGCTAAGTAGTTTTTCTCCGAAACGATCATGGAATGGAAGCCTCAATTTTATGTAGACTAACGCGTCCATCCATCGATCCTTGCCTTATAGTACTGTACGGCACTAACTAGCGCAGCTATGTAAGGTTGATTCTATGAGTACTCGTACAGTATCTCCCTCTATCAATCACATGTACTGCATTACATGTTTACTGTATAAGTTATTGTGGTTCCCCGAGTTATGCACGGGTGATCATGACATTTGAAACCCTCGAGTGAGACAGGGCGTTTTTTTCTTCCCTTTCTCCCATTATCACTTGATATGGACGACATGTGTACTGTACTAGTACGAGTACTGTACAATGGTTCATCCGATAATGTGCAAGGGAAGGAGGACGGGATCTTAAATGAAAGTGGAGATGGTTATGCGAGAAAGTTTTTTGGCGAAGCGTTATTGTAATACTACTGTAACTTCTTCCCGCCCCGGTTCCTCCTCCTCCTCCTCCAACGCCTCAATGGAACATGAAGATACCCGTACTGTGCTGTGCCTCCTCCGCTGACCGATTCCTTTTCCGTGCCTTCGGAATGCGCAGGACAGGGCAATGTTCTACAAGTTATCCCTCCCTACCTACCTCCACCAACCTCATGAGAAACAGCGCCAAAACGCGAATAACCGAAAACGGCGTTCCGAGAATGTCAGCAGTTCTTCTTGATCCCCACCTCACCTCTACTACCTCCCTTCCCAAAGGGACAAGAAACGAACAGGCTCCGCGTATCATCAGCCCTACAATAAATATCATACTGGGGTATCATACGGCGTGGTAGTCCAACGGGGCTGGTGTGCCCGGGTTTCCCGCACCCATTTATCATCGTTGCACGACCCATGGGGCCAGAAAAAAGAAAAAAAAGAAAAAAAGAACCCATACTTGCAAAAGGGGAGGGAGGAGGAAGGATGGGTTCTCCTTGATTGTATTATATATATAAGCTTATTATCATATACTTGCGGCTCCACAGGGTATGATAGGTTCTGTTCGGAAGGAAGGGTGTTTGGTTGGGGCAACTCTCCGATTTGTGCGGTGTTTGGGTGGAATTCGTGGGTGGTTGGGGGTGGTTGGTTATTGAGTGATATCAAATCTACTTACGTTGACTTGATGTTCGTTCGTTCTGCAAAAAAGTTGCTTAACCGAAGGCAGGATGTACTTACTATACTTTGCCCTTTTATTAAATTGATAGATGCGGGGCTTTTAATGATAGTCCTGGAAGCCTTACCTATCGTACCTATGATATGATACCCATTGGCTCCAAGTCTACCAAACTACAAATTGCAGAAGCATGACAGTACGGCACTCTACATACAAATATGGAATACTTCCAAAGATACAAGATCGATAAATTCACTCCAAGAATCGAAATACCGGTTAGTTAGCCCTTCGCTATCATCATACGCCTAGCTAGGGAACGACAAAGGCTCAAGTGTTATGTTATGATATCTGGAATCACATACCCTATCACCCAGGTATATATCGCCAACCACTTATCCCCCACACGCTAGAACGGTATGTACGGTGGGTGCTACCGCGCCTATGCTACCGTAGTCCGGGAACTCGCGGTATGATTTATGGACATGCGGATAGCTATTATACGCTGCTACCGACCGAGCTCACGATGCAACGACTGTAATTGAATGGTCAAGAGCACGATTGAGTCGTGGCTTTCTCGCGCTTGATTCGCTTGGGTAAGTCTTCATCTGGTACCATAGCTAACTGACTAACAAGCTGGCTAGTGGGTATGTATCGTGGGTGGGGACGTCAACGACATTTTTAAAAACCCGCGCAATGGAGAGAAATGGTTTCCTGGAATGTAAGACAGGACTGAACGATAGAATATGGTAGCATCTGAGAGCTGTAAATCTATGATATGGTTTTCCCTCCTCATCTAGAGGAGTTGGACACGGGGTGATTTTTCGGGGGCGATTGAAATACGTGAACCCACCAGAGCTTATGATAATAAGGAAAAAGGGTAACGAAAAGAGGGAGAGGGAGGGTGAAAGTCGCAGAGTTCCACCAGGTATCATACCGCGGGAGATCATTTATTTACATCGTGGGATCGAGCAGTGCAACGTAGTTCACTATCCCGAGTGGGAAATTGGCGATACGGGGCCTGGTGATACAGGAATTATGTCGGAGTATACTGATGAGGAACCTGATACTGTAGATATGTTGGATCTCGGGCGGACCTGGTTGGTGGTGATTATCATGTGTTAGTTTTGATTTTTTGAGAAGGAAAGGGTGGATAATGATGGTAGTAGTCTTACCTCCCATATAGACTGACCATTAACCTCCGCTCGCACAACCTTCAGCCTCTGGTAATCTGGACTACTGATCTCCCGGGGAGCTCGACTGCCCCTGCTAAGATCATCTAGTGTTCCCACGGTCTCCACGCTCAGCGTTCTCTCATCCTGTACACGCTTTTGCATTCTGCCCGGTGCTTTCCCCCCCGCGCCCGAGGTGGATCTGTTAGGTACAGGCGGTAGCGCCGCCACCCCAGTGTACAGTTTTTTCTGCGGCTGCTGTTGCCCTAGTTGTTGTTCATGCTGTTCATGCTGTTCCCGCGGCTGTTGTTGTACAGGGGGGCGCACGGCAGTTAACTGCTGAGGACCCACGGGCTCGTACAGTTTTGGTTTCTCGGAGAGCGCTGCTGGACGAATCAAGCTCTTTGGCCTCGCCGAGGTCGGAGTGTCGCCCATTTGGCTGACCCTCTCAACGTCCTTTGGATCAATCAATGGGATGAACATCAGCTTGGTGGACATGGGCGCGCAGGCCAAGATTATGGCCAGCGATATCTCAATCTGCGACCACCCGATTGCTTGTGGAACAGATACATTGAGAAGTTGTGTTGCGAATCGAAGGGCTGAAGCTACTATCACGAAGGCTGAATTGAGAAGGCGTTGTTAGTAAGGTTTGTCTCTGGGTAATGTGGGGCATTAGTGATCTGGTACCTCCGAAAAAATAGAGCACAGATACACCAATTTTTTGCCTCAGACTCAGTTTCACTCTGAATAGTAGCGGTACTGGCACTGCGAGGACTAGGGTATTTGTGACGATGTTCGAGATCCCAGAAGCGTATGTCAAAAGAGTCCTCCGAGTACATTGAACTTGAAAAATTGTAACCCTACCAGGTTAGCCCACTTTGCTTTTTTTATTGTGTTTATACTTCGGGAGCGGGGTCAGAGGCAGAGGGGAGGGGAACCCCACCATTTGAGTTCGATAGGCTCCAGAACATGCTTATCGGAATGCAGCTCAGGAAAAGTGACAAGATGCACACCGCAAAGGCTATTAGACATATCACTTGGGTGATCCGAAGATAAACTGTGATATGTTTTGTATGTTTTCTAGATTCCAAGGCACCAATTCGTTAGCAAACCTGAATCAACCGAACCAACTCCCCTCCTTATCATTGATTCAGGCCACTCACGCAAAACGACAGTAGAGGAACAACATGCCAAATTTGACCAGATAGATACTGATCAAGTACATGACCTCAAAGGCCAACGTGAGCTTGAGCCCGACCACAATCTTTTGAATCCTCTTCAGCTCCTCAGTCTCACTTTGCTTCCCCAGAAATGAAAAGCTCGTCTTCCCTGCATTCCCGTAGTTGGGATGCACGGTCAGTTATCATCAATCACCCAATTGAGAGAAAAGGAAAGCCACCATGCAATATCTAAATTCTGACCTCGGAAAAAAAAGGAAAGAAAAAAGCCACATACCGAGAAATTCGATCATGGAGAACACCGTCTGGTTCGTGACGAGAAAAAAGACAGCAGCCATAGTACAAACATCATCCCACCAAACTCTAGTCTTCAACCTCCGTCGTGAGAATATCCGCAGGATCACCGCTACCAGCGCCGTTACCACAACAACCTGCGCCGCCGATTTCAATTCCGACGTATTCCCGAACATAGACTTCGAAAAAAAATTTGGTATCCCCTTCACCTCAGCCACCGTAACATTCGGTGACACCCAAAGGCCCGCGTTTGAAAAATCGTTCACTGCCATGATTTCGTTGTTTCTTTCCTTCCCCTCGTTCCTTTACCACTTCCTTTCTCCCGTTTTTTCCTTCCCTTCTATCCCCAATTTCCCACAGCACGCGTTTTCAAGGAGAAGTCCGGTGGCGTTCTCTCTCCAGGTTGTGCTTCCTCTCTTACTCCCGCTCTTCCTCTTCTGTTCTCCCGGTCCACAACTATCCGCTGTCAATGGCGTTGTGGGCTTTCCTTTTGAACTCGTGACTGTATTAACCCGCTGCCTCTCTAAGGATTAAAAGAAGTGTGAAAAAAATAAAAGTATATAGCCGCCCAGCGTCGAATGGAAGGAATCAGAACCAGCTGCATAAATTATTCGTGTAGAAACCGAGGTGAGTTATCTGACTCTAGCATCAGGCACGCAGAGGTTTGGATGGGAGGGAGGGTGGGATGGAAGGAAGGTGGGAGAAGGCACAGAGAATAGGGATAGCGGACAATGATTGATAGTGGAATTAACTATGCACTCTACTCGAGTAGAAAGGAGAAAAAGAAATCCCCATAAGCTCTTCCCCCCCAAATTTCCCTCCAAAGAAAAGTGAAAGGATGCAAACAAGCGCCCGTAGAACGAAGGAGGCGCAGGAATAATTGGGGATAAAGGGTTACCGGTACTATATTACAGGAAAGGAGACCTTCTCTGGGGAAAGTATGGATTTCGCATAAACTCTCAGACAGGAGGTGTGAGATGTTCATCGCGACATCAACCCCCATCGAGTGCAAGCTCAAGGTGCGGGAAGGTGTGATGGGAAGTGAAACTCGTAAAGGGCCGGAACGAACAGCCAAGACGGCGCGTGGGCGATCTTACCAACAAATTGAACTTTTGACCAAGAAAAAGGATTACAATCTGGTATGAGGATCTGCTAGGATTCACCATGAGCAGCTCGAGCAAGCCCGCGAAAAGGGGGGGTTGCCTTGAAACGCTGTGAAACGTCGGGCTGGTGAGTGAATGTCACCATGTTGCTTGCTTGCTCCACCATAGCAGAGGAAGCAGAACTCGCATCGCCAAGCGTCCATATTTCTCGAGCGATGCTCGGCATTGCAAACAAGCTCGATCATCCACTCCGGATCAAGCCCAACCTACAGTCGCATCTCGCCATGACAGACCTCCCTGCCGTGGAGAAAAGATCACCCTTACAAACCAGTCTCTTGTGAGCTCGAACGCCCCCGCCGTAACATGGCGGCGAACACCTTACAATGAATTCGAAGGGATCCCACAGGGCCCTCTGCCCCACCATGCTCCAGTACGAGTGCTGGTATCCGCTGTTGCATACAGCCAAAAACTTGCCCAGAACCTCGGGATTTTGGTGGCATGCAATACTGTAACACTCCCTTCTACTGTACTCGTACTAGTACAAGCGTCAGGCAATTACCAGTGCGGGAAGGGCGTCCCCAGTCATCCTGACCCTCTTCTTCTTAAGCTGGATACTCGTACATGATAGGGGGAGGGGTATTTTTGGCGCGCCACGATTTGTGGTTTGAGTTCAGATCTTGGCATTTTGATGTCCAGTCTTGGCCCCATTAAATCTGATAATTATAGCTATATTAATAACCTCAATTCTGCCTGGTTTACTCGAGATTAACTAAGTTAAAATTGCCAAGTCTTGATCCTAAATCACAAATCATGGCGCGCCAAACGCCCCCATGCGCCCATATCGGTGTGGGAATTATTTACGGCTTTCCCCTTGCCGGATGGTGTGTCGATTACTCGTACACCGGTACCCTGTCATATCCTTCCTCCTCTGACTCTCCGATAAGCTTGACAATAGCTCTGTGTGAATGGCCTGCAGATATGTCATGTAACTAAAGAGGAACGGAAAGTACAAAAGGGGATAGCGCCGCTCCCAATTGAGGCGGAGGGGCAATGTTTACGAGTATTGTACTGTACTATAAGTGCCATTGGATATGTTTTCGCACACACTACTTTGTGACCTCACCAATTTTTGACATTTTTTTTTGCTGGTAAGCCACTTTGGTGTGTACTCGTACGAACACTTCACCCATGGCACTTGTACCCATGTTGACTGAAGCTCGCCCTCTCTATGTCAAGAAGAGAAGGTGCAGCAGCTTATGGCAACCACTTGTATGCCAAGCTGCCTATCATATCATACAAGTACATATAAAGGTTTCCATGAGGGTAAACACCCTACCGGATACAGGACTATCATACCATATCCTCCAACTCGCACTCAACCTCACCCCGGTAGACTAATCTTCTGAGATCTAAACACAGAGTGCTGTTCCTTATGGGCAAGTTACCCGGAGCCTCAAGGTTTTGGTAGCATGCAATGCCGGTAGTGGCCGTGTCCACAAACGTCAGAAAATTACGAGCAGGGTCCTGCAATCAAAACTACCGGTAACTTATGATATATCCCAGAGCTCAAGGAATATGTTTCCCAAGGTAACTCTTTCCTGATTCTTCCCGTGTGTCACAAAAATAAGTAGCCGCTTAGATCACAATCTGGCTGAGCATTTGAAATACGGTACCGGTACTCCTCAAAAATTAGATCCCGTGCTATTTCGGTCCCTATTCATGACTCGCTATCTCCTAGACTAGACTACCCCGGCAATTTCTAAGGCGTACTCGTAGACGACTAAGGAGCCGTTTAGGGCCTGCGGCTGCCTGAGCATTCCTCCACGATTATCAACGCGGCGGTAGCTGTAGTCATAGCTGGTATTACAATAAGTTGTAGTCTGAAGTCTGCGCACCCGTGAAATTCTAGTTATTACAGAAAAAAGTTCCCCATCCAGCTTTGTCATAGACAGGGACGGGGGCTGCACAAAATTTCTAATGTGTGCGGGCGCAGGAGATAATGGGTTCTCACCTCTTGCAAAACAAAAAGAAACTCTTGGCTCTTGCTATAGCAAGCTGCGACTGTGCTTCGTTCCATTTCGTCGGGGCATGGTACCGTAGAGTGCCTGTCCTGATGACTGGTTTTCGACAAGAGGAGGTTCTTGAATCTTGACGAGAGGTGGGGTGAAAATCTAGAAGCATCTCGGAATGAACTTTTCTGGATAATGCTTTGGGAGAGTATCTATATTTAACTAAGTAAACCCGTTGTGAAGAAGCCCTTTCCGCTCCTCCCCATTCAATCCCTTCATACAGTTGGGCCGGTGCTGGAATATTCAAAAACTCGTAATAGTTAAGGGATCCTTTGATCCAAGGCTAAGCAGACCTGCTCCTTGCCCAAGTAAATTTTATGAGTGGTGTGAAATGAAAAGGCAAGCGTAACGGTTTAGAATGCCTAATCAGATCTGTTGCGCTCCTTTCTTCCTTCTGTCTTATCCCCTCCCGCCTGCCAACAGCAAAGCATACCCGGGGGGCCGGGCGGAATGGGTAGAGTGAAAAGTCAACAAATATCTCTGACCTGGTGGAAAATACAAGAGGAAGATTCCTACGAGGTCTTCACGTTACCTATGGATGGGTGTTATTGAGCTGCAGGCGCAAGACCAGCAACAGCATATTGATTCCAGCTCCCCCCTCAGGTCTCGTGGAATCTGCGCTAGAAGTAAAACTACTGCAGCTTGGTGTACAAGTACAAGCGGCTGTCCAAGAAAAAACGTGGCTCCCGTCCTCGCGTACCAAGACAGACAGCAACCGATAATTGATGACGGTCGTACCCTGCACCACTAAGTTAGGCCTCCAAGTCACCTATCGTAGTCGATGTACGGTACCGCAGTACTTGGCCATTCCAAAAGTATCGGAAAATCTTGGCGCCAAGTCGATCTTCCAGCAGGTAGTCAAGAAAGGCGGGAGAGAAATCTATTTTCTTCGCTCGGCCTTGCCATTCGCCCGGGAATATACCGGTATCTTTTCATCGCCTTTGGATCCGAATATTTGGGAGTATCGGTATCATATGCCAATGCTTCCCCTCCCCGATGGCCTTGTCGGAGGTTGTTGATGTTGATATGATATAGCATTGAAGATATGGTTGCATCTGTCATGGTTATTGTCCCCCCCCATTGCCGAATACGGTAGAAAGCAGAGAAGCAGAAACTTTGAGAAAACCTTCAATATCTCAATCCCCCCATATGGTACTGGTATGATGTCTGCATCTGCATGGCGCAAAGTATGTTACTCAAGTAGAAAAGCATCAAGAACTGATGGTTCCTCTGAAGCCTGCCTGCCTGTGCTTTTTCGATTGCTTGCGAGACCTCTGTCCACGGCAGATTCCTTTGCGCTTTACGTGCCGATTGGTTCTGTCTGTCTGTCTGCCTCCAACAACTTTTGACTGTGGTTGAAAGTCATCGTGACAAAAAAAGGGGGGGATTAATCGCCGAGCCAATGGGGGTCCTGTCCAAAAGCGCTGGACGGAAATCCACCACGCCCAAAGATTTAACCCTCTTCGGAAAAGAGTCTTTTCAGCCTCACCCAATAGCCGTTTCGTCATTGGCTGTTCCACGGGTGAGTTGTCTCGGGCGCTTTTTGCGAAATGTGTGGCTGGTACTCACACCTGTTCGAGTACCGTACCGGTACCGGGCAATGTCAAAAGTCTGTGGACAATCTAAATCTCATGGGTCCGAGCGGTACACAAATTGGTGCGGGCACAAGGTTAGGGTTGGGGATTCATCCCACAGACTTTTGACTTTGACAAGTACGAGTACCGTAGCTTATCCTGAGCGATTTTCTATCATAGTCAGGTTGAGTATCCCCGTGCAGGGTTCTAATCTCCGTTTTGAAACAAGGCTCCAGCACTGACCGAAGAGGGAACGGGAGGATCCTTTTAACTGTTGTCAATAAGCCTCAAGTTCCCGTTAACCTGACTGTATTGAATGTTAGCCTACAAGTACGATTGGTCCCAAATCCACATGCCCGAGGAGACCAAACTTTCCCAATGTGCTAGCTACCCAATATAACGAGTATCGGTAGTCTAGCTAAGCTCAAGCGCATCATTCGTCCTTGTTCCCGAGGGGAAAGGAGAGAAAAAAGAAAAGATCTCTCCTTTCTATTCTCTCTCTCCCTCCCCAATTATACGGGTACTCTAAATGCACCACCGCACTCGCACAGTACTGTACTCGAGTAACTGTGCTGGGTAGAACTGTCGATGTGAGTTTAGAGTGCGGGTGGATGGTTTGCCGGTTGGGGGGAATCAGGCAATGGACTTTACCGAAAAATGAAATTTTCTATAGCCCGAGAATGGCGCCGGGAGTTTATGCACTTTGTTTAATAGGTAGTCTAGCTCTGGGCCTGTCGTCCTCTTAGAAGGCTTCGTTTGTGAGCATGTCTTGCTGGGATGTGGTCTTTTTTGCTAATTGAGTGACCCGATGTTGTCATACGCACACCACAAGTAAAATTGACAGCAGTGTGTACCAGTATGTATCATTTGTGGCTTGCTGTAGACTTGGGTGCAGTGTATCCCGCTTCAAGCGGGGGGCTTTCGCTTGTTGTGCAGCATCTACACACTCGAGTACAGCACCGTACCCGGGGGTTTGACAGAAGTCGGGCCCACCTCCTTCAGGGTGTGTGGCATTTATAATGTGGATTAAACCAGATTTGGAAGTTCGAGTGATAAATAGTGAGCATTGCTTGATCGGGGTAAAAAGGCGGGACCACTTCCTAAAGGAGTGTGGCGATTTCCGCTACGGTATCATACCGGTACCGGTACTCGAGCAACACGCAGGGTGAGGACTTGTGTGACTTGGCCCCAAATACCCTTACGCCCGAGTACGAGGACACTCTACAATTGACGGAAAGCAGGAACCGGAAAATACTCATTCTCTTCCTCCTTCTCTATGAGGTGATGGTAATGCTGGTGGTGTAGTATGTATGTATTGGGACTGACAGCGCTTCAGAACCTTCCACCGTGCCGTATTATGCCGTTTTTTTCTCAATTACTGTCACTCGGAGCTGAAAAATAATCAAGGGGTGTCTCTTTGCGGGACGGGCGTAGGGAGGCTAGAGAGGTGTGACCCATGAGACAGAAGAGGGATTGGGGGATGATGAAGTCTTGGGCTCTAGATTTCGTCTCTCGAAAGTTTCTTCCGTAAATCCGTGTGCAGAATCGAGCTGGAAAATGCAAAGAACCGAGGCTTCGCGGCAGCACCGGTATGATACTCGGGCGGTCTACTCGTAGAGTGCCCAGCACTCTTATGCCCGCGTCAAGAATGGACACCTCTTTTTGGGATAGCCCCCGCGGACCCATAAAAGGTATACTCGAGCACCGGCACCGGTAAATTTAGTCTTCGAGCTGCTTGAAAGATTGTGCCAGTGGCGCGAGACGCCAGTAGTCTACCATTATCCTGTCAGAGCGATCATATCGCACATAATTTATGACAACGACGAGGAGTTGGGCCCTGGCCGCAAAATTCGCCTAATATGAATGGGGTCGAACCATGTTGGACCTACATGAAGCACTCTACAGCACAGTATAATTTTATTGGTGGCAGTGAGGAAACAAAGCAGCATGCAGCGCCTGATAGAGTCATTCTCGGGGTTGGGGAATGTTGCTATCAAGGTTTGTGGTATTCATTGCTCTCTACACCGTGGCGGTGTATGCGTGCCTTTAGAAAGAAGTATTAACAATCCCATACTTCATACGAGTCCGCGGGGGCTATTCCAAAAGAGGTGTCCACTCTTGGCGCGGAGACAATAGTGCCGGCTGCCGGTCTGATAAGTTTGGCCCTCGTCCGGCGCTGCAGTGCGAAAGTCTTCTCGAGCAGGATTCTCGGGTAGAGTACTCGAGTAACTTACATGTCTCGGTAGAGGTACTCGTACAAGTGTCAGGGACGAAACCAGTGAATAGTCAATTCAGGTTAACCTGCAAAATCATCCCTGTCTCGTACGAAGACACCTTCCCTGGCACTTGTACTCGTACTTGTACTCTGGTACAAGTCCAAAAGAGCTGCTAGCAGCAAAACAAACTCTCGTCCTAGTTGGTGATCGGGCCGGTTAGTTGAATGAACGATAGGCTACCTCTTATCCAGAACAAGTTAAGCATACCAAAGGAAGTCAAGACAACCAACATTCGAGAGGGTTGGTGCGGAAAATAGAAAGAAAAAAAAAAAAAAGGCAAGAAAAGGGCTGCATTTGTTCGGGCATACGTGCACAGCACACATGGGATGTGACTGAGATCTTTGGACGGCAGGGGGGGTAGGGAAAAAGTTGTCTGTGTCCCGGACGAAAGAGTTACTTTTAGTGACGGGCTCCATAGAAAAAGCCTTACGAGAGCAGTGCTTCCCTTCAGTTGGCCTGCGATTTTTTTTGCTGTCCATTGATTTCCTCATTTCGCGCATTCGTTCTTGGTTTTTGGTTTTCGTTTTCACCTCCCCCCTCTATTTCCTTTCTGAACTCGAGGAGAAGAAGGATTTTATTATTCCTTCTAATCCGCCGGACAACTTCCGTCGTTTGCTATTCCTCCTACCAGGTGCGTCCACTTGGGGTGCTAGTGCTGGCTGGTAACTGTGCTGCTGTTTCTGCAAGTAGTCGTCCGTTCCCTCTACCCGTTACGGATCCTGCATCAACCGGGTGCTCATTTCAGCTTGCACCGCCGCCCTTCGCCCCAAGATTATAAGAAGAACGTGTAAAGTCACTCTCTACGCTGCCCTTCTAGAGATTGGTTTCTTGGGATAAGAAGGGTCGAAAGGGTCGTCAGACGGGGCACAGGTCAAAGTGAGGAGAGGAAGAGTCAAGGGCATTTCATTCATTATTGGTACCGTGTCACTGCTGTTGCTCGTGATACTCAACACGGCGTAACTGGACCGACTCTTCTACACCTGTTTGCGGCTCTTTGGTTTATTAGGTCGTCGTAAGGTCGAAAGACGAGCCAGTTTCCCCAGCTTCCACTCGTTTCGGTAGTTTTTCTTCTTCCCCTCTTCTTCACGATGCCAGCAGCAACAACAGCGGGAACAGGTGGAGGAGTCCAGCGCTCCTTCTCCTTTCGGCGGCCCTTCAGCCAGGCTCCACGGTTATCTATCCCTAAGGCAAAAGATTCACCGCCGCCGTCTGCTCCCTCCGCTGCAGCCAATTCGAACTCAAAAACGAAAGCCACGCAGCAGCTGGGTTCGCTGCCCCTCCTTTCTTTGGCCCCCGCCTCGCAGCCTGGGAACTCCCCCCCGGCCCTGGATGATGATGACTTCTTCTCGAATCCCTTGAAGTCAAATGCCTTCATTTCCCAGAAAACGATTGCGAGCATTACCCAGGATTCGGGTGTTCAGACTGGTGACGCTTCAAAAACACTTGTGAAGCCCTCCCTCGCTCCTTCTGCCAAGTTTGAATGTGGCAACCCGGTTAGCGGTCCGGACCCAAAAGGGCAGCCTCAAATAACGATTTCGACTTTTCTCAAACCCTCAGATCCTATCGAGGACACTTCTTACCAACCTCCGGTTTCATCCGCGAGTAATCCTTCATTTCTGGATTTAAAAACTCGCCCGGCTTCTGAAACACTCATCAGCTTGACTCGCCATTCATGGAATTCACCAAGCGTTTCTAGGTCACCATCATCCAGCAGTCGTGATGACAGAAGTAGTCGGGATGAGAACGACTCGAGATCAACAAGCTCAGTATCGTCGTCGACTAGCCCCACGAAAGCTAATGGAGGCGAGGATTTAGTGGAGTCTAGAAACGAGTCGCAACCGGCTCGCCCGGAAATTGACCGATCACAAAGTTTTTTGGGTAAGGCAAGAAGGCCATTAACCATGTTTATGAAATCGTCAGCATCTGAGCCTTCAATACCACCTGCTACGTTAAAGAAAGCCTATGTAGGTTCTACTGATAGCGTCGGTTCCTTGGGTGAACGCCCAGCATTGAGAAAGGTCAAGGACGAGCTCTGGGAGGCCTACAAGCTGCTGGAGAATGATTTCCAAAGGTACAACGAACTCTTTGGAAGCTTGCTGTTCCCAATGGCTAATTGTATTAGGTTCCAAAGCAAGTCTACAGCTCAGAAGGCCAACATTATTCGGCAGTCTCTCATCCCCTTTCTCCGAAAATTCGAAGATAAATCGACTGCCCACATTGCACCAGATGAACTTGACAGGAGGGTTAGAGTCTTGCACCGTTGGTGGACCGGCCTCATGGCACAGCTTCGTATTCGAAATTCCCAAGCAATCGCTGGTGCCGATAGGCCTGTATATCTGGAAGGCATCTCGGGCATTTTTTCTCGACCCGAATGGAGGTCTGCACCATCAACATTTGCTCCTGTAAATCAACGACTTCCGGCTTCAGCAAAATCTCGGTCTTCTTCCTCCCTCGCTTCTACCTCCTCAGCCTACTCCCTCCAGAAATCAGTTCAACACAACATCAAGGTTTTATTCACGCGTACGCTGTACGATACCCTTGGTTTCACGGTAGAGAAGATGGGGCTCCGAACATCACCCCCTAGCATGGTGGCATTTGGTGGCAAGGTCCTGGCCTACGCATTTTACTTTTGTCCTGGCGTTGCGGATATGTTGATTAGTCTGTGGGAGATTCAGCCAGCGACTGTGAGAAGGGTTCTCCCCGAATTTGGAGTGGGGCGAGGCACAGATTTACGGCAGGTTTCCGAGGCAATTGTCAGCGATTTTCCGGAAATCTTGCAATCACTTGGGTTTACCACATTGGCTGCGACACTACGGAGTATGAAGCAACCAGTGAAACCACCAGTTGGCATCCAAGTGGACTGGCACGGCGCGTGGACTAGCCGATGGAATGGTCGTGACTCAGACTTGTTATATGTTTTCTTGAAATACTACCACATCTTGATGTATGACTACCTGCCAGCGGATGTATCGCCACTAGCCAGGTTCACCGTTCCTGGCTATGTCATGGTGCAGGCTCACATGCTATCACTGCTTGATAACACTATCCATCGCCAACCTCCACTAATGGGAGCTGATAATTTGGCATCGACAACCTTTGAGGACATGCTCGCTAATGCCACAGCCGCTCTTCCCATGACTGCTAGAAATCCCGCACGAACCATGGCAGAAAACAAGATGGTGATACTTCTTCGGGATGTTATGTCTGATAAGGTCAATTACTCGGAGGAATGTCGTATCATGTACATTACTTCTTTCATGGCCATGATCAGGGGAGCTGTTCGGAAGACACGTGTTTACGACGCCGATGCCTGTTTCACTTTATGTGACTTGTTGGAGGAAATACTGCCTCTATTTTCACAAGCAGAGAAGCTTTACAGCACAACTTTTGTGGATTGGCCGTTTTGGATGGATGTCTTGAAACAAATGCTGGAGAGTGAGAATAATATGACTGAACTGCGGTTGATTTCGTTTGTCTATACTGCCTGGGATGTCATCGTGGAGGAGGAGGGGCGAAAGCGGGCGATATGTCTGGGCTGGCTATTATCGGAGGCTGTTTGGGAAAAATATTTCTGCCATTGGTGCCCGATGGTTAGAGCATATTTCATGAGGTTGGCCTGTTGGAGATTGGGCAGATGCGATGGGAACCCTAATCCGCTGGATCTGTGAGTTAGCTTCCGAAGAACGCATGGTAATTTATCTAATTATGGTACAGGGTCATTCTAGAAACCTTGCTTAGGCGGTTACGGACTGCGTATGCTCATTATCTGCGACTAAAAGACAAAGCAGAAGCGAACGGAACACCACTTCCGTCCACTGCTCCATGCCTTCCTCAGCCTTGCAGGCGACTATTCATTATCCGGAGCGATGTCCTGACTACACCTCAAGGTGTTCTATTGGACGGAGTAATACCAACAGCTGCTCCGATATCCGACCCTGAGTCCTTGCCCAGGTCCAATTCCTCCATGTCATTGACCAGCATATCCACAGCAACTAGCGATGCTCAATCAATCCCATCCGCTGACACCATAGACACAACGCGCTCAACTGATACGGGTGTTTCTTCCTTCAGCAGGAGGTGGGGTGCAATTCGCAGTGTAATAGGGTTCAAGTCTGCTGTCGGCGGCGATACATCCCCCCCAGACTCGCCTGAATTGCCCGTACCTCGGAAGCAGGCTAGCAGCATTTCATCATCGAAAGGAAGCCCTAAGCACGAATCATCGCCCACACAGCAGCAACCAGCCCGGCAGCAGAAAAAGACTACGTTTAAATTTGCATTGGAGTGGGTGGATAGGCCGCCATTTGGAAATAGAGAGAGAAGGCTGGGTCCGGCGCGAATACCCAGTGCTGGGCAAAAGTATGTCGATGCGGAATGCAACGTGCCCATGAGTGTCGATCCCTCTGATTATACCGGCAATGCAAGCCATTGGACCTATGCGGGCCGTGCGCTTGCAGAATGGGTGGTTGTGGTCGTAGAGCACGATAATTTCTTCGACAGAAGAAGGAACGAAGGGAAAGAGACGGATAAAGATATTGAAACTCCAAGTTTGGTGGTCGATTCGGTGCGAAAGCTCTAAAGGCAAGCTCTAAAGGGACTCTACCCAGATGTGGCGTTTTTTCATTACCATTCATATTTTTTTATTTTTATTTTTATTGCACTATCTTTCATTATTGGGCGCTTTGATTATCGCGGGGATAGATGGGGTCGAGAGGCAACATATAATGTCACGGACAGAAATTCCCTTTCCAAAATCTGGGGGAAGTCTTAAAATGGGTTGGTTTGTTGATTGCTCGTTTCTTTTCTTTTCCTTTTCTCTGAAATACCACTCTGCCTCTTTGGTTCGATAATTGATTTTGTTCCTCGATTTTGGTTCGCATGCTCTGCAAAAGCTTTTCTAATCGGTTTGCAAGTACCGGCGTTTTTTTGTTTTACCCATCATCACTCCTTCCATATAAGATTTTGTTCCCTTCCTACTTTTCACTTTTCAAGCAGGGTGATCTACTGGTTTTCTAATTCATGCTTTTTGGTGTTTTATCTTTTTAACCGCCTTTTTTATTCATCTTTTTCTTCGTCTTTTCTGTTCCTCTTCGAAACGTTCTCCCAGTTTTACTTTTGGTTTTTTTTGGTAACTTTAGGCAAGGAGGGGAATATTGTTTGGTGGGGTATCATAACATTTTTACTGGGCACAGTGGCGGTACTCAAAAAAAACAAAGAATGGCATCTCCTGTCCTTCTCATAATCCTAATCCTGGAAGCGGGCGGGGGCGGCAGACGGAAAAATCATCCGTGCGAGCGCGGGAAATCATTTATAATTCATCCCTTTTTCAAGCAGGGAACGGATTCTAGGGGCAGGGAGGGGTCTATGAAACGAAACACAAACTTCTCGCTTCCTTCCCTTTCTCTCTATCTCTTCCTCCCTTCCTCTCATCCATTTTCCGTGAGTCCGGCTGGCCGAGAAATGTGTGAGAAGTGTTGTGCCTTGTGTACTTGTAGTACCGTAGACCAGAGGAAAATTCCCGCCCAATTCCGCATGCTCTGTTCCATGCGGGCGCCTGCAGTATTACGATTTACTTGTATAGATAAGGAGAACTTGGTAACGACTATAAACGACGACTTAAGCAGGTCACACCCCCACTAGCACATGCGTTTTCCTAAGTACGAGCCTATGGTATGCACGGTTAGGTTGTTCACTATATGGTTAAAATACAGCGCTGTCCGAGCATTCGTACAGTGCATTGCTTATGCCAGGATGATATAGTTACTGTACTCGAGCAGGGTACGCTATGCATTTGTGTGTATGACATGTATCGGATGAATCCAGTCTCCCCGTTAGAGCGCCGTAAAAAACTCGAATAGAGGATACTCGAGTACGGTAGATACGACGTTGTGGTTGCCTCTCCTAGTAAGGTGCTGTGCATATTCCTTTTTGTTTTTGGGGCGAACCTTTTCAGTGCCATGCATTTCTACTCCGACCATTGGCTGGGAAATATGCCAACTCTCACTCAGAGGCATCACGTTCTGGATGCCTTTGTACGCCAGGAAGACACGGAATATCGCCTAACCTCTTTTTGCGATAAAATTGGAAAGTTACCTGTATGCTTAAATTAATTTGTGAATTTTCCCTGAATTTCCCGAATTTTTCTGCACTGTCTGGGGGGAGGGGGAATAAAAAGGCTCTTGAGCGCCTGCAAAGGTTTGGCTGTGCATTGCTATGTGGAACCTGTTAGATGGCTCGGTACGTCATCCCCTACCAAGGGTACTGGTAGTACTCGAGTATATGATATCCAAAGGGTTTGTACGAAAATGCATGATGTTGGAAAGGGTTTTCTACTAATCAGAGATTATCAGCGGTGATCGGCCCGCCAGGCCTCGATAGTTTTGGTTTGACGGGTTAGCAGAGTTGCGGATCCCGGTCAACGAGATCTGAGTATTGTAAGGATAGCCCAGCAGTCGTGTTCATAAACCGCGTTGAATTTCGAGAAAAGTGTGATATGCGTTATGATACCTAGAAAGAGAAAAGGCGCTCTCCCCTAATCCTGGCACTTAGTTACCCGATTGGCCCCTAGACTGAAATAGGATAAGGCGGGTTCCCAAAATTAAGCGAACTCTAGCCGAAAACAAGCTTTTTTAAGCCTCTTTTGACGTCCCCTCTTTCCACCTCGCCATTCACCGACTCCCCATCAACGCCACCAACCCCCGAGCCGATCCAAATGACAATGGATGAAGAGAGTGAGATACCTGCCAGGGAAGTGGTGCATCAGTATATCACCCCCCCCTGTCTTCTGCCCCCACTCCCCCACTCGCTTTGCTATTGCTGGCTTTTTTTTTTTTTTGTTGTTCCTGGCTTTGGGCTGATGGGGCTTGCATAGTCCATTAAAGTTGTTCGACCTTGCAAAGAGCGCAGGGAGGGTGTTGTATGTGCAAGCTCCGATGGTTAGGTATGTTCTACATGGAATGTGGCGGTGGAGAGGAGGGGGACATCCAGCTGAGAGTGAAGAATAGGTATAGCAAACTCCCTTTTCGGGCTCTAGTGAGGGATTACGGGGTTGATTTATGTTATACCCCTATGGTGAGTTTAAAAAGGCTTTACTGGGTGGTGTGATATGGTATCATACTCAGAGCCAGAGCTAAGTTGATGAGTGTCCTAGATTCTCGCGAAAGAATTTGTCAGGAATCAGGCAGCTCGACTTAGCGGTAATTTATCCACACCCCCTATCACTCATCACCCCCCCCTTTCCCATATTCACCGCACTGAGATTGCATCTGCTAAGAAGCTTCTACTAGATTTCACAACAAATGCATCAGACCGTCCCTTAATTGTCCAATTCGGGGCCCACTCCTCTATAGATTTTTCCCGAGCCGCTGAATTGGTAAAGCCGTACACGGACGGCGTGGACCTGAACTGTGGTTGTCCGCAATCATGGGCCATTCAAGAGGGTATCGGGTGTAGGTTGATGCAGCAGCCGCAGCTAGTGAAGGAAATGGTGCGTGCAGCAAAGGATCGGTGCGGTGAGGACTTTTGCGTGTCGATTAAAATCAGGGTTCATCATGATTTGCGAGAGACTGTGGATTTTGTTAAGATGGTGGAGAGTTCTGGGGTCGACTATATTACTATTCATGGAAGGAGGCGGTCACAGAGGAGTAGTGAGCCAGTGAATTCGGAAGCCATCGCACTGGTTAAGAGCGTTGCAGGGGTGCCAATTGTGGCTAATGGGGATGTGTTCAGTTTGGGGGACGCCGAGAGGATTGTGGGGATTACGGGAGTGGACGGTAAGTTCCTGTCTGTCTACCATATGCGCCCCCCGGGAATCTGGGGGGCTTGGATGTTGGGTTTCTTGGCTGAGTGCAATGGTGGCCCGACTTTATGGTCGTTTGTGCACTTTGACCGGAGGTTCCCTATACTATTAGTAGGCAACTGACTCTTAATGTCGATAGGGGTTATGGCTGCCCGTGGCCTAATGGAAAACCCGGCTTTGTTTGCTGGTTTTAAGAAAACACCTTGGGGAGCAGTTGAACGATTTCTGCACTACAACTCGAATTATGGACCTCTCCCGTACCAGCTCGCTCTGCACCATGTCGGTGAGATGTTGCGGGATATGATGACCAAGAAGGAAAGGGCAGAGATGACCAGAAATTCTGGCTCCATGGTTGAACTACTGGATTGGTTAGACGAAAGGGTAATTGTTAGGAGATATGGGGAAGCAGGGTTTGGAAAGGGAGTAGAAATGGAGAGAATATCATCGCGACTCGAATTCTGAAAACCAGCCTGTCTTCTAGAGCATGTGACGGATTTTGGGTTAATCCCAGTCCCCGGAGTTACGTCCGCAATACTACAACAGGTACCCGAGTACTTGATTACAAGTATGAAAAGAAAAGAAAATCTCTGCTGGCCTGGTGTTTTCTTCGGGCATCACCACAGGTCCGATTTATCCAAGAGGGAACCAACTAAAACCAACACGCTCTACCAAACTTGGAATTCCCTCATAAGCGCTCCTAATGGCGCCACCACAGCTAGAAGTCCAAGAAAGAAAGGGGCGAACGACGTTCTGCCAACGCCTTTGAAGGAGAGCATGCCTTTGGCGCTGTGCTTTTAGGCCCATTTGCCGGGTTTTCCTAGGTTTTGAGAGGGATGCCTTATTTTTCCACACAAAGGCTAAACTACCGGTAGTCTACTTGTATGGTGCTCGCCTGCCGCTCGCATGCAATGACCAAGAAAGAACCTTGTCAAAATCAGCCGCAGGTCATCCCATAACTCCAAGATACGAGTACGAGTATAATACATTCCGTATTCCGGGCTCGCCGTGGGAGCGATTGATTGGTTCCGCATCTTGACTGGTGACGATGGTGCTAGGACAAACCCTGGTTTAAACGTACTAGTATACTTAAGTGGGGGTAATGGTCGATATGAGCCTCTCAATGCTGTTGCCGCACTACCGATTCTTCCTTGTTTCGGACTTACCCCCCTAAAAGGAAAAGTGTTGCGGATGAATAAGGCTACTGTAAAGGTCTGGATAGAAAGACCGGCACGACGGGGCAACGACACAGGTATCATAACTGTTCGGATAACCGCCGCGGAAGTACTGTACTGACTCATGGTAGGCTATAATGAACGCCTGGGTTCGGGTGAACGCAGAGCGAATACTACCGAGAACACACCCTAACCCTTCATTATGAACTCTTTTTAACGCCTGCCGGGTCCTATTTTTGTGTCGATTGTCCCATCGTGCTGGTTTCTCCATCCAAACCTTTTAGGTCTTGAAGCTGTCGTACGGGGCAGTTTGGCAAGTGGTTTGTTTCGGAGAGTTTTTTTTTTTTATCCGCACGGGGGCGTCTCTTCGACGCCTCCTAAGGTTGGATTTGTGGGGGCGTTTGCTGGGATCATAGGGGGGGGGGGTTGTTGTGTTTCTTGCGTTCACTGGTAGCAGTGCTGGATTGTATGATATCATACCAGGGATGGTTGCCCGGCCAGATTTGAGGTGTTAAGACGATATTCGTCCCACGTTGGAGAGGATTCATTGAGTCATGTTCCAGCCCTAAACGCCATGCCTCTGGACCCCGAGGCCGGAGTTGGCTATCGTGTAGTACCGCATTCTGAGGATTAGTGAGACAAGGAGGTGCGCAAGCGAATGGTGCCTGTAACTGGGAACCGGTATATACTAATCTAGGCGGTAAAACGCCTCCGTGTGGTAGGCCTCCACGTAATTTTAGAAGAGCATAGAATCTGATATAAACCAAGAACCCAGAGAGTAGTCACAGTATATCACTCGTTTTCGCGAAGCTGCGCCTATTAATAACTGCCCTTGGCACTGGGAGCACATTCCTTGCTCGAGTAGAGAGAGGGGTTCCCCTAGACATGGGTGTGCTTTGCAGATCCGTCGTGGGTACGATACGTGTGTATCCTCGTCCTGATTTCGGGGGGTTTTGGTGGTGTGAAATAATGGCATCATAATTGTGGCACCATAGCCAAGACTGCTGAGGTGGGGTTCGAAAAAAAAAGGCTTGCTGGTTCGCAGGGAAAATTGGTATATATTGGGTAATGAGTGATCGTCGATGACTGTGGTTATGTGGAACAATTCGGCCACTGATATGACGTCGGATGTGTGAACGATGCATGTGCACTGTACATACTATGTACTCTGTTGGGGGAGGCGGGGTAGTCCAAACCAGGGCATAAGCGTTCGATGCGGTAGTTTAGTTGTGGGGTATTCTTTCTCTCCTGAAGTGGAGTAGAAGCGCGATGTTTCCATGGGTGAGAGCCATGTCATGGAGCATTTCGACAAGGGAGGGATTATGGTTATCATGCCGGAAATTCTGATCTCCCATCATACTTACTGCTAGGATTCCAGCTTCGATAGGGGGGGGGAGACACCGCTCTATCGAGCAATCACCGGGTTTCTTTCTTTCTTTCTTTCTTTTTTACAATCGATAGGAGCTCCTAGAACTAGTGGTGGTTGACCAGGTATCCCTCTCCTTTTGGTGATTTCCGGGAGCTTGGGGGAAGAGTTCGATTGGCGTGTCGACTCTTGCATGGTATCGTAAATATCCGGGGCTTGACTTGAAGCAATTTCAGTTTTCTCACTGCCAGGGGTTTTCAAAGGCCATGGATAACGGTAGTTCATTCATTGAGGGCAAGTTCTCACAATATCCGCAATGGGAGGCCACACGGGTGAGCCGGCTTCGGAGCCCGATAGCTGGTGTTCGGGAGGTATGTATATACGACATATACCGGGGACAGAATCACAGCACCTGCTCGGCTTCTGGAATCTGACGGCGGAAAGTGAAAGGAATCTTCTACTGTAATATAGTTCGCACATTTTGTGCTGTATGAGAAGAAATATGGAGAATTGTACTACAATAATAATTATTATATTGAGAAATGAACATATCGGCAGAATAGGAATAAGTCCCGCCATTATGTAATTCTTGGTCAGCCTGATAGCGGATGTACTATGGAAAGGTAGTAGTGTAAGGAAATTGAGAATCATAGGAGACTTAAATTGATCTAAGATCTAATAAGTACAGTGAGAACTCGAATAATCATTGACCTGGCACTAAGAGGTTCAATTAAGCTACGGTGGCTGGGGAAATGTAATTTGGGATTTTTTTAACTCTTTGGGAATGTTTTAAACCATCAATTATGTACTTTGACTTATAACCATGAATCTCATATCATGAGATAAGAGTTAAATAATAGTTATAAACAATATATGGGTGTAGTTATACAAAAAAGGTACAATTTTGAAATTGCAATAAATGAAAACAAATAAAATTGAATTCATATAAAACCTCTCTAGCATGTACATCAGCAAAAATTAATGGTTGTAGTATACTTGTTATATCGTAACATTTGTAAAATGGACAGGCCTTGCATGGAGATGCATACTAGTATCAAAGTATGTCTCAGCTTTATGAGTACAAGATACTTAATTTAGGAACAGGAAGTAAATGGAAAAAAAACTTCAACATTAAATTATACATTTTAAGAATGAAGTTGAGTATTTAAAAATAAAAATAAAAATAGCTAGAAATTGAAATTATTGCCTTGTTCATCCTTGATATAGGCCTTAAGATGATTGGACATAGAGTCAATACAGTGGTTAATCCGTCTCTACAGGTAATCTTTCCATGCCTAAGAGAATAGTTAGTGATATTATTAGAGATAGACTTATAGATTAAATATTTACCTGTTCTACACACTCTGGATTTGATGGGCAGTCATTCAAGGACTGATCTGTTCATGAAGTCTGAGTCAGTCCTTTAATTTAGTCCAAATAGTCTCAATCAGATTTAAATCTGATAAGTTTTCTGGCTAAATTAGTTTTGTAAAGCTGAGACACTCCTATAGAATATTATAATAATGGTGAATATGCATAGAAGTATTGTCTTTCATTATTGTAATATTCTGCTCAGAAAACTCAGTTACTACTTGGGTTATTAAAGAGTATAAGAGGAGATTAAGGATTCTCTCCTGGTAAATGTACCAGTCAATTCCGCCTTATCTGTTAACCTTTCTTGTTTTGAGTTTAGGGTTTAAATATGGGATTTTGAATCCTTATTGTCTGGCCTCCACATTTTCCGCCAGCTCAGCTTCATGCTCTCTTTTTAGAGCTATAATTGTTTTATTTACTTGTATTATAGTTTCATATGGTATATCCACTAGCAAGCATACCTCAATGCTTAGTAGTATTTAAAGTTATACAACTAAATTATATTTCAGATAATATGAGAGTAGATATTCATTGATGAGAATGATGAGTGATAATTATCATAATCTAGTCTAATTAACATGTTAACATAGGTTGCCCTATATTAGTTTGCAATTTCCCAAAACATGGTTTGAAAAATGCATTTTCAATTAATAGTATCATAAGTCAAACACCGCTCTCGATTGAAAATGGATTTTAGGCACAAAACGTGTTTTTCAATTTACAAACTGCTCGAGGCAAACATCGCAGGAATATAAGATATGAGAGATCTTATAACTGATCCTAGCACTTGTATCAGGAGATATTACTATTACTACTTATATTATCATTTAAGGATATGACAGCACCTATAAGTGGCCCTATAGTGCCCACTACATTGGTGCCATGATAGAATCAGTAATGCATAAAGCGGAACAGGTGGTGACGGTTTGTAATATAATTGAAGATTTGAGGACGAGTGCTACTATCCATAAGGCACTTGTAGATGGGATATGATAAGTTAAAGATAAGATGGCTGCGCACCGATCAACAAGGAATCCAAGCTTCGAGAAATCACAAACATCTCATCAGTGAAAGTCAATGCCACCTCGCGAATGATATCGCTGCTGTATCAAGTAGCCCCCAAACCCCACCTGTGGTCATCCAATTTGTAAAAACTCTACGGCGTTCTCATCCCCGCTTATCATACCGCAACACCGGCCGGGTCCCCGCCTAACTTTCTCACGACCCACAAAACCTTCTTCTCGGACACTCATTCATTCGTCCCACTGGCGAACGCAATGGCTGCGCCTAGATCAATCACACGCATTCTTAAATCACTCCCGTATAACGCCCCTCATTCCCCCGCCCCCCGGCAATCCTTACAGAAGCTAATTGGAGGAAGCACAAGCAGGAACGCCTGCAGCCAGCATCGCCGCCGCAGAGTCTCATCGCTTCCTGCGGAGGTGCTTGCCAAACGGTATAGCAGTAATGTATAAACCTACCACTAGTATTCCCAAATCACCTCACACTAAACTACCCAGACAGCAGCAGTCGTCGCCGCCGCCGCATCTCCATCCACCGAGCAAACAACCTCCTCTTCCTCATCTGTCGCTAGCGGTGGAAGCAGTGGTATCATTAACAAACAAGTACAAACATCAGACCTCCCGCTCAAAACATATAACGTTACGAAGGCAGATGCGAAGCCGGAATTGAGCGAGCATCATAAAATCACGTTCGACGAGAAGAAGACGCTAGTGCCCTGGGAGGAAGGAAAGACTTCGCATTTGTAAGGCTACCTTTCTTTTTTTTTTTTGGGGGGGGGTGTTGCATGGAACATGTAATTGAGGGGAAACTGATTTTGGAGGTTATTAGTCAACATGTTTGGATGAGAGACCATTGTCAGTGCAGTGAATGCTTTCATCCAGAGACTAAGCAGAGGGTGTTGAATACTTTTTCTGTGAGTTTGCTTTTCGGCGAGGGATTGGGGGAACCGCTAACCTAGTTGGCGAAATACCTAGATTCCAAAGAATATTCAGCCGGATGTGGTGGAGGCGGAGGACAAGGGAATGAGGATTAAATGTGAGTTTTCCTACTACATGTGGGGGAGTAGACACCGGGGTTTTGAGTAACGGGTTTTGTTTGCCAAAGGGAAGAACGACGGTCATGAGAGCTTTTATAACTGGGAGTGGCTGCATTTACACTCTTATAATCCGAGATTGGAACGATACATTTCTCCCCAGTAGGATCCCCATAATTCGCAAACACACAAGCCTTGAACGGGTGCTGAATGCTAGTCTAGGTTCAAATTTTGGGGATCAGAGATTGCCGAAGGGCTGCCGGAGGTTGAGTATGAGGCTGTGATGGAGTCTGATGCTGGGGTCGGTGAATGGACAAGAAAGATTGTAGGTGTCCCGAAATTCCCCCTGCTAAGCTTCGCTCTCCGGTATTGACTCAGTGATAATAGCGTAAATATGGGTTCTGTTATGTAAACGGCGTTCCTGTAACGCCCGAAGCCACAAAGGAGCTTGTTGAACGAATAGCTCATATAAAACATACCCACTATGGTAACAAAGTCCTCACCTTGTCCCTAGAGCTTGTAGCCCGAAAGAAATAATATCGTGCTAACTAGCATATATGCGCTCAGGTGGGTTCTGGGACTTTACCTCCGACCTCTCCAAGAAAGACACAGCCTACACCACCCTAGCGCTGGGTGTTCACACAGACACAACCTACTTCTCAAACCCCGCCAGCCTCCAGCTCTTCCACCTCCTCTCCCACACCGACGGCTCCGGCGGACAATCAATATTAGTCGACGGTTTCCGAGCCGCCAAAATACTCCGCGAGGAGGACCCAACAGCATACCGCGTTCTCTCAAACGTTCGTATTCCTTCACATAGCTCGGGGAATCGCGACTCGAGCATACAACCCTATGCGCCGTTTCCAGTATTCAACCACCATCCCGTTAACGGGGAGTTGATTTTGATTCGGTGGAATAACGATGACAGAGCTACCATGGATAGATGGGATGATCCGGCGGATGTAGACAGGTTTTACGAGGCTGCTAGAGCTTGGAATGATGTGCTTAAGCGTCGGGAGAGCGAGTATTGGGAGCAGCTTGTCCCTGGGAGACCGCTTATCCTCGATAATTGGAGGGTGTTGCATGGTAGGGCTGCGTTCGACGGGAAAAGGAGGCTGTGTGGGGCGTACATCTCCCGAGACGACTTCATGAGCAGGTTCGTGATGTCTAATTCCAAGAGGGAGGATGTGCTGAAGGCTCTTTGAGCCAGGCTTCATCTCGCCGGGTACTTTTGGGAGTCACCTTTCATGTTGTATATAGCTTTCAGTATATATATGGAAGGCTTTTTTTACGGCCACATAATATTTCCATCACAGGTAAGGAGCAATTATAGTAGAGCGTAGAGCATATAGCCACCTCGGCAAACGCATCACACTATCTTCGTGAAAAAAGGTTTGAAAGCCCCGCTAGTATTACAGCCCTTCTACACCACTTTCTCTCCGACATCGTCCCGAACTTAAATAGGCTTGATCTATAAGAATCACCACCGCAGTTAGCACCCTCACTACCGTAACCAGCCCCACAAGGACAACCAAATACCTTAAAGTGCAGACTGATCAATGAGAACACCAAGGCTTTCAGATCCTGAACAAGGTAGTAGAAAACACGTAACCCCTCAGGATCAGCACTTTCCTGGACGTCAACAAGTGATCCTATCTTCGCAGTTTCGAACGAGATATGTTCGTTGCCCAGGCGAATCTCCAACTCCTGACGCCCGTCCTTATTCTTTTGCGGCCATTTACTATCGTCTTCCCTAAACAATACCAAAGAGGGAAGGAAAGAAAAGCATAATTGTCAGCAAACGCGAGAGAGAGAGAATTGCTTGGGGTATACACACTTCATGATCTCACTCTCCTTGATAATCCTCTTAATTTCCTTAATCATCAAAGAGCTCACGCACACTACCAAACGCCCCACACCGTCGTCAGTGCCTGTCCAGAAAAGTGCTGCTGCTGCTGCATCTGCTGACGCTGCTTCTGAAGAGGGGAGAATCGGGGAGAACTTGCTCTCTTTCCGGATCAACGAGTCGTTACGGTAGTTTGAGTTGTTAGCGTAACGAGCCGTTGCGCTCCTACCATCGCCGAGGACTCGGAAGTCGAATTCTGGGAGGGGTGTAGCGGGCCGTATGTTAGCTCTCATAAGTTAATTAAATGGGAGGAAGGTTGTGATTATTCCTGTGGTTGTTGTTACTGTACCTAGGAATTCATGACCGAAGCGACCGCTATGGCCGCTATAGTAACGGAGGTAGAATTGTTCGTTGTTTGCCGCCATTATTTGTGTAGAATGACTTATTGATGTTGGTGACGATTGATGGTGGACTCGAAATGGGCAAGTAGGGCTGTCTATGTTTGATACGCCGCGTGGTGGTGCCAAGATGTAAGTTAATTTGTCGTTGATCTCTCGGAATGTTCCGTGGGAATGTGGCGGTGGTAGTGGCTAGTGGGGGAATACCGGCCGGTAGGAGAGAGAGCTTGGGTTTCTTCGATCAAGAGTACAGCATCGGTATGTGCCGCCCCTTAGTGGGGGGGGTTTTCCTTCTTGTGTTTGGGGGGGGGGGAACTCGAAACCTGAGAGTGGGAGAACAACGGTCATGATCAATGCGATGAAGGAGAATGAACTGGTCCATGAGGTGTACTATGTTCGTAATATGCAGGCTCCCAAGATCGCCCCCGCGTCCTTAACACTCTATCGGTACTTCTTGGGATACTGTGGTATCATAGGTGTAATGCTTAAGTATCGATGGGCTGCGGTACCGGGGTTTTCAGATCTAAGTACCGCGGGATATGATCGGTGTGTTGGAGAATTTGGGTGAATGAGGGTTAGACACGTCCGCTGTCACGGTAAGTCACTCACTATTTGGTTTCAAGCCTGCCAGCCATTGTGTTGGGGAAGGCTACCGAAATGGTAGGCGACGGAACTTAGATCCAGGTGTCAAGCTTTGACACCACCATAGAATTGGATTTTGCTTAAAACCTTGCCATTGATTCACGTGATATTCCTTGCCCGCCATTGAACTTGAAGTTCTCCTGAAGGTTGCAATTTTATTGTGACCATTGAACTGGGTGCCTTTGTATCTTATGGCCCGGGTTCCTGATTCGGTATCATTGATGTAAAGTATCATACCGGTAAAGTATCTGTGGGTCCCTCGTAGCAGAGCCTCTTTGTTCTAGGCCTCGGAAGAGAACAGTTTGTCACACCAAGCACGGTGCGCGTATCATCACCAAAATCCTTCCCTCGTCAACTACCACCACCACACAGCTTCACTAAGAAAGAACACCTTCTTTATCCTCCGCGTTCCTTCGCTACTCTCCTATATACCGACGGAAATCGCATAATTAATTATACATTTTGCTGCGCACCTTATCTTCCCCGCTTGCATGACCGTTCCCCAAAGGTCCGGTTGTCGTCGTCGTTTTCCCTCTAACCCCAACCCCTCCACCACCCCCATCACACACCTCGGACACCCTTACCCAGAAATGTCGGAAAGACAGAACCTGGAGTCCCAGTGGATCTTCACTGAGGAAGAGCTTTTGCGCACCCCCTCCGTTCTGGATGGTATCTCGCCAGAGTTGGAGCGAGAACAGCGGGGGAAGGGATGCAATTTTATATTGCAAATGGGGATCCAGCTAAAACTTCCGCAACTAACACTGGCCACAGCGTCAGTGTTTTTGCATAGGTTTTATATGCAGAATTCTCTCAAGAAACATCATTATTATGTTGGTCCTCCTATTTCCTATCTCCCATGGTTGTTCGCTGTGCTGTTTGCTGGGGAGCCTCGCTAACCTCTGTTATTTCCCTAGGAAACCGCCGCTACAGCCCTATTCGTAGCGACCAAGGTCGAGGAGAACATGCGAAAGTTCGGCGAACTTGTTGCTGCTTGTGTACGGGCCGCTCAGAAAAACCACGCCCTTGAAGTACACCGGGACGATAAAGAATTCTGGAAATGGAAGGATTGCATCTTGACCAAAGAAGACTACCTCCTTGAATCCATTTGCTTCGACCTCTCTGTCGAAGCCCCATACAACCTCCTCCTGCAATACACCAATAAGCTAGGCGTCCAGACACGGCAACTCATCCGCACGGCCTGGACCTTCATAAACGACTCAACTCTTACAATGTTGTGCCTACTCTACCCCAGCAAGACTATTGCAGCTGCCGCGCTATATTGTGCGGCAAAGCATTGTGGAATAGAATTCCCGGATCAGGACGGAAAGGCTTGGTGGGATGTGATTGGCGTATCAATCAAGGATATCAAGAGAGCTTGCAACTACATGGCGATGGTTTACGAGTGAGTATAGAAAAGAATTCCCAGAGCTAAATCCTTTTCCAGGATTTCTTCTTTCTTATCCTTTATTGTTTCAGTGAGCCTCCGGATGGAACTAATGTAGGTACAACGTTCAGGAAAAACCCTCTCCGAGGCGAGGACGGCGTTCGATACGTTGCTACCCCAGAAAACGGAGCTGAAACCACTCGGACAAGAGTCCTTGCCGTCAATAATTCGAGCCCCCCGGCTGAGAGTGTTTCTCGAAGTAGGACCGAGAGCAGATCTGGCAGTGAGGGTGGGAAAAGAATGAGGGATCAAAGCAGAACCGACGAGGAAATATCTGAAGAGGCTGTAAAGAAGAAGCTCAAGCTTCATGAAGAAGCTGTCGGAAATGGGGTTGAGGTGCCTGAAAATAACTCTTCAATGAGGGGGAAAGAGAAGGCACCGCCGCCCCCACCACCCCCTGAGAAACCTGAGAGTGGTGAGCTCGAAGAAGGAGAAGTGGATGACTAGGTGTATTACGACCCCTCCCTCCCTCCCCCTATCTATATATCTCTCAGGAAGAGTGAGAGGATATGTGGGTTGCCTTTGCTCTTTCATGGCTTCCTCCTATCCATCCCTATCATACTTTTCTATCCACCCCTTCCTTTATACAATTCTCTTCTCTTTTGTCTCCCTTCCGCGTCCACCTCTTTGGTGTACCTCCCCTTCTCTCGTAGAATGGACCACCTCTGCACACCCGCCTACACAAACAGGAAAAAACGCAAAACTTGACTACCAAAAAAAAAAAAAAAACATATCCGCTCGTAATCCTTTACCCCCGGCTCGGTTGTAATACTTTATTAATCGGTGATTGGAGTTTTCCTTTTCCTCTTCTCCAACCATTCAATCTCCTTGTTCTCACTCACTCTATTTCCATTCTCCTTATACTTGCTTTATCCGTTCGGGTGATGGGAGGAGTGGCCTTTCCGTTCTTCCTTTCCTATCATGTGTATTTATTATGGACGGGTTGGAGTTGGAGTTTTTTCCTTCGGTTCGTTGGACGGCTGGACTTGCTGATGGAGGTAGCGGGGGGCGGGGGAAGTTTAGCATAGCTTAGCCTATGACAGGTGGTAATTGATGTTCCGTTGTTTGTATTATGGGTGAGAAGACTTTATCTGCTGTTTTGTGGTTGCTAATATGGGAGGCTGGTAAGGGTGGGGTTTGAGGAGGAGTTCCAGCAAGTGCCTTGTGGAGTGGTTTGCATGACTTAGTGAATGTAAATAGGTATTATCTGCACCTCTAGCACTTGATTCGAGCCAATTTGGAAACAAATTGCTGTTGCCATGGTATGGATCCAGTTTGTCTGGTATGATAAGGGGGTTCTGGCTGTGATCATACCTGCTCACTCGGTATAAACCTGTCTAGGTATTAAAATAGTGTCATACCCTATTACTTCCTGATACGTACCATACCGTACTTTCTACGTCTTCGAGTGTGACAGTTTCTCTGTGGCCGTTTGTCACAATCTACAGCAGCCCTATCCCAATTGACTCGTTCACTTTTCTCGTTAATTAATTATCGTTTGACCGACTAACCGATGGAATATGCAATACTGTTCCCATTTAACCTCCTCCTGTCTTCCACACCGCGTACGTAGAGCTCTTTTTCTACCGCTACAGTATGTTTGTATAAACAGTGGGTCCGCTCAACCCTCCTAGACAAGCAATTGAGTTCTTTAGTCGAGATTTCTCTCTCGGAGGCCCCGACACGCAGCACAATCCGTTCATGAATCTAGAGTATTGGCCGCACAACTCGTGATGATCATCGCAAACCAAGAAACATCGTAGTATTACCGTGTTATATACACTTACTATCATCGATGTTCTCTCCTATAAGCACACAGTGATCTTCTCTTTCCCCGAGGCATAAACCGTTCCGGGGCAGGAGGGGGGAGAAGGGAATACAAATCCAACTTGCCGGAGGACAAATATTTGTTCCCATAAATGCCGGTTAAGAGCCGAGTAACCGGCCCAGCGCGTCGAATGACCGGTCGAAAGCGAGTCAGACCCTTTATGAAACGAGGTGGTATAGAATCGAGCTCTGGAAAGCGAGGTCTCCCACCGGGAATTATTAGAAAGGAGGGTTTCTCCCTTCTCCTCTTCCGAGATCTTGGTAATTTCGGACGTTTTTGCTGCGAACGATCAGGGCATTTGAGAGTGGGAAAAGAGTGCTCCGCTTGTGTGCTTGCTGCTGGTCCGTTGAAGCTTTTACGGGCTACACGGGATATTATTCCATTTTGGGCTTGGGTTCTTTTTGTGGCATACTTTTTTGCCCGGTATATTTCTTGGGTTGGTGAGGTGTTGTGTTGGGGGTATTATTTTTTCGATATTGATGGATATACGAATCCTCTCCCTGGGCAGGAGCTGACTGGGGGAAGGCCTAAAGGAAGATTCGGGGAGAAAAACGGAGTAGAAATCATCTCATAATACTAACTCGCTTCCATAGGGGTCTCGCGGGCCACAGCAGCCCATCCTTCCTCCCCTTGGACGAATCTCGTCACTTCAGCATAGAAGTGATAACCCATGACGGAAACCCGCCAAGAGCCATGACTAATTCATGCCGTCTCGCAAACACACCCGAATCCCCGTTCCACCATCAACCGGAACTCTACGATAAAAGTCTTTCGCCGAACACTCCACTCATTCATTCATTCATCCGCCGGGCACAATCATGTTGGCACAATCCCTTCGAATTTCAGTAACACACTCCTTCCTTCCTCTGCCAATGAACAAAGCAATCTAACGCTGATCACCAAACAGCGCGCTCCCCTCACCCGCTGTCTGGCCCGCCAGCAACAGCCCCTCCGTACTTTTATCGTCCCCACTGCCCCTCGTAAAGGTTCCTTTTTCGCCCCTCACCACCACCACTCCCTCCTTCTGATTGCTAACGAGCTCGTTTTGTCTAAAAAGCGGATCTCATCCAGGAAATGTACATCTCAGCGCTGAAAGCCTACAAGCCCGCCGCGCCCAAAGCGACTGATAGCGAAGGCCAGGTAAAGAAGTGGGCTCCTCCAGCCGCCCCACAGAGCCCCGAGGCCGCTGAGGCCTCGCTTGCGCAGGAATTGAAGGCCTACGAGGCTCAGGAGGTGGAGATTGAAGGACAGAGCCCTGAGCCTGGGATGGAGGCTCAGGAAGAGGATTGGTTTGAGGAGGAGGCCAACTTTGGCGTTGAGGAGAGCGCTAAACATTAGGTTTAGAGAAGGGGTTTTTTTTTTTGTCTTTTTTTCCTCCTTTCCACCGGGCGGGGTATAGAATTGCTGTGTAGTGAGCGCTGGATAAGCGGAATATCAAAATGGAGGGGAACTGTTAACAAAACGGATGAGGATTCGGGTTGGATATTCACACCCCGTGACGATATGTTTCGCTCGAACTGCGTCTAATTGAGTATACTTGGTTGAGATGTTATATTGATATCCGATTTCGTAGTTTTTTCGCAATATGTCCACCCTTTGGGCGCGGGAGTTTAAGATAGAATTGGGAAGTTTTGGTATATACAGGAAATCGACATACTCTACGAGAAAAGAAAGAGACTGTAGAAATCCCTAACTTCTAGCATGGATATGACGCTCGGCACAACAACACACCTTATACACTGGTGACACCGGTGCCATGACCTGTGTTGTCCAAGGCCCCTCTGAAGTTGAAAATGCTTTCCTGTAGGCCATCCGCTCCATCCCCAGCCCACCTTCAACCCATCCTCAGACAATCTTATCGGTCAGATGCCTCAGAGATATTTCCAGAGGATGAAGGAGTCCGGGGTTGTTTAGAGACTTCGGGACGCGAGGGTGTACTCCAGAAAGATTTCCTCAAATCAGAAACCCAATTACGAATCTGATGGAATTATATGCACATGAGCGTTAGAGGGGACCAAGATCGTCGAGACGCTCACATCGGAGATGGGCTTACGGGTTGAACCGGCCTATTTCCACGCTCCCCCCAGTCATTGATAAATACTCCCCAGAGTAGCACAGCTATTCCACTCAACCAAAACTGTCAACTACCATATAACCCCCTTGACCGAACAATATGGTGTCATGGCCAAAGCTAGGTAGGAATCTTTTTTCAACTAACCGCTGATAATTACTCCCTGCGCCAGGTTGACAGCCTTGTGTAGCCGTGGCCGTGCAAACTTCAACTTCATCCGTCTTCGGTACCGCCGTTCAAGTCGGAATTGGTGCTTTTGGGAGAGAAGCGAGAAGTCGGGAGGCCATGGCTTTTTGGCCTTGTAAACCTTTTGTGTCAAGAGGGCTCTTGTCGGAAACATGGTGGTGTTTGTCCGTCAAATGATTTATTTGGGTGTTTTGACAGTTGGAGATCCGATATTGGATCATTGTTTGATCAGATAAGTGGGCTGCATCTGGTATGATAGGCCAAAGTTGTTTATGACACTACTGGACAATGGCTTTGTTGTGAAGGGAAATAGTATTTAGTTGGACAAAAACTGTAGACTATGCAGCCGCCGTCTCGGTGCGAGGAGACCCTGCGCTGTTTCATTACGTACTTTCCGTCTTCCTGATTCTCACCATCTAATCGCTTGGCTCTACGACGTAGCTCTCTCTGCATCAACAACTTTGGGCAACAAAATTCGCTTCCCTCTCCAATCCACGAACTCTCACCCACCACGGACGAACAACAATCATGTCAAATTTACATGCTGTCTCACAGCCTCGGCGAGCACCTCCCGGCACTGCCGCAGCCAGCGGCAACAATGCGTCTCCCGTGAGCGCTGCGTCGGCTACGTCTCAATCGGATATCCCAAATGCTTCGCTAATCCAACTATCCCCCCGCGTGTCCAGATCGCCAGCACGATCCCTCAAGGAGGAGGAGGAGGAGGAGGAAAAACGTTGCTGGATTTGTTACACTAGCGAGGCAGAGGAGGAGCTACCAAAAAGCGATTGGAAATCGCCATGCAAATGCACTCTCGTGGCTCACGAGTCGTGTTTGCTTGAATGGATTGCGGATCTTCAACGACCCGAGAACAGCAATCCTGGGGGTAAAATTGCTTGTCCCCAGTGCAAAACCCAGATCATGCTTAAGGAACAGAGAAGCCTTGTGTTGGACACC
Organism: Tuber indicum; assembly: GCA_006112555.1. Taxonomy (NCBI): domain Eukaryota; kingdom Fungi; phylum Ascomycota; class Pezizomycetes; order Pezizales; family Tuberaceae; genus Tuber; species Tuber indicum. Next base: position 13,472 of record VBSK01000063.1, on the reverse strand, counting down.
GTTGAGGGGGTTACGAGGGTTGTTGGAAGGGCCGTTCCCGTTCTATTACTTGCTGGTTTGTGCACTGGAAATCGGTTCTGGGTTTGTTTGGGAACGATTGTGCTAACAAAATGCATAGGTGTTGGTTCCGTGGTGTTTGTTGGGTGCACGGTTTATGGTGATATCTTGGATCCCGTCAATTGAGTCGCGCAATCGCTAACACCCTGCAGGCGTCAACACAATATATGCTGTTTGCGGCCCGGCATATGCAAACCAGATCCTACTCGGAAGGAATTCCGAATTCGCTTGGACGTGGCGTATGTCTATCTTTTATTTACCGTGATATACATAACCTAATGCAACTTAACTAACGCGGGATAAAAATAGGTCTCGGCATCGGTCTTCCTCTTATCCCATTCGTGCTCGTAGCATCTCGTACCCGCACTTTCGAATCCGCTCTTCCGGTTCTCCCCTTAATCTTCTTCTGCCATTCCGACCCACTTTACTTGTCGTTTCCACCATCACCAGCTATCACTCTAGCAGTGTTACCCTACTTAAGGGGAGCGTATAATAGTCTTTGGAGTCGTTTCATAAGTCCTTATGAAGATCGTTGGATCAAGGATGTCACCCCGGCTTATGCCCTAGAAAATGCTGAGAACCGGCAGGCGGCCAACCAGAACATCAATAATCAAAGAAGGCAGGAGAACGTCAACGGCCAACAAGGGAATCGGCAGGCGGGAGAGAACGGAGAATTTGGTGCGGAGGCTGCCGTAAACGGCAATAGGTGGGATGGAGAGGTCCACCTTGAGAACCACAACATCATCATCCAGGGAAGCAACATCACAAATATGATCCTGGGGGCACTACTTTGGCCAAGCGTTGCAAGGATGGTAGGGGAGAACGTTCTTGGGAAGTGGCCCAAAGCCTGGGGAGGTGACGTTGTAAGGAAGCTGCTTCCGGAGGGTGTCGTGAGAAATGTTGTTGGTGGGCTTATGGCCGTGGTGCTAAAGGTATGTCATGCTTTGCTTTTCGTTGCATCGGTTTCGGGATCCTGCGCAGTTCTGCTTCCGGGTGTTGGTTTCCCGAATGTTGGTACCCGGTTCACTGGGAGGAAGGAAATCCACACCCTCGGTGCAGCACGAACCGCGACTGTGGGCAACCGGTTGTGTTTTTTTCTTTTTCCGTGCCGCCAAGAGTCGATGACGAGTGATAGAACACTTATCGTGTTATACGTTCCATCACTTCAACTCCCCCAACTGCTTCTTTCCATGATCACCCTATTTTGCTTTTTCTACGCCCTCCCTTCCCGTTGGACCCTTTGGAGCCCACATGACACAAGACCGCAAGGTGCTAAAAGCTGTTTCTGTTTTACTGATGAGGCGTGTTCAATCTAGGACTTTATCTCCTTGTACTGCAAGTACAAACGCGCTCAGCAATTCCGGACCAGAAAGGTTATGGATTACAGCGATGTGAAAAAGGAAAAAGAGCAAGAGAAGGACAAGGAGAGGGCCAGAGCTGCGGCAGCCACTGGTTCGAGTAGAAGGTAGTGGTTACGGTGATAGGCGCGCAGTCCGCAGCCTTTCTCACGAGTTATCCATCTACTTCATGTATTGCATAAAGAAGGCAACCCTTTTTCTATTACCGGCAGCCCTCCTCTCCCTTTTCTTTGTTTTCTGTTGGTGATCTTCGGCTTTCTGTCTTAGGGTGCTGTTGGAGCTATGCGCATGATTGCCTCGGTGGATACCAGTTACCGGTATCACGGTTCTCATTTACTTCTATCATAGTTAAAACTTTTCCTTTCCTTCCTGTGCCCACTCATCGAATGTCTCTCATCTCCCTCTTTCTATTATACCGGTATCTGATCCCCTCCACAGCATGGATGGATGGGCGGAGCACTCTTGTTTCATTTCATCCCCAACCCTTTCTTTCTTTCCTTCCTCGGACCGGGAGTTGTTTGATTGCAATCCATATTCCTTTGTTTTATTTTCTTCCTTTTATTTATCATTAAAATAAGGATAGTAGGAAATTATGTAATGTAAAACGAAATGGGACATGCGCATGAAAACCACGAGGGTTCTTTTTATATCACAATTCACTGGGCATGCTGCTGCTGAACTCTCCTGCCTAGCGAAAGCAAAGGGAGGGAGATCAGGCTCAGCTGAAGAGACTTGCGCAGTTAGTGTGTCGAGACGCTGTACTCGAGTAGGCTGTGCTGGGCCAAGGCGGAGGGGGACGTATGATAATTTCTTTTTTTCCTTTGTTCACCCTTTCGTTTCGGCGCTGGGCAAGTCGTCGTACTCCAGCGGTACAGAGGATTAAGCATTCGCTCGGCCAGGCGAGCGTATTTTTGGAGACGACGACAAGTTACAGCAAAGTATCTATCATACCAGTAAACCGTAAATTACATATGTTTACGAACCCCGAATTACGATACTCGAAGCCTTTTTTTGTCTTGTTTTGTTTTTTGTCGTCAGCACCGCCGCCATCAAAGCAACAACCACCACAACCAACCAAAACAGGAAACGCAAGCAACAAGTTAACCCGGAACCATCACCATTACCGGTAACCGTATCATACAATCCAGCGTAAACCCCACCAAACATATAGTTTAGTATCAGTAAGGAAGGAGAAAGTGGCTACGAGTACGAGTAGAATGAAACATCCGCATCCGCTTCCCCCGCCGGAGGCTAACTTGCGAGATGTTTGAAAAAATAGTTGGTATGATAGTGAGTAAGGTAGAAATGTTTTGTTTTGTTTTTGTTTTCGGCTCGGCGACATATGATAACTCGTAGAGAACCGGTATTATCGGATTTGAAAAATTGGGATGGGACGGGACGGGGATGGAATTACCGAACTTGGGAGTGAATAATTCCCGACGGGATGGTTATTGTACTGACCACCCAAGTTTTTTTCTCGTTTCGTTGGATTTTTTTTCTTCTTTCTTCCCACCGTAGTGGTTACTTGTTGGAGAGGAACTCACGATAACTTGCCGTGGACTTAAACTAACTAACAATTTGTTTTCTCTCATCCATCCATCCATCCATCCAGCTGACCCGAAGTATCGGTAACCCGTTCCAACCGGAAAACTGAACTGCGGGTTGGGTGGGTGCGTTAGTTGTTGCTATGATACTTGTATGGGATTTTTATGATATCGGGGTTGAGGCTTTCAAACCTGTCCTTGTTTTGTTGGACTTGCCGGATTCGGTCATGTCTCTCTCTTGTTTGTTGGAGATTCTTTTGATTATCTCTACCCGTTACCGTACCAGCTACTCGAGTACAGGTGCTTAGTTTCTTTCTTTCTTTTTTTTCCTTCTTTTTTCCTTTTTAATTACTGTGCTTGCAAGCATACAAGTAACCACCGAGACTCATGGACTTTTTTTCTTCTTCGATTAGGTGTGATGTTGGGATGGTGATTATGGACCACATACCGGTAATGCTATGTGGTCTTTCTGTATCATAAGGAATGGGGGGGGGAGATGGTGAGTGTTGGGATGTTGGCTTTGTACGAGCACGCCCGATACGGTACATACTGTAACTGTAACTGTACTATTGTACGGTAGCGGCGCTGTATGATGGACTAGGAAAGTACAAGTAAGTACGAGTATGATACTTGTACAACTATTCAACAAGCTGGGTACAGTATCTCCGAAATAGATATTTCTGATTATCCTCAAACGTGCCTGTCTGCTCGGCGCGAAGGGATGAGTAGGGTAGGGTACGGTACGGTACGGGTATCGTGTCCGATAACTTGGCTCGACTTGGCTGAACGTGTTGTGGTGATGTGGCATAGCTGTTGCCCAATGTTAGCTATGATATAAGACAGATGGGATGAACTGGTCGTGGATAGTGGTACCTGTATAGTTCACCTGAAACTTGTGCCTTGTGGATCGCCGGCGATTGTACGAGTATACTCTCCCCCTCCTTCATGCGGTAGGTACCAGTAATGGGAAACTGCGGCTTAGGTCCATATCATTCGTGCAATGATCGTGCGGTTGAGGGCTGAATATCGGGTACGGTATCATACTGCACGGAACTGCGGTGAGAGTGGGAGTGAACTTCTGGACCTTTTTTTTTGAAAAAAAAAAAAAAGTGTAACTTGTATCTGCTGCCTATGGGTATGATACCGTGCTAGGTATGTAGCTACCTAGCTAGCTAACCTATGCAACCGTAACTCTTCACAAAGGGACAATGATAATTCGCCACCTTCTTTCCTTTTTTTTCCTCTCCGAGCATGAATTTGTTTGTTTCAAGTCCCCGCCAGCGAATGAGGAACCCGGGTAATCATCATTTCTATCTATCATAGATATCGATAACCTGATAAACATCCTACAGTAATTCCCGTGACCAGAGTGTTTATGCAGAGATGATGATCAAACGAAAGAAAAAAAAAAAACTATGGTTAGCTAGTTAGTCACCGCATCTCGCCTGCTATGATACCGCACGTATCGTAAAACAAATCATGCACACCCGTCGCGGGTCCCGCGAGGCATCATCATCCCAGCAGGCAGTTCCATTCAATCAGTCAGTCAAATTCCAGCAGCACCCCACGATAACGTGATCAGCCATTGCACAAGGTTATCATACCATCATGGTCGTGACCGCCTCCCTTTGCACTTTTCATAAAAAAAAAAAAAAAACATCACGTCGTAGTCGAGCGGAGCGAGTGAGTAAGTCCTCGCGTGTAACTGTAAACTTTGGGGAGGGGGGGAGAATCGGGCCGACCGGCCGGAACGATTAAATTATATCCGACGACGATGTACAGTATGAATGATATATACCCACCCCGTGACGCACCCAAATTGTTTCTCTCAAGATCTCGAGCGTTGCTGTGTGAGTCGGAAGCGCGAGGTTGAGGAGGAGGAGGAGGAAGGGGGGGGGGTTGATCAGATCAGATCTGGGCTCCTCCTCGTGCCGCTACTTCTATCATAACTCGATCATTGCTTTGCTAAAATGTATTACTGTAAGCACCACCACCAGCACGAGCGGAGCGGCGGACAATACGGTATGTATCATACTCGAGTAAGCCCAAACCGGGAGGGGGCAAAACTTACAGTAACGCAGATGATTGACTTTCCATCGATACAGTAGGCAGCCCATCGTACAATTATCGTCTCCGCCCTTCCATTCCTGATCGGCTCGCGTGAGGAGTTGTCGATCTGGTTTTTTTTTTTTTTTTGCTTCTAGAACTCGTGGGTTGGACGAAGCGGAGCTACCGGTAGGTTGTACACTGCTCGAGTGAGGTACGGGGAAGCGGGGCGGAAAAGGGTACAAGGACCACGAGATGCGCAGCGAGTAATAATAAAGTTGATGATATGATACTTGTACAGTACGAGTAATTCCGGTTCAGCCCAGCCTGCCTTGGCCGCCGCCGGCCTGTGCTGTACTCGTACTGTATACTGTGCTGTGCTCGAGTATCATACTGTGCGGGTTTTCCCCGTCCAGCCGTGAAAAAAATATCAATCCATCGAATTTCTGCAGACTCATCGTCATCTTCATCTTACCCGATGAGAAAGGGAAGCGGGGGTAGGGGAAGACCAATTTTCCTCACACCATGAAAAATAATTTACAACCCGTAATGACTACTTCACTTCTCCTACCGGTATCATACCTCCCCAAGGTTGAGTGAGGGTTTTTTTTTTTTTTTTTCCGTTTTGTTTGGAAAAAAAAGGAATGGTCTAAGATGAGGGAGATGGAGATGGATAGATGGGTCACAGATAGCCTAGGCAGATGCAAGGGACATCATCGCGTGCTGGTTTCTCCTCGAGTAACTTCTGATTGGTCACTCCTCACCATCAATCGGCTTGTTCACATCGCTCGAATGGATGATCGAGAAGAAAAAAAAGAAAGTTCTACATAGTTTTCCAGTGGACTGTTTCCGACAGTTAGCCCATGTCGATCACGAGGTCATTGGTTTACCCGATTGTTTCCCATTACCCCCTTCAGCGCAAAGTGAAAAACACACTCTTTTGTTTCCCCCCTTCCTGTATCACGCATGCAAAAATAAATCCGTGAATTAGACAAGCATGACAAGGATTTGCACTCTCGAATCATGAAAAAGAAAAGTAAAAATAAAATAAAATAAAAAACCACAAAGAAAAAAAAAAGTGAAGCATTCGATGTCCCAACGTTTCTGGATATTCGGATCACAGCTGCATCAGGCATCCTCAGCCTTAAACCTAGTCGACAACCAACCAACATCAAGAATTTCCTCCAAGCCAAGCACAGTAAGAAGAACAGCAAATCCTTCCTTTCCCCCCCCCCTTACCCCTCGCATCCCGCCAACGATACGATACGATAGTACTCGTACCTGTCCCTCGCACCGTCCTATCAAATCACAGAACAGTGCAATCCAAAAAGCAAATAAAAACCATCCAAATCGAGATCCGGAACCTGTCCAAGGATAGAACCGTGCGGAGCGAAACATCAAAAAGTTGTGTAGCGCGGTGGGGCGGGGGGCCGTATTGCGCCTCTCGCGTCACCGCCCGCTCTCGGTACCTGAAAATTGTGGCGAACTTTAACAGCAGAGGTGGAGCTACGGTATCATACGAGGAAGGTCTGGATCCCCCCGCCGCCCACGCACCCACACACATGCACTCCACCTCCCTCGCTAAAGCTGTTCACGGGCCAATAATTTCTAGCGTAGTGTGTATTTCTGTCGTTTGAAATCGGAATCGGGTCGAATCAAATCAAGGCTGCTTTTGTTTTTTTCCTCCCCCTTTTCTCTCCCCCGCCTGGGCCTCGGTTGCGGTGGCGGTGGATGATATGATTGGCATAAGCCACCTCTTGAAATTGAAAATCCTCCGGGAGTGTCGTGGTTTTGAGGCTTGTGGCTTTTTTGTCTCGAGCTACCGCTCCTGCCTATGATGGTAAGGTTACCGGTACCAACCGACTTGGGGTAAATCCAACGGATGGCAAAAACGCTGCCACCATTGTTTACCGGTGCTGGTGATGATGAATGAATCAATCGAGGTGAGTAATTGAGTGAATGGGGGTGTGGCTTAGAAGTGAGTATGATACTCGAGTACGGTACCGTAAGCTATCCTATGCAACCGGGGTCGGGACCGGATGAACTGAACGGCTGACTTGAGCAAACTCATACCCAGCCATGACCGACTGACTACGATACCACTACGGTGCTATTCGAGTACCGATAGACTATGTACTCGTACTCTTACAGTCTTCAACCGGGGCGCGCGACAAATACCGACGAGCGACAAACAGGAATATTTGGCAGGCAAAAAAGTGGATTTGCCACAGCAGGGTAACAAAAAAAATACCTGTCACTGACCCGCTGGAGACTTCACGCGAGCACAACTCCATCCCTCCCCTCTTCTCTAGCGTGTTTTATGGTATCATACCGGCATACTCTACAGTATGCACACATCGCAGTTTCGGATACACTACCGGTACCTTTGCTGCATAAATGAAATATGAGGACGTAGTCTACGATATGATACCGGTACAATGATGGGATAAGTCAAGACTGGAGCCCGGGAGAACACAAAAGAAACGTTTTCAGAGTGATATAGGATTCTGGAATAGCCGCGAGTTCCGAGTGTCACTCTGCTTATCATAACCCGAGAAAAAAAAAAACGAATATCATACTTGTTAAAACTTGCCAAGTGTGCCGTATGCCATGCCGAGTCAAGTTAATAAACTGTCAGCGGGTTTCGTTCAAGTTCTCCATAAATTTATTGGGCTCATCCCTCCGCCACATCTGCTCGAGCACGGTACGAGTACGAGTAAAGTAGACTACCGGTAAGGTAGACTATCGCTTGCAAGTTGCAACCACCGACAAACAGCAAAAGGCTCTCCTCGCTTCGTACCGGGTAGAGCAGGGTGGGCACCGGATGAACATTTCGTTTCGTTTCGTTTCGTTTTCCTTCTTTCCGTTGATCCAACCCGATCCAGAAGAAAGAAGAAGAAAAGCCTCCCTTTCTCTATCCGCCCCACCCCCTCTTTTCATTCCCTTCCCTTCTCGAATGCCTGGAGTCGGTCTCGGAGCACCGGTATCATACGTAATTACAAGTGCCGTCCTGTCCTGCTTGTAAAAGAAGGAAAAGAAAAGCAAGAAAAATAAACCCTCCTCCGACGCTTCCCACGAATGATATCGTGGGGAATGGCTGCTGCGATCTATAACCGTCTTTCACGATCCTCGGGACAGATGAAGATGCGCAGAAGAGAGAATCGCGTCCCTTATTTTTTTTCTTGTGTAAAAATTGGATTGGATTGGATGGAGAGTTAAGTCGACCAGTTTTTTTTACCATCATACCAGTTTTTTCTTCTCCTTCTTTTCTTTTTCTTCCTTCTCTCTCCTGCGCAGAGTTCTGCCATATTTCTTTTCCTTCCCCGAAGCGTGCTAGGCAGACCACGAAAGTTTGGGAATGATTAAAAATCCAGAGTTTTGAATCGAATTGGGCAAATTGAGATTCGGACTGTCGAAGTGGAATGGGTAGTGGGGGTCAAGCAACTTACTCGAGTACCCTACTGTACTCGAGTATCTGCTGGCACGGAGAGGGTGCGAGTGTGAGGTTGAGAAATAAATAAAAATGAAGAATAAAAACGGGAACCCTCATACCGTGCATGGCTGCACTTCCTGCCTACTTGAGTAAAGTGTTTCCCTACGTTGCGAGCAGCCGGCAGAGCGAGCAGGCGGTGCACCCAGTGCCTCATTTGGGTTTAGCAAAGTGAGCTAGAAACACATAGTGATTAGTATAGTTTAGTGATGTAAGAAACAAAAAAGAAAATAAACAGCTGATAGGGGATCAGTATTTTACACTTTGACCGTGACGAGAAACATCTACTCAACAGATGAAAATATGTCTTCATCATCCTTTTCTACTGAGCCTGCTATGTCCTATGAGGACCGGATGTCACTTGCAGTTAAGCAATACTATGACGAGTACGAGTTGTTTCAAGAATCCGAGCAATATTCTTGCCCGGTTGTCTCTGAACTTGCAAGAACCTATTCTGTTTCACGTTCGACCTTAAGCCATCGACTTCATGGACGTCATTCAAGATCTGAGGCTGCACAAAACAGACTGAAGATGACTCTTGGAGAGGAAGAGGCAATTGAGGAGTGGTGTTTGACTGTTGCTTCTTGGTGTATGCCATTACGAGTAAATCTATTACATGATATGGCTGAACAACTTCTTCAAGCAAGAGTAGGAGTAAGAGTTCACCAAGAAAGTAACATAATCGTTAACCCAGAAACCACTTTGGGTAAGAATTGGGCAAAAGACTTTATTGATAGACATCCTAAGCTACAGAGTACTTGGAGCAAGCAATTGATTTTAAACGAGCAGCTTGCTCTTTTAACTTTGAAAATATTTATGCTTACTTTACTTTGGTATGTATTTTATATATATATTCTACTTTAATAATATATGTGACTCAAAATGCTAACATTGTATTCCATATTGGTAGATGACGGAAACAATTTACCGAAATCGAATCGACCCTGAAAACCTCTACAACATGGATGAAACCGGGTTTTTGCTTGGATTTTGTCAGTCAGAAAAGGTTATTGTTGGAGCTGATAAGTTGCGAATCAATGGTGCCTTAAGGGTACAAGGTAAGAAAAAATACTATTGAAATAAGAAACCAATAATAATTATATACTATAATAGATGGCTCACGGGAATTGATTACAGTTCTTGATGGAGCTTGCGCGGATGGAACCTTACTCGATCCAATGATAGTCTTTAAAGCTGCAGAGCTACGAGAGGGTTACTTTATTGAAGAGGAGGATATTGCTTCCAATGTGCTAGTGGGAAAGAGTCATAACGGATGGACAAATTCTGTATTAGCACTTGGATGGCTCGAGCGGAACTTTGGATTGAAAAGCCATTCAGCTGCAAAGGCCAATGGAAAATGGAGAATGCTTACACTGGATGGTCACTCAACACATCTATCGTGGGACTTTTTGCTTTGGGGAATCGAACATCATATTATCATCTTTTGCCTACCACCACATACAACAAGCATTCTACAACCACTAGACGTTGGACTATTTGGACCAATGAAGCACTATTATACAACACTCGTCCAACAACAAATACAATGTCCTGGACGTCGAGCTGGTATACAGAAGGCAGACTTTTATGCATTCTTTATACAGGCACGAGCCCTAGCATTTACCGAAGTTAATATCAAAAACGCATTCGCAGCTGCAGGAATGTGGCCCTTAGATCGTCATCGAGTACTTAGAAAAATGCCAGCATTTGATCCCGCAAAAGATCCCGATGCTGAAGCAATGTATCCTGAACCTATGCAAGGAACCCAGTTAGCTTCAGATCTACCAGTTGGCTTACCTCCGGAAGCACTCACATGTCCAACGAATTTACTCGAATCCTCCATCCATCAAACAGATCCTCGCCGTGAATATCCCGAAAAATCTCAAACAATTCCAAATTCACTCACTCTCTGTCCTCTTTGGGTGCTCAAATTCATCATCGACTTGATAAAATTCGAATACTGCAATCGCCGAGCAGTGAGCGAAACTGTCTGGACCTTCATACTGATGTAGAATTACTTCTCTCCGCAGCCCAAAAACAGCTTGCAACAGCTCAGCTTACTCAAGCAGTCCAGAAGCAGGCTAAGGTGGAAAGGCTCAAGTGTTAGGAGTACCCGATTCCGATATAGGTATAGGGTAACCTTACCCGAGTTCGAGAATCTTGGTCTCCAACACCCCCCTCGGCCCCCTTACGGGCCCGCGCGTCATCATACATATATCAACCTTAGTTGCGTCACTGTGACTTTTGGTCACAAATTGAAGGTGTCAGAATAACACCGTATACTCGCTGCCGTCCGTCCGACCGAAAGCTGTTCGCAGGATATATAAGAGGGGACCTCTGTAGACCTGGGAAGTGGAACGAAGTCAATCCGTCAAATACTCAGGAGTTACAAGCTTCAAGATATGACATCTTGATACGGGCCGTAAGTACGGGACGTTTTCGACACAAAGGTCATGGAATGAATGTTAGGAGGTTCGGGATAACGAACCAATGCATTCACATCCAACCCTTCGACGAATTAGAAAGAGTCTAGAGGTCCTGGAAACACTACCAAAGAAGCCAGCGAGCTTCGAGGAGTGTTAACAACTATGATAAGAGGTGTACCCGCAGTTGCGGGATTTACAACCAACACAACAACGAAGGTCCAACCCCTCTACATAGAACAACCAGGAGTTGCCGACGAGGGATTATGAATATTCAATGAATGGCCTCTCCTCTATAAGAAGAGAGTCATTAGAATGAATTCTATCGGTTAGTTGTTGAGTTATCACAACTAGAAGTCAACGACTCCGGCATATCTGCTATGCAGTCTCGTACAAGATTGATCCTCTTGGTACACGAAGAGAACTATTGGAGCCAACAGCGTTCGACTTGAGAACTCGGCTACAGGTCTATAGATCTGAGGATCGGGTAATCTATTGGTGACAAGTATGTCTCCCGGGCAAGAAATAGTAATTACTGAAGATGGTGTGATGTTACTCCGGGTCTCCGGTGTTCTGCACTATCATGGAGGAACCCGACGTTGCGCATAGATTTGAAGAGGTACATATTTTGTATGCTAGATAGATGTAGCCCGCGAACACTCAGACGGGAATAAAATATCGAAGGTGCCTCCCAAGCTTTAGACATTATCAGCAACGCGAGAAGAGACCTTAACAATATATATTGTTCTTACGATTTTTTTATTCTACTTTCTTGTACTCTTAGTAGTCATAAACGAACGAGTTACTTTCGAGCCTTCCTAGACAATCTCCGTCTATACGAAAGAATCCCGATTTGGCCTAGACAACCGTAAGTTCTATACCGGTTGTCTCGCCTAACAGTATATTGTTAGATCTCCTTGTTCCAAGCTCTCTACCAACGAGTGAACCACGGTTCACATCACCTCCTCCCGCAAGATACGGCGGTACAACAAGTGTCTCGCCCTTATCCATAAAGCCATTGCCTCCAACAACCGGCTTGGTTTAGCTCGAGTACGAGCACAAAGAGAAAAAGAGATGTCGCAGCCTCCAAGCAAATCGGTCCAGGGGAAAACGATGGATACTTCAGGGGACAACAGGCCAGCGCCTTCAGTAATTCCTACCCTCTCGATCCAGCTCTTCGAAACCCGAGAAGAGGAGGAAGGACCCTCTCAATTGCACCAACATCAAGAGCAAACATCTCCTCATTTCCAGATCTACTACACCACGTCCGAATACCCACGCCGTCGATCTCGCAAGACTGCGGCCCGGTTAGGAATAGTTATTGGCAGATCCGTCAGACATTTCCACCAGTATCGACACCTCCCAATATTGCATTTGAAACCCTCTCTGCAGATTCTCAGGAGAATGCAAAGGGTAATCAAAGTCCAAACGCAATTATTGGAAGGACAAGTTGCATGATAGCGAGATGACACTCGTATTGCAACAGTTGTGTCCTGGTGGAAGCCAACGTTCGGGACCTCCAGAACCCAGTTGGCAAAGGAGATTGCTGCCTAGTTAGCGCACAAGATGCTCGAAATGAGCATCAGAGGGAGTAACCTCTCAATTGCAACGAGAAGCCCTAGAAAGAGACCTCACCTGGAAAGGGAGTTCCAGGCATCAAGGATAACCCAATTCCAACAAAACATGACTCTTCGAGCCATGATTGATAAACCGTCGCCGAAAGACAAGAACGCGAGGCTCAGAGCTACAGTGACTTCACACGAACGATAAACGAGATCAAACTCGTATCATGGATACTCTCGGACTACTGACAGAGCGGGTAACAGAGATCACACAAAATCGACCCACTGGTCGACAAGTAGCGTTGGAAGGATCCGCCTGAGTTGGGCAGAAGCAAGAGAGGAGACTAAACCTCCAGAGGGGCCTTCCAGAGAGATAGGGAAAGCAAAGAGAAGGAGAACCTCCCATCCCCACGGCACCAGGGGTGACCCAGATGATGATGGGAGTGATGATGAGGAGAGGAAACGGGGAAGACGTGGTGGAGGGCCCATCCAGTTAGCCGCGGATGACACTGCTTTTTCTACACGATACAACGCCGGCGGGAAAAGCAGAGGGACTTGGCAGGATAGATGAGGTGGCTTCGGTTCTTTCCCGTTACTCGCAATGTTCGTCTTTTTTCCTACTTTGATTTCCTCTCTGTCTTCATCGTCCCCTCTTCTCCTCCTCTATGTTCCTCCCTTGTTTTCACCCCCCTTTTTTCGACCTGCGCCCTCTGCCTTCGACTTCTCACTCTTTTATACTAAATGTCATCCATCTATCCTTGATCCTTCGTCTTCCACCCGACGCATTCCGTCTCTCTTACGACTGGTCCACAGTCGGCTGATGTGGGGTCTTGGCGCACCCCGCCAGTTTCGAGCATAGCAAAGCCTTCACAAGGCCAGTGTTGTTCGCTATATTGGTTACACCATGTGTGGCCTACTTCGAAAAGCAAATCCAGAATTGGGATAGTGACCGAGGAAAGGCAAGGGTCATATCTTCCGCACTAGGAAGAATC